>CM053026.1:106075024-106206896 GCA_028564925.1 Lithobates sylvaticus
ATAATAATGTTTTGCTTGGGGATAAAATACTAATTTTACTCACTGAACTGCAACTTAATTTATAACATTTGTATCATGTGTTTTTTTTTCTGGACTTTTGGTTCATATTCTGCCTCTATCATTTAAAATACACCTATGATACAAAATTATAGATTCTCCATTTCTTTGTAAGTGGGCAAAGTTACAAAATCTGCAGGGGATCAAAATTATTATTTTCCTCACTGTATATGAATGAAAGGACTATTTTAAAGGGTGAGCACATTTCCAACAGTTTGGGTGAAGGTCCTCATGTAAGCAAGATATTTTGATGGTGGCACAATATTACAAACTTTGAAAGTATGTGGATGCATGAAAAATAAATTTAATAGAAAGGATGTGTACAGTATATATTTTTTGAAGAGTAATGCTATAATATTTTTTTTTTCTATGAAAGTTTAAGGATGTTATATTTGTTGAAATTTTAGAGCTGCACAGATTATATAGAAAGGGAGGACCCTCACCATGCCAACATCCAATATATATATAGATAAGGATTGAGAAACTCAAAAAATAGGTGGACTTTGTAGGCACATAATGAGAGGAAACCTGATTAAAAAGTAACCTTTATGGTAAGTTCCATTCAGAAATACTATTCCAAATATAAATTTTATGAATGTATAGGTAGTACTGCATATATTTCTAGGTGCCCTGCTTCTTGACGATTGACTCATTACCCTATGATAATATATCTTTATTTTTGGATCTCTACCTTGCTACTTTGTTGGCTGTATGCCTACTATATACCAGGTGAGAATTATCTTACCAGTGGTTTGATTGATAGGGACCTCACGTGCTTGTATGGTTCTTTTCCCTTGCTTTGGAGATTATGCTTACACAAATATTTATCTATTTTAGGTATACGTATGACAGAGTTCTTCCTCATAGCAGTATACAACGGTTTATTTACCAGCGTGTATGCCACAGCTAAACTTATACCTATGTACACGCATTGATCTGACACACATGTACATCAGATTTGAGGCTTTTTTTGATTGTCTGTCTAGTCTTGTGGGTTGTCCCTGCACACCTGGATACAGATCCACCAGGCAAGCATACATGTCTTCTTTGTATATGTCTTTATGTATTAGTATGTTCTTATGTACTTCTTTTGGATATGTTTGAAATGACTACCATTGTGCATATACAGATGTTTACCAAATGTAATACTTATATTCATCTTTTTGCTTTATTTTTAATCATATCAGCACCTACCCAGTTATGTCCTGAGGAAGCTAATATTTAGCGAAACGTGTCGACGAGCAAGTGTGGAGGCAATATTGGATCAAACCTTTTCTATTAGATATTACTTAACTATGAGTACTAGCCTTTATACTCAAGATCCAACCTCTATATTTGCATTATTGGGTAATTGGTAACCGTGTCCATACAGGGTGTTGTTTGTATGTTTGTGTGTTTTTTAACTAATTTGTAATAAATTGTATAACTTTTTAATCAGGTTTCCTCTCATTATGTGCCCACAAAGTCTACCTATTTTTTGAGTTTCTTAATCCTTATCTGCACAGATTATAAGTTATTTTCCAATATTATTGCCATACTGGCATGCATCTACACTCACCGGCCACTTTCAAAAACTGCTGATCTACTGGGATTTTTACGCACACAACCAAAGGGTCCAAAAAAGAGAAAATATCCAGTGAGCGGCAGTTGTGTGGGTCAAAAATGACTTTTTGATGTCAGAGGAGAATGGGCAGACTGGTTGAAGATTATAGAAAGGCAACAGTAACTCACATAGCCACTCATTACAACCAAGGTATGCAGAATACCATCTCTGAATGCAGATACATCGAACCTTGAAGCAGATGGGCTACAGAAGCAAAAGACCACATCGGGAGCCACTCCTGTCAGCTCAGAACAGGAAACTGAGGCTACAATTCACACAGGCTCACCAAAATTGGACAATAGAAGATTGGAAAAACATTGCCTGGTTTGATGAGTCTCGATTTCAGCTGCGACATTCAGATTGCAGGGTCAGAATTTGGTGTAAACAACATTAAAGCATGGATCCATTCTGCCTTGTATCAAGGGTTCAGGCTGGTGGTGGAGGTGTAATGGTGTGGGAGATATTTTCTTGGCATGCTTTGGGCCCCTTAGTACCAATTGAGCATCGTTTAAATGCCACAGCTTCCTCTTGCTGTCAGGGAGACTGGAGAGTGCACATCGCTGTCCAGTGTGCACCATCACTGCTGCATATTGGTGGCCTAATGCCGCGTACACACGAGCAGACTTTTCAACAGCAAAAGTCTGACAGAACAAATCCGTCTGGCAATTTGATCGTGTGTGGGCTCCATCGGACTTTTGCTGTCGAATAATCCGACAGACTTTAGAAATAGAACATGTCTTAAATTTTCCCGTTGGAACTCCTCTGGACCCAGTTCCTATCAAAAAATCTGCTCCTCTGTGTGCTAGTCCGACGGACAAACAACGACGCTAGGGCAGCTATTGGCTACTGGCTACAAACTTCCTTATTCTAGTCCGGTTGTACGTCATCACGTTCGAATCCGTCAGAATTTAGTGTGAATGTGTGTGGCCAAGTCCATTCATTCGAAAAGTACGTCGGAACTCCGTCGAAAGTCCGTCGGAAAGACCGTCGGACCTAGTCCGTTGAAAAGTCCACTTGTGTGTACGCGGCATAAGCAAGATCTGGAATGCTGAGTTCATGGGTGCTGACAGCCAGAGTCACCTGGGTGCAGAGTGGACTAATCACAGTGTGTGTGACTGGATGGTGGGCTGCAATATTGCTGGGACTGGAGAGCTGCCGCTGTGGGGATTTACTATTTGCTGCTAGAGAGACTGAGCCCTTTAGGAACTGACAATGCAGCCATCTAGCAGCTTTTTTGCTGCTTATTTTGACTGGGGCTTCTCTTATGTGCACCAATTGTACAACTGGGATCCAAAGCTAGCCGGCTGAAAAAATAGGACTAAAGGCTGCCCCTTTACAGCTGCTAAACAGAGAAATATGTCCATTGCCTATTTTTAGAGGTGCCTCCCAGGAGACATTGCACCAGACCCTAACTATTATTTTAAAGTCCACTCCAAACCAGTTATAGTATTCTTATCCACACTGTTAATTTCATCCTCAAAATTAACACTATTTTAGTCTATTAAAATATGACTAAAACTAAAAAAATTCCGATGACTAAAATACAACTAAAACAAAATGGCATTTTAGTAAAAAGACTTTGACTAAGACTAAGTTTAAATTTTACATAATAATTAACACTGCAAGTGTGTCAGAGGGGCTGAGGTTGTTCTTGGAGTCAAGCTTCAGAGCCCAAATTATTAAGTGGCTCATTCAGGAGTACAGCATTTTTTTTGTGTCCAAAAATTTCTGCACCATACAGTAAGTGCAATATTTATTTTACTGTTATAAAATTATAAAAGAAAATTGATACATTTATTTTACTATATTATTTCACGTCTGATTTATTTATTTTTTTTGTATTTGAAAGCAACATTTGAACAAGTGATGCTTTTTTTTGATTCTCTACTGACAACAATTTGCTTGCGCGAGTTGCATATTGGGTTAGACATCACATACCATATAACCTATTCCAACAGCTCCAATTCTTACTGGCTTCTTTTTCTGGACTAGCCAAGTTACAGGTTTGATTTACAGCAGGTACCTAAAAGAGTCAATGCTCCCCTTCTGCATGCTCCCTCACAGAACCAAGCAGGGGCGGACTGACAATTCATGGGGCCCCCAGGCAATAGGAGATTATGGGGCCCCCAGGCAATCAGAGATTATGAGGATACACAGTACACACACACAGTATACAATCACACAGTATACACATACATGTACACACAGTATACACAGACATGTTTCTATTGGCTGAGAAGGTACTGGAGAGGTGGGGCAGCTATAATCTCTGGATTTTTAGACCAAAAGGATGTCGGTAAGGGGCATTTCAGAAACAGATGTAAAAAAAACACAGATTTTGACATACTGTCCCTGGTTTTACTTAGGCTGGCAACCCTGATGGGGCCCCCTAGTGGCCAGAGGCCCTCGGGCAGTGCCCGAGTGGTCCAATGGTCACTCCGCCCCTGGTCCCAAGCTGACACTAGAGCTAGTCTAAAAACTGTACTTTCATTAATTCTTTTACACAAGATGCTCCCCCTGCTTTTCACAGAAGTGCCAGAATGGACAGTTTCTGAGGACTGCCACACGGAGAAAGGTGGAGGATACATCATAGCATGTGCAAGTTTGGAGCTTTCAGTTTTCGTGAAAGTCAAAATTTGCACAGGAATTTTACAGATGGTGCAGCGAAAGATTTGCAAAAGCATTAAAAAGGGAAGCACAAGTCTCTTTTTGACTTCATTATTTAGAAAACTTAGTCCAGGTTCACTTTTAAAGCACAACGGCTGAGAAACTAATATTTTACCTTTATTACAGGCATTTCTACATCTCAAAATTTCATAAAAATATCAGATCTATCTGTCTATCTATCATCTTATAAATCACTTTTATACCGGCTCTCTGTATGGTCAGAGGAAGGATGGTGGATGGTGCACGTACACACTATAGCAGTCAATTTTGTAAAGGTTTTCAGCATCAAGGATGTTGTAGACACAGAAATATTCAAATACATCTTGTAATAACACATCTGTGGGAATTTGGGAAATGCAAAATGTACTGTAAGACTTTCTCCCGGAGAGTCTGATAATTATCGGCATGCAGTGGACATTCCATCAAGTTCATTCTTAACTGCACAGGTGGACAATTAAATCACTGTAAAAAGGCAAGCTTTCTCGAAGGAAATGTCTGCTCATAGTCTGTTCGGATCATTCTTCCAGCAAGGTTTTCTGTGGCATGATAAAGATGTCAGACGACTGCATTTTAGCTTTCCCTTAAAGGGAGCTCCTATGAATTTATTTTGTGTGGATTATTTGCAGTGCATGCACAGTGCATTGTACTCTCATGGCTCATTACCAGTATCTGTAGGAAGTTTATGCACAGGAGCCATATCATCAGTTGCCAAACCAATAGCCCAAGAGGACTGACATAAACCCAGGAAAAGTAGCGACCAAGATGGCAGCACACAGAGCGATGAGGGAGCTGTTCTGAACTGACAGCCTTGGAGGAGGGCAAACAGAACCCTGAGGCTACTATTATGTGCATGTGGACAACAGCAGCGGGCTTACAGTTCCACTTTAATTAGATGGTGTTTTCGATTTTTGGAAGTGTATCATGCTGGCCAAAGTAAAATAATATATGCAGACAGTGTAAATAAAGCAGTTGGCTTAATTCCCAGTTATTTCTGGGGAGCAGTGGCATACTAAGGGGGGTGCAGTCCACACCGGGTACAGACAATCTGGGCATGCTGTGGCTCCCATATATTTTTTCTTGGCATAGCACTGCAGTGCCTAAGGTGTTATGACTACAGCACTGTTCAGCTACAGTTCAGAGCAGAGGGAGGCTCCTCCTCAGCTTCCATCGCAAGACACAGCCAAAGCTAAGAGTTCCCTCACTCTGCTTCATCAATTAAGTTGAGAGGGGAAATCTGTTCTGAATAAGGGTCTGTACTATTGATAGCCTTTACTAAAGGAAAGGGGAGTCCATTCTATTGGATTAGGCTGAGGATGGGTTTGTACTGGGCAGAGGGATCTGTACTGGGGGTAAAGCCGGGGAAGGTCTGTATTAGGGGTTAGGCTGGGAGAGTGGGGTCTGTACTGGAAGTTCTTTAGGGAGGGATTTAAGATGGGAGGGAGGCTGCACTGGGGGGTCTATACTGGAAGTTAGGCTTCTGTGTTATGTGCTCCTGTGCCCAGCACCCTCTGCATTATGCACTCTCAGGAGTTCTCTCCCAGTCCAGTCTATGTATGCACTCTGTGTGTTACCCACTACTGCACTATAGAAACTATGCTGTAATTTTGTGCCAGTCCCTCTCCTTATCCTTAGATATTTGGTACAGGCTAGCTAGTACCCAAAACATCAAATCACCCCACAATCCATTAGCCCCTCTCCTGCGAAATTGAGATTTCACCCAGGGCCTCACCCCCCCTGCTTTCGAATGGTGGTCCAATAAGGGCTTGTTGTGGATCGCAGGCCTCTGCGATAATAAGGGAATGCTATCCAAAAGAGCACTAATAGAAAAATACCAACTACCGGTCTCAGAACATTTTAGGTGTAGCGCCGGCCCTTTTCCAAAGTACGCGCTATGTTTGTAAATTTGTTTTTTGCCCAGAACTGTAGTTGAGTTTTGGGGTTAATTATTTGATTTGATTTGATATTGGATTTGTATTGCGCCGAATGCGCTCCATTAGAATTATTCTAGGTTATGCTTTGGCACCAGTTTGGCTGGGCTGTATTAAGGTTCTGCCCGGTCTTATTGGGTACCAATCATTCCCCGGAGCCAATCAGTGGGTGCGTATTTCCCGCTGTGTATTCTGGTTCTGGGGGGGGGGGGGTACTTAAGGTGCTGAAGTCACGTAGTTTGGTGTTCTGGTTCCGGTCCTGACCAGCCCCGTGAGGGGTCTTGGTCCAGGAGGGTATGCTGACTCCATGGTCCTGGTTCTCCTGACCAGCCCCAGAGGCCCTCTTGGTCTGGGGTGGGGATCCATCCGTTTCCGAGCCTCGGAACTGGCTAGTTCGAGGCGCAGTAACTGAAGGAGGATTCTGAAGTGTTCCGGTGCCGTCTTGGGATTGGAGAGGCCCACAACTCTACATGCGACCAGGGGAGGACTCTTCGGAGGAGGGCCACGCACAAGGCTGGCTGCTCGGTAAGAGCCTGGAAGCTGAGCTGTATGACACTAATTGAATCCGCATTTCTTATGGTATCGCCGGAACGGCTGAGAGATACTGGTACTGTAAGAAAAGTTCCTAAACTATCCTTCAGTTGCAACTAAGTTCCTGTGAGAGACTTTTGCGTGTTCATTTAAAGTTTCCTAACCAAGTCTGTGGCAGAGACTTTGATCAGCTGAGATCATTTGTTGGCTGCTAGATCTACAAACAAGGGTTTATCCAACAGTGAGTTATCCAGTTGCGAGTGGCTACTCCCTGGATTATCTAGAGAGAGACATTTATTTAAGTGTCAGCAAGCTCCAAGTGCCTGAGCTTCTATACCCTTGCCCTCTATTGACTGAGAGACTGTGTTTTGTTCAACGTTTCATGCAAATAAAAATCCTCAAAAGGAGTTTAAGTGTCAGTCTCCACAGTTACTGGGTACTAACCTTGGGAACCCCTAGACAAGAACGACGAGCTGCAAGGCGGAGGAGGTAATCGGTAAGCCCAGAAAAATATAGCCGCCCCCAAGGGTTATGGCGTTACATAGGTATACTCAAATATATCATTATATGCAGACCCTATCACGTAAAGGGGACCTTACATCAATGACACCTATGGAGAATTCGATGAACTCTGAGGCCATATATCAGCTATATATACTATAATAACATTTGACCAAGACGAACTGACTTATATGACACAATGGGAAAAAGATATCCAGGAGAACCTGGAGCTCGAGGAATGGCATTCGGTGGCACTAGCTGCTTCCAGGTCGCTGACAAATACTTCAATAATAGAGGCGAATTACAAGGTTCTATGGTGGTATTTGGTGCCGACTAGACTGGCCACTTTTGTTCCCTGGGCATCATCTAAATGCTTTCGGCGCTGTGGTCAGGAAGGGACGGCATTCCATATTTGGTGGCAATGCCCCAAAGTACAGAAAATTCTGGATCAGGGTCTATAACTTCATATACTCCCTTACTCAGATTAACCTGACCAAGTCCCCGAAACACACGTTATTAAGATTGAGGAAGCCCCCAAAAGCCAAATACGGCTCCTGACGTTCATTTTTCATAGTTTCATAGTTAGTAAGGTTGAATAAAGACACCAGTCCATCCTGAGTGAGTGTCTACAATTGTCCCTATCCCTGTACATTGCACACTCACATCGGTCCTTACCCTCAAGGAGCCCACAATCCAAGGTCCACATTCATATACTAGGGCCAATTTTTTTGGACAGAAGCCAATTAACCTACCTGCATGTCTTTGGATTGTGGGAGGAAACCGGAGTACCCAGAGGAAACCCACGCAGGTACAGGGAGAACATGCAAACTCCAGGTAGGTAGTGTCGTGGTTGGGATTCAAACCAGCGACCCTTCTTACTGCTAGGTGAGAGTGCTAACCACTAAACCACTGTGCCGCCCGCAATCAGCCAAAATTACAATTGCTAAGAACTGGAAGTCAGCAGCCATACCGTTTGTTTAATTTAAACACAAACTGGATCATGGATTATGTTGACCGTACCAATATACAGCAAAACAGGATGTAGGTAGACCTAAATTCGGCCCATAGCTTCTACAGTGGCTTTTTACCTATTTTGTTACATTACAGCCTTTAGTTCATTGTTCTTTTAATCTGAATTAAATGTGATGGATCAGAACACAATAGTCTAAGTTGGTGAAGTAAAATTAGAAAAATATATACATAAAACTATTTTTCAGAAATAAAAAAATAATAATTGGCATGTGCGTATGTAATCACCCCCTTTGGTATGAAGCCCATAAAAAGCTCTGGTGCAACCAATTACCTTCAGAAGTCACATAATTAGTGAAATTAAGTCCACCTGTGTGTAATCTAAGTGTCACATGATCTGTCATTGCATATACACACCTTTTTGAAAGGCCCCAGAGCCTGCAACACCTAAGCAAGAGGCACCACAAACCAAACACTGCCATGAAGACCAAGGAACTCTCCTAACAAGTAAGGGACAATGTTGTTGGGAAGTACAAGTCAGAGTTAGGTTATAAAAAAATATCCAAATCTTTAATGATCCCTAGGAGCACCGTCAAATCTATCATAACCAAATGGAAAGAACATGGCACAACAGCAAACCTGCCCAGAGACGGACGCACAACAAAACTCACGGACCGGGCAAGGAGGGCATTAATCAGAGAGGCAGCAAAGAGACCTAAGGTAACCCTGGAGGAGCTGCAGAGTTCCACAGCAGAGACTGGAATATCTGTACATAGGATGACAATAAGCTGTACACTCCATAGAGTTGGGATTTATGGCAGAGTGGTCCGAAGGAAGCCATTACTTTCAGCAAAAAACAAAATGGCACGTTTTGAGTTTGCGAAAAGGCATGTGGGAGACTCCCAAAATGTACGGAGGAAGGTGCTCTGGTCTGATGAGACTAAAATTTTACTTTTTGGCCATCAAAGAAAACGCTATGTCTGACACAAACCCAACACATCACATCACCCAAAGAACACCATGTTTTTCAGCAGTCGGGACTTGGAAACTGGTCAGAGTTGAGGGAAAGATGGATGGTTCTAAATACAGGGATATTCTTGAGCAAAACCTGTACCACTCTGTGTGTGATTTGAGGCTAGGATGGAGGTTCACCTTCCAGCAGGACAATGACCCCAAACACACTGCTAAAGCAACACTGTTGGTTTAAGGGGAAACATGTGTAGCACTGACCCCCGAAGGAGTGGCTGAATTTTTATGGGCTTACCGTTACCTCTTCCAGCTCGTAACTCGTTTTTCTTGTCTAGGGGTTCCCAGGGTTGATACCCAGTAACTGTAGAGACCGACACTTGAATTCCTTGTTAGGATTTTTATTTGCATAAAACAGATGAACAGAACTCAGTCTCTAAGTTGGGAATAGAGGGTAGGGTATAGAAGCTCAGGCACTTTAGAACTGCTGACACTTAATAAATGTCTCTCTCTAGATGATCCAGGGAGTAGTAGACATGTGCATTCGTTTTCGTTCGAATGCATTTTTGTCCAAATTTCAGGTATTTTCATTATCGTTTTAACAAACGATAGCGAAAGTGCAGAATCTGAAAAACGAAAGATCCGACATAAACAAATGCTTTATTTTCGTTTTAGTTGTGACAGTTCGATATAGATAGGAGATTCGACGCTCACAATAACAATCTGTGTCCATCGAACCTGTGGTCGAATGTGCCTAACCTTAACTCTATTAGTCCAAGATTATTCTACATAGAGATAAAAGATTTGACGTAGAGAGAAAAGATTTGACGTAAAGAGAAAAGATTTGACGTAGAGAGAAAAGATTCGACGTAGAGAGAAAAGATTCAACGTAGATGGAGATGATTCGACGTAGAGCGAAAAGATTTGACAGAGAGAAAAGATCGCTGCTGGAATTGGGTGGGGGAAGTAAAATAAAAAATAATGATGATGAATGTTATTGGCTGATTGTAACCAAAGAGGAGGAGCAGTAAAATAGCTAGAACTAAGTACACACGTACAGCCAACTTACTTTCACTTACGATTGCTAGCAGAGAGAGACACACACACTGAATCATTTCAGAAGACAGTCAATCTTAGCTGGTCCGTTTGTCAGAGAACCTGAATTATTTAGCAATTAAGCATAAGCACATCAGCAGAACAATAGTGAAGCAAGCTACAGTTCAACCTAACTTTTTCATAATAACCTGCTGCTATTGTTTTAGTGTTGTGAACTTTATAGTGATACTAGTGTTGCTAGTGTTCTGATAGCCTCAGAGGCTGCCCCGTGTTGGGGAGGGGGGGGGGGGATTTATTATTATAGATTCTATATTATAGATTGAGATTCTATATAGATTCTATATACCCTATCTTGTTACCTGTCTGATCAGTGATCACTATCACCAGTCCATTTTCTGTTTGAACTATATACATTCAACATGAACGACAAAGATTCGACAAAGCATCGAAAAACATACAAATGTCGAATCTTTGGCTTATAGTGTCTGTCGAACGTTCTAAGAAGATTCGACAGAGCAGCTAAACTATACAGAGTCATACAGTTTAGCTGCTCCGTCGAATCTTCTTTGAACATTCGACAGACACCATAAGCCTTCAATGACAGATTCGATCTTAAAGTGGTGTTTCCACCAAAAAAAAAATAGCTGAAAAATCATAAAAAAAAAAATTGGAAAAAAAATACAAATTTACTCACATCAAAATGCCTGTTGCTAGGGGGTCCCTCGTAGTCTGCCTCCTTTAGTGCCCAGGCACTGACATCACTTCCCCTCGGTGCCGCACTGTCATCTGGGACCTGTCACATGTCCCAGATGACTGCGTGGCGTATCACGGCGAGTCCTTGTTTGTAGATCTAGCAGCCAAGTGATTTTAGTTTAGCAAAAGTCTCTGCCACAGAGTTGGTTGTGAAACTTTAGATGAACACAAAAGTCTCTCACAGGGACTTGGTTGTAACTGAAGGATAAAATAGGAACTTTCTTACAGTACCAGAATCTTGCAGCCGGTTCGGCGATACCATAAGAATGCGGATTCAGTTAGTGTCCTTGCAGCTCAGTTTCCAGGCTCTTACCAAGCAGCCAGCCTTGTGCGTGGCCCTCCTCTGAAGAGTCCTCCCCTGGTTACATGTAGAGTTGCTGGGCCTCTCCAAAACCAAAAAGCATAATCTAGCACAATTAGCCCCAAGACTCAACTATAGTCTTGGAAAAAAACTACATTTACAACATAGCGGGGTACTCTTCTGGAGTACCGGCGCTACACATGTAAATATGTTGGAATGGCCTAGTCAAAGCCCAGACCACAATCCAATAGAAAATCTGTGGTCAGACTTTAAAGATTGCTGTTCACAAGTGCAAACCATCCAACTTGAAGGAGCTGGAGCAGTTTTTCAAGGAGGAATGGGCAAAAATCCCAATGGTGAGATGTGGCAAGCTCATAGAGACTTATCCAAAGCGAAAAAAAAAAAAACATCTTCAAAGTTGGGGGCATGTTCTGTAAATGAAATGATGCAAATCCTCAAACAATCCATGTTAATTCCAGGTTGTGAGGCAACAAAACACGAAAAATGCCAAGGGGGGTGAATACTTTTTGCAAGGCACTGTAAATTCAGCTCTTCTGTGAGCCTAAAAGACATATGAATGTTTGATGATCCAAGTAACGTATGGAGAATCTGAAATTTAAAGGCAAACATTAGAACGGACTTAAGAACTGTAGCATTTAGACTTCCAAATACCAATATTTTTAATAACAGCTTCTGAATAACCTAAATTAACAGCCACAGTAGCAGCGCCAATACGGAAAGAATGGGAGGAAATTGGAAGATGGTCAATCTTCAAATCTTTGAGACATCTGCGCAAAACATCTTGAAATTGATAAATAGTCAAAAGATCACTATTCGCATGGATCAGGAATTGTTTATTAGAAGATACTGCACAAATAGAAATATCCACATGTTTGTGGATTGTAATCCAATGACGATGGCCAAATTGGTCAGTTTTACTCTTGAGCAACAGTAAGCGAAGAATCTCGGAATGGAGAACCACTGAAGAGAACAGTAGACCAGAATCAGCATTTTGATTAGGAGGAAGCAGTTCTGATATCCTAAAAGCGCCATAAAAACAAAGGCAGAAGGAAAGATTTAATAGTAACAATTTGGAGAATGGAGAAAAACAAACCACTGTAGTCGTAGAACATATCTTAACCAATAGATCTCCTGGAATTGGTAGTCTTTTTATCAGCTATCATGTGTGTTTTGCGATATCCTTTCAAGGCTTTCTTTTCAGAAAAAAAAAACTCATGCAGGAAAAAAGACACTCCTGCCAATGTTTTAAAAATATGGGAATAAGAGTATGTATTACTCATTAAACCATTTAAAAATGACAGTATCAATTCTTCGGTTGTGTATTCATTCAACACCCCGCGGTGTTGCAAAAATGAACACCATAACCTCCATGCAGCTTCATAACTTGCCCACGTGGAAGGAGCTAATTAATACTGAATAGCAAGCCATACTGGAGTCATTTCAGTTTCCACAAATGGGGAGGGCATGGCAGGCCGACAAGATCCGCATCTTGAACCAATATTCAAAATATGTCCATCTGATGGCGAGACAACGAGTCTGCAATGAGATTGTTAATACCTGGAACATATTTAGCTTTAAGCCAGATATTCAGATTCAAACATTCAACTACCAGATAATGAAGAATAGAAATAACTGGCAAAGATTTATAAACCAAACAGTTAATTGCAAAGACAACAGCCTTGTTATCCAAATGCAGAAAAATCCTCCTATCCTTAACCTGTTGCCGACCGCCCACCGTCAATTGACGGCGGAGCGGTGCGGCTCTTGTGGCGGGGCGCCATCATATGACATTTCTAAATTTTCGTGCCCGCCGTGTCGCTGGGGACCCGATGCCCGGCGGCCGCGATTGCCCAGTAACTGAGCAGGACGTGGATCTGTGTATGTAAACACACAGATCCACGTCCTGTCAGAGGAGAGGAGACCGATGGTGTGTCCCTTGTACATAGGGACACCGATCGGTCCCCTCCCCCAGTCAGTCCCCTCCCCCCACAGTTAGAATCACTCACATAGGGAACATATTAACCCCTGCAGCGCCCCCTAGTGTTAACCCCTTCCCTGCCAGTCACATTTATACAGTAATCAATGCATTTTTATAGCACGGATCGCTGTATAAATGTGAATGGTCCCAAAAATGTGTCAAAAGTGTCCGATATGTCCGTTGCAATGTCGCAGTTACGATAAAAATCGCATATCGCCGCCATTACTAGTAAAAAAAAAATTATAATAAAAATGCTATAAATCTATCCCCTATTTGTAGACGCTATAACTTTTGCGCAAACCAATCAATATACGCTTATTGCGATTTTTTTTTACCAAAAATATGTAGAAGTATACGTATCGGCCTAAACCGAGGAAAAAATGTGTTTATAAAAAAAAAAATTGGATATTTATTATAATAAAAAGTAAAAAATATTGTGTTTTTTGAAACTTGTCCCTCTTCTTTTGTTTATAGCGCAAGAAATAAAAACCGCAGAGGTGATCAAATACCACCAAAATAAAGCTCGATCTGTGGGGAAAAAATTATAAAAATTTTATTTGGGTACAGCGTTGCATAACCGTGCAATTGTCATTCAAAATGCAACAGCGCTGAAAGCTGAAAAATGGCTTGGTCAGGAAGGGGGTCTTCGTGCCTGGTAGGCAAGTGGTTAAACTGTCCATAATTCAAGAGCCACAACAACAGAAAATAACTCTAGAAGTACAATATTATTAGTAAAACCTTTTTCAAACCATGAAGAATGCCATTCGCACGCAGACCAATGTCCCTGCCAAAACGCCCCATAACTACAAGCTCCAGATGCATCAGTAAAAAGATTAAGAGCCGATGAAACACAAAATGGTGCTTGCCATAAAGAGCAGCCATTAAAAGAGTATAAAAATGTATGCCAAATTAACAAATCATCACGAATGTCAGTAGTGACCCTAACATAATGATTAGAGGAAATAACTCCTTAAATAGCTCTATATAGGCATTTTGAGAAAACCCTGCCCCTAGGCATCCCTCTGGATGCAAATGCAAGCAATCCTAACAATGACTGAATTGTTCCTAATCACACTTTTTGTTTGGATAAAATAAAATCCAACATCAGTTTTGTTTTTACAATTTTTTCCATAGGAAGACGGAATTCCATAGCTACAGTATCAATTTGAACACTCAAAAAATCTAAACATGTGGTTGGGGAGACAGACTTCTCAGGAGCTAAAGGGACCTCTGAAAATATATAAACAATCTAAAGTATTAGCCTTAGATTAGCCTTAACCAAAATCTAAAAATTGTATACAATTATAAGAACTGGAAGGATAACTAACTAGAAAAGTAGAAAAAAGCTCAAAATAATGACAAGAAATAGAACATCCCATCAGCAGACACTTTTCTAAAAAGTATTCACCCTGAAAAAACAATATCTAGGAAATTGAATGCAGATGGATGTATGGGCAACAAACGTAATGCAGATTTTATATCACATTTAGCTAAAAGAGCACAATTACCAACTTCGCAAATTTTAATTAATGCGTCCTCAAAGGAGGAATAAGAGACAGAACATAAACTAGAATCAATTTCATCGTTCAAGGAAAAAACGTTGGGGAAAGATATATGATGTATAAGTCGAAAGGAGCCAGGTTCTTTCTTAGGAATGACCCCTGACGGGGAAACCCTAAAATTCAGAAATGGAGGAGTATTAAATGGGCCAGCAATTCTCCCTTCCTCAAGTTCTTTAGCAATCTTAATCCGAACAAAATTGAGATGTAAACTAACCAAAGCCAATTTATCAAAAAAACACACAAACGATACCAGAAAATTATCTAAATTCATCAATTAGCATGACTGCTTTCTTGCGATCTGAATAAAGATGAAGCCATGGTAACATGTTTTCCAATCTCACCGGTGTTACCGCTTTTATGCAAAAGATCTTTAAATGAATGAATGATTTGTATAGCACTGCAAATGCGAACTGAATCGCCTCAAGGAAGTAGAAGTAGTATGTGGACCTAATTTCGTAAAGCAACGCACAGCTGGGTGTGGTCCAGCACAATGAGCACATTTGTGCTTGTATCTGCAATTGTTAGACCATTTGCACTGACCCTCATTAAAATTAAAACACAATCCTTTACGATATGGTCCAGCAGCAGGTGTAATTGGCATAGAAGACTGCTTCTGTGGCAATAACAGATTTACCCATAGGCCGACATCTTTCATTCCCCATTTAAAAAAAATGGTGTATCAAATGCATTTGACGGAAAGATTCACCATAACAAAAACAGGAAAGACCTGGAAAGCTTCTAAAATCTCTATGTGCTGGAACAGACCACTGCATAATTCTGGACAACGTCCCCCTATAATGCTAGCATATATACAAAAAGCTTGAAGCCAGTTGCTGAAGTTATGAGGAACTGACCTGCGTTTATCTCGCGGGGTTGGTCCGGACCGCAACCAGGAATCAAAGAGCAAGCCAAACCCTGAACACGTGACTCCAGCATCTTAAATACCCCTTCCCAGAATACACAGCGGGGCCAGACGCGCCCACTGATTGGCTCAGAGAAAGATTGGTACCTAATGCGTCAAACCAGACTGTGTTCTCAGCCGGTCACATGTGCTCACCTCACCTATGACAAGGCAGGACCCCAGTACAGCCCAGCCAAACTAATGCCAGAGTAAAAACCCTAGCACAATTAACACCCAGAACTCAGTTAGAGTTCTGGAGAAACAAAATTTACAGAATAGCGCACACTTTAGAAAAGTGTCGGTGCTACACCTATATACATGTATAGAGCCATGACATGTCTGCTATATACTCCTATATACAGTATCTCACAAAAGAGTATAAAGAGGACCTGTCATGGCTCTATACATGTATATAGGAGTATAAAGGGGATCTGTCATGGCTCTATACATGTATATAGGAGTATAAAGGGGACCTGTCATGGCTCTATAAATGTACAGGAGTATAAAGAGGACCTGTCATGGCTATATACATGTATATATAAGGTATAAAAAGGACCTAGCATGGCTCTATACATGTATATAGGAGTATATAGAGGACCTGTCTTGGCTCTGTACATGTATAAGAGTATAAAGAGGACCGGCCATGGCTCTATACATATATATATAGGGATAGAAAGAGAACCTATCATGGCTCTATACATGTATATAGAAGTATAAAGAGGACCTGTCATGGCTCTATACATGTATGTAGGAGTATAAAGTGGATCTGTCTCGGCTCTATACATGTATATAGAAGTATAAAGAGGACCTGTCATGGCTCTAAACATGTATATAGGAGTATAAAGAGGACCTGTCATGGCTCTATACATGTATATAGGAGTATATAGAGGACCTGTCTTGGCTCTGTACATGTATAAGAGTATAAAGAGGACCGGCCATGGCTTTATACATATATATATAGAGATAGAAAGAGAACCTATCATGGCTCTATACATGTATATAGAAGTATAAAGAGGACCTGTCATGGCTCTATACATGTATGTAGGAGTATAAAGTGGATCTGTCTTGGCTCTATACATGTATATAGAAGTATAAAGAGGACCTGTTATGGCTCTATACATGTATAAGAGTATAAAGAGGACCGGTCATGGCTCTATACATGTATATAGGGATAGAAACAGAACCTGTCATGGCTCTATACATGTATACAGAAGTAAAAAGAGGACCTGTCATGGCTCTATATATGTATATAGGGATAGAAGGAGAACCTGTCATGGCTCTATACATCTATATAGGAGTATAAAGAGGACCTGTCATGGCTCTATTCATGTAAATAGGAGTATAAAGAGGACCTGTCATGGCTCTATATATGTATATAGGGATAGAAAGAGAACCTGTCATGGCTCTATACATCTATATAGGAGAATAAAGAGGACCTGTCATGGCTTTATACATGTATATAGGAGTATAAAGCGGATCTGTCATTGCTCTATACATGTATAGGAGTATAAAGAGAACTGTCATGGCTCTATACATGTAAATAGGAGTATAAAGAGGACCTGTCATGGCTCTATATATGTATATAGGGATAGAAAGAGAACCTGTCATGGCTCTATACCTATATAGGAGTATAAAGAGGACCTGTCATGGCTCTATACATGTATATAGGAGTATAAAGTGGATCTGTCATTGCTCTATACATGTATATAGAAGTATAAAGAGGACCTGTTATGGCTCTATACATGTATACAGGAGTATAAAATGACCTGTCATGGCTCTATACATGCATGTAGAAGTATAAAGAGAACCTGTCATGGCTCTATACATGTACAGTATCTCACAAAAGTGAGTACACCCCTCACATTTTTATAAATATTTTATTATATCTTTTCATGTGACAACACTGAAGAAATGACACTTTGCTACAAAGTAAAGTAGTACGTGTACAGCTTGTATAACAGTGTATATTTGCTGTCCCCTCAAAATAACTCAACACACAGCCATCGATGTCTATTGGGCCCAATTAGTAATTTTCCCTCCCTGGTGTCATGTCACTCGTTAATGTTACAAGGTCTTAGGTGTGAATAGGGAGCAGGCGTGTTAAATTTGGTGTTATCGCTCTCACTCTCTCATACTGGTCACTGGAAGTTCAACATGGCACCTCATGGCAAAGAACTCTCTGAGGATCTGAAAAAAAAAATGTTGTCCTACATAAAGATGGCCTAGGCCAGTGATGTCGAACCTTGGCACCCCAGATGTTTTGGAACTACAGTCAGGTCCATAAATATTGGAACATCGACACAATTCTAATCTTTTTTGCTCTATACACCACCACAATGGATTTGAAATGAAACAAACAAGATGTGCTTTACCTGCAGACTTTCAGCTTTAATTTCAGGGTGTTAACATCAAAAATCAGGTGAACGGTGTAGGAATTACAACAGTTTGTATATGTGCCTCCCACTTTTTAAGGGACCAAAAGTAATGGGACAATTGGCTGCTCAACTGTTCCATGGTCAGGTGTGTGTTATTCCCCCATTATCCCATTTACAAGGAGCAGATAAAAGGTCCAGAGTTAATTTCAAGTGTGCTATTTGAAATCTGTTGCTGTAAATTCTCAATATGAGATCCAAAGAGCTGTCACTATCAGCGAAGCAAGCCATCATTAGGCTGAAAAAACAAAACAAACCCATCAGAGAGATAGCAAAAACATTAGGTGTGGCCAAATCAACTGTTTGGAACATCCTTAAAAAGAAAGAACGCACCAGTGAGCTCAGCAACACAAAAAGACCCGGAAGACCACGGGAAACAACTGTGGTGGATTGCCTCCTGGGAACTGTGATCTTTTCAGTATTAATGCAACACAATCATTTCTGCAGCAGAACTACATCTCCCATCATGCCCTCTCCAGCAGCATCCTCCTTTTTCTTTGCCTGCTGCCACCCAGTGGGAAAAGGAGAGTGTTACCAGGGGAAATAGAGACCAGAGAGTCCACAGGTAGGCAGGCATGTCAGAACCTGTAGTTCTAAACATTAATAGTCTGATACAGTGGGGGGAGGGGACAAATCCTCCAGTACCTGCTACCCAGTGCTCCACTTTAAAATGACACTGGGATAGCTGATATATATACCAATGACATTTAAAAACAATGACAGAGGTCGGTGTAAGTTAACATTGGAACTGCCAGCTGTCTGTGACAGCCGGCATCCAGCTCAGGAGGAGAAATCTTCATCTCATGGGCTTCTGATGCTTCCCAAATCGTTCCACAGGAAGTTAGGAATCACAAGTCAACTTGACTTATCTTAATGTTACACTAACAGTTTACACAAACTTTTTTTTCCTCTTGTGTGTGTCCCAATGTAGCATTGAAAGGGGAACAAAGTTCCCCTGAAGTAAAACTCATACATTAATTTTGTGCTTTACCATTTGGCTACATGACATAAAAGTCATACTTATGTAATGAGTGTGCAGATTATGTAAAGATGTTGGGGGAAAACTACAGAAACTTTTTTTTTACGATTTATTCTCAATAAAACCCAAACATATAAATGAAAATTTGCTACAAACTGAATGCTTTATCTGTCCTAAAAAATTATGCATAATAGGTTAGGGGAGATGTCAAAATGTTCTCAGACTCAAGGCAATTAACAATCGCTTAGCCTTACCATTCTGCTATGTTACATAAAAGTCACACTAATGTGATATCATTTTTATTAGAAAATTTTGTAGATTATATTTTAAATTTATGAGTGTGTGTAAATTACGTAAATATTGTTTTGGGAAAAGATACAGGAAGTTGCATTTTTTAAACCAAATTTTAACTAATTATTCTAAATAAAAACTAATAAAAAAGAACATATCTTTCCAAATTTGCTATCAAATTTAAGTGATTGTAGGGTCTTTTTTTTTTTTTTTTTCTATAAAAATAACAAACATGCTGCTCTGTGCAGTGGATTTGCACAGAGCAGCCCAGATCCTCCTCTTCTCGGTGCCTCTTCTGTTCTCTTGGCCCCTCCCTCCTGTTGAGTGCCTCCCTCCACAGCAAGTGGCTTGCTATGGGGGCACCCGAGCCGAGTCACAAAGCTCTGTTTGTCCAATCAGACATGGAGCTGGGGTTCGGCCCGCCCCCTCTCTCTCCTGATTGGCTAACTAACTTTGACAGCAGCAGTAGCCAATGACGCTGCTGCTGTGTCTCAGGAGGGAGATCAGGAGGGAGATTCACAAATGGCTGAGACAATCATGGACATCGTTGGACAGAGAGGGGGCTCAGGTAAGTATTAGGGGGGCCGAGGGGGGCTGCTGCACACAGAAGGTTTTTTATCTTAATGCATAGAATGATAAAAAACCTTATGACTTTATAACCCCTTGAAAGCCCTAATTTTCTGTTTAATACATTAGAGTAGACTATGAAACCTAAAAAATATAAAGCGAGAAACTGAAACATCACTGAAATGGGGTCCACTGTATATGCAATATGATGCCAAAAAACTGACATGGCTGTTTTTAGCCATTGACAGAATACATTTCCTTCTGGTCCTGCCATGTTATCACCAAGGGAATAAGGCATATTTATATGGTATCCTTGTGGATAGGAGAGGTAGCTAAACCTATAATTGGATGCAATTTTTACCATGCCATCACTGTATTTGGGAAACCCATCCCCAAATTTACACGTTTGTTGAAAATTTTGTATTTATTTTCCTAAATCTGCTCCAAAGTGCATTATGAAAAATTGGGTTTGGCAAGAGGTTATACCTCTTGCCAAAAACCTTGGGTCTACTTTTGTAAATAGAGTAACTTTGGGGTAGTCTCTAAGCTTCTGCTATTTCTAAGCCACTGTAAATGCAGGGGCAAACAATGCACCCACAGCGACCCCCCCCCCCCCCCCGGTCGGTCGGGTCACCCGCACAAGATCCCACCCCACCTCAGTTTGTTACCAACCCCGTACTTACCCCATTTACCCCACCTATGGCACGGGCAGCTCGTCCCTCTGGGTGGCCAGCAGCTTCCCCTGCGTCTCCTCCTTGGCATCATGGCTGCTGTGCATCTCCTCCCTCCTCCTAGGCCAATAGGATCGCTTCTCCTTTCCAATCAGGAAACGGGTCTCAAGATCCATGTGTCTGCCTCCCGCATGTAGATTAGGGGGCCGGACGAATGGATAGGGGGCGGCATTACAGGCCGCCACTGTAGGTGCCTAAAAATTGACACGGCAGTTTAAAGCCATTGACAGTTAGAATATGTCCTGTAGTGACGAGGGAACAATGGAAGGGACCACAGAGTACGGCACGATACGAAGACGTCCTACATACCCTGGGGTGTGCTGAGCACATTGCTCCACAATATAGAAAATATTCCCTGAATGGGTGCCGAGACACGTTCCTTCTTTTTGTGGGGGCTTTTTGGTTTCAATTTTTATTTTAGCAACAGAGAGTTTTTTGAAGCAGATAAATACAGTCACTTGTATTTAATGTTTCATAGTAATGTAATATTAGATCCTTTGATACATTGTACTGTATAACATACCATAACAAAAACCAGTGATTGAGATGTAAAGTACAGTCTGGTATTAGTTTACAGATATTTCTCCCTGCTCACCAGCATGAGTTGACCTCATAAATATCACAAGTCCTATGTGGAATGTATATAGAGGTAACTGCACACTATGAACCTGTAAATATATTCAACACCTTACACGGTCCAATTTTACCTCTCTGCCAAGCCGGGCTACCTAAAACCATATGATATGCGGTTTCACCGCTATTCATATACAGTACACTCATGGGCCACTTTATTAGGTACACCTTGCTAGTACTGGGTTGGACCCCCTTTGCATCAGAACTGCCTTAATTCTTCGTGGCATAGATTCTACAAGGTGTTGGAAACATTCCTCAGAGATTTTAGTCCATAATTTTTTATGTTCATTAATTTTTATTGTAAGAAAAGATACAACAATATGTAGACATACACAACTGATGCATGTAGTATAAATAAGGCAGCCATTTGAAGGTACCACTGTTCCGATAGCAAATACAGTTCACAACATACAAAAGAAAAGAAAATGTTGCCTGATGTCATTAACATAAAAGGGTGGATTCTGAAACAGAGTTTGGACCCACAATGTGACAACGATACAACAAAAAGAATCACTTCTGAAATGGAGGAGGAGTTAACTAACCCCCCTTTTCAGAGCCCATACATGTCGTAAGTCTGTTAAAGATTTTTATACAAAAAAGGAACAAACTGGAACAATTTACCCATCGTCAAAAAAAGGAATAACAATCAACCCACGGCTGCAACCTAGTAGTAAAATCTAGAGATTTCCCAGTTATAGATGATAACTTTTTCTCTTAAGTGTAATGAGTATGGAGTATGTGGATCATATCCTTTAAGTTTGGAGTGGAAGGGGATTTACATAACCGTAAAATGGTCAGTTACGCATGTATTTTATTGGGATTTTATGTGATAGACCAACACAAAGTGGCACATAATTGTGAAGTGGAATGAAAATTATAAATGGTTTTCAATTTTTTTTACAAATAAACATGTGAAAAGTGTGACATGCATTTGTATTCAGCCCCCCTGAGTCAATACTTTGTAGAACCACCTTTCCCTGCAAGTCTTTTTGGAGATGTCTCTACCAGCTTTGCACATCTAGAGAGTGACATTTTTGACCATTCTTCTTTGCAAAATAGTTCAAGCTCTGTCAGATTGGATGGAGAGCATCTGTGAACAGCAATTTTCAAGTCTTGCCACAGATTCTCAATTGGATTTTGGTCTGGACTTTGACTGGGCCATTCTAACACATGAATATGCTTTGATCTAAACAATTCCATTGTAGCTCTGGCTATATGTTTAGGGGGTCATTGTCCTGCTGGAGGGTGAACCTCCGCCCCAGTCTCAAGTCTTTTGCAGACTTTATCAAGTTTTCTTCTAAGAGTGCCCTGTATTCGACTCTATTTGTCTTCCCAACTCTGATCAGCTTCCCTGTCCCTGCTAAAGAAAAGCATCCCTACAACATGATGCTGCCACCACCATGTTTCAAGGTGGGGATGGTGTGTTCAGGATGATGTGCAGTGTTAGTTTTCTGCCACACATAGTGTTTTGCTTTTAGGCCAAAAAGTTCAGTTTTTGTCTCATTTGACCAGAGCACCTTCTTCCAAATGTTTTCTGTGACCTCCACATCGCTTCTCGCAAACTGCAAACAGGGCTTCTTATGGCTTTCTTTCAACAATGGCTTTCTTTTTACCACTCTTCCATAAAGGCCAGATTTGTGGAGAGCACAACTAAAGCCCCATACACACGGTCGGATTTTTGCATGGATTCTGTCCGATCGGACAATGTTGTTGAAAAATCAGACCGTGTGTATGCACCATCGGACAGTGTACGTCGGATTGTCCGACGGACAAAGTCCTATCTCCTGCTGGATAGATTTTCCGACAACACGGTCCGATCACACCAAATCCGATCGTGTGTACGGTTGTCCGACGGACAAAGTGCTACGCATGCTCAGATCACATTACAAGACCAAAGCTATTGGCTACTAGCCTCTACGTAGTCCCGTCGTAGGCAACAAACGTCACCACGTTCAGAATGATCAGATTTTCCGACAACTTTGTCCGACCGTGTGTATGCAACACCAACATCGGACAAAGTATGACGGACAGGATCCGACCGACCTGGTCCACGGATAATCCGACCGTGTGTATGGGGCTTAATAGTTGTCCTGTGGACAGATTCTCCCACCTGAGCTGTGGATCTCTGCAGCTCCTCCAGAGTCACCATGGGCCTCAGTTTAGGTGGACGGCCATGTCTTGGTAGGTTTTGCAGTTGTGCCATACTCTTTTTTCGGATGATGGATTGAACAGTTCTCTGTGATACGTTCAATACTTGGGATATTTTTTTATAGCCTAACCCTGCTTTAAACTTCTCCACAATTTTATCCCTGACCTGTCTGGTGTGTTCATTGGCCTTCATGATGTTTGTGTACTAAGGTTCTCTAAAAAAAAACTCTGAGGGCTTCACAGAACAGCTATATTTATACTGAGATTAAATTACACACAGGTGGACTCTATTTACTAATTAGGTGCCTTCTGAAGGCAATTGGTTTCACTATATTTTAGTTAGGGATATCAGAGTAAAGGGGGCTGGATACAAATGCTCACCACATATTTCATATATTTATTTGTAATAAAAAAATAAAACCATTTATCATTTTCCTTCCTCTTCACAAATATGTTACACTTTATGTTGGTCTATCACATAAAATCCCAATAAAATATATTTATGTTTTTGGTTGTAACATGGCAAAATGTGGAAAATTTCAAGTGGTATGAATACTTTTTCAAGGCACTGTATATCCACAGAAGATCTGTGGTTAGTTATCCAAGATGTTTGGAACAACTTACCTGCCGATTTTCCCTCAAAAACTGTCTACATGTGTACCTAGAAGAATTGAAAAATTGATGCAAAGGGTGGTCACACTAAATATTGATTTGATTTAAATTTCTCTTCTGTTCATTTACTTTCCATTTGTTAATTCATTAAAAATAAACTATTAACACTTCTATTTCTGAAAGCATTCTTTATTTACAGCATTTTTTGCACACCAGCCTAAAACATTTGCATAGTATTGTACTTTATATGGTCTCTTTGGTTTCTGTTATTATAGACAGATGGATGTACGGGCTGCTCTCTAAGGTTTATTCTTTTTTATCTTAGTTCTGTATATATTCAGCTGTTAAATAGTTGCATTCATAATCCTTGAGTCAGCCACAATAGCTATAAGAGCTGAAATTTGTCCACTAATATTGTTGATAATTCCTATCTTTGTTTGTGAAACAGGTAGCTGGCAATACTTTTCCCACAGGGCAGGACAATGAATTAGATGTTAGGTATTTCAACAACCATAAAGAATCTATTATTGTTAAAAATACTTTCCTGGCTCATTCTCCACTCTGCTTCTGAAGATGTACTTCTGGTGGGACAGTTGCTTCTAGGCCAGAGTGCTATACACAGTTACTGGTGTCTCCTTCGGCAAGGACCCGTACGAAGCTTTGCTTAACAAAAAAAAAAATGTAAGCCTGCACTAATTCCCAATTTAAGCTGCTAACTCATTATATATATTTCTAAAGGAATACATATTCTAAAGAAAGCCAAATGGGTTATAGCCACGGCCGCACTACCCTCTTGTCAAGCACAAGGTTTCTCAGGTCATGTTTTATGAAAACGTATAGCTATACAGAATGACACTATGAAAACAAATCTGAAAAGTCTGGGAATTCAGGGTCAAGTCCTACCCTTTTTCTACCCTTCACAAGGATTTTCCGACACTCTGAAACTAGAATGGGCATTGCTCTAAGAAAATTGAAATTGTGTCTTGCTTCAATTCTCATTGTCACCTATTCGTTCCCCCATCCCACCTCCCAACTTTGCTCCCCACTATTCCCTGTGCATCTTCTCCTGCTGACCTTTTTTTGCAGACCTCTGGGCAGCAAAATCCCTAATTCCTATTAGGTGGTGTCCTCCGCTTTAATACCTTATTCGGTTCAGTAGTCTCTTTTTTTTTTTAACTCCGTATGAACCTTCTACTACCTCCACCACCCATTCTAGGTTGGAACAGATGCGTTGTTCTGCTGATTAGGCACTTTCTGTTATGCTGCTTACCTAGTCTGTGTTAACTAAATACTGTACCTGCCTTGGTTATGTTGTACTTAATTGTCAACGAATCTTAGGTGTGATTGTACTACAATGTTTTTTCTGTAAAAAAAAAACAAAAAAAACAATAAGGTTATTAAATGGGAAAAAAACACTTATTAAAGCTGATTTTACTCTAGATTGAACATAGCCAGTATTGCATGTTAGATCCAGTGAACTCTTTGGGAAAACTGCAGAGAAGTTTAAATTATCATACCATGTAGAAGCAATGTAGACCATTGATGGAAGACAGTCAGTAATGTCCTATTACTTTGCATTTAGCCTTAATGTTTAAGGCTTGTGTACATTGTCTGGAACTTTTTCCATAGAGTTCAGTGCACATTTTATACAAGCTAACCTTTGCTAACCTTTGTATGACCTACAGTACAATAAGCATAGGCAACTGCAAAGCTTTACATAAAGAAACTGCTTTCCACTATCACTCAACGTCATGTATAGTGCTCAATGTTTTCTCTATGCTTCAATGAACCATGCAAGCAATACCAACCAAACTCAATTTCTCCTGTGAAAAAACAGAATTATCTGATGTGAAACAAACCAAACAAATCAACTATACAAGGAAAAAAGGAAGCCATCTTCATATTTTTTGTAACTGTAGTGAAGCAGAATTGGACATGTGTAAAGCCTGAAAGGGGGATCTAAGGCAGTTGTTCTCAACCTTGTTGAGACCAAGGCCTGATAAATTCTTCCAAAACCTTCCATGCCCCAACAGTAAAGAATAAAGTTTATAGTCATACAGTTAATATATGGGAAAGCAAAACATGTATTAACATTCTAGAAGGCTCCAGTGAAGTGAGCTAGGGGACTCTGCAGCAGACCTGGTGGCCCTGTAGGAGGATGAGGTTTCCAGAGGAGTCTGAGGAGCACTGTAGGCAGTTGGGGGCACTGTGGGACACTGTCAGAGTTTGGGGGCATTATGGAGTGCTAGAGGCTCTGCAGCAGACTGGGAGACACTGTTTGAGGTTGGGGGCACTTTGGAGGCTAAGGGCTCTTAGGTGGCATGGGGCCCTCCATGAACCCCAGAACCTCTCCTTTTCCTCTCACTTCCATTTCTTTGAAACAAGCAGTGCACGTAAGTTGCGTTCATGTGCAATGCACTATACACATTACAAATCCCATAGTCCATAGTTCCTAAACCATCTCAGGAGTGAGTATAAAAGAGGGTGGCTACATTCCTATATATAGTGGGACCATGGAGTACGAACATAGCCACCCTCTGACAGGAATTCGGCTTACAAGAAAAAAGGAATTTAGAGAATTTGGATGTGTTTGAGAGCAATTAGAAGGTACTTTTTTGAGTTAAGAATACATACTTGAATAAAGTATTCTTTTTCAACCAGTTTAGTGTCACTTTAAACTCCATACTATCTGCGATCTACAGCTACATCAGGTTTGAAAACTGACAACCCTGTTAACAAATAACATGGATTAATATTCTTCCATGGAGGTAGAGGAGAGCCAGCTGCGGCAAGGCAACGAGTACAGCAGTCTTGGACTTGGTTAAAAATGAGCAATCTCCTAAAGTCCCATTGGAGTAATAAAACATGTGAAAGTTGTTTTGTCTCCAAGAACTAAAACAAAACCTGGTGTTGTGAGAAATTAACTGTACAGCGAGGACCAGCATGTGGAAATCCTGTCTTTAGAAAGGAAACCCCTCAGGTTTTGCAGTGTGTGGTTTTTTTTTTTATAATTCTGCAAGATGGGGCTTCAAAAATGTTGACTAAAGAAACTATGGGAAGAAGACAGCTCGCCTTGTCCATCTGCAGAGCAATATGGCTGGAATGCTGATAGCAGACAAGCACTTTTGACAGCTAACCACTGACTTGCACAATACAAGATATAGGCCAGGGTCTGTTCTGGATTAGGTGACTAGATGAATCCTACAGCAGTTATGCTTTTCTTAATGCAGAACATGCACAGCTTGATAGTCCCAGACAAAACAGAGCTGTGATTCTCAGGCCCAGTATGAACAGAGCTAAAATGTTACCCACCTGCAGGAGGCTTTTCCTGTGTACAGTGCCTTAAAAATCAACAGAGGCCTCAGATTGTCTCCAGATTTTTAGCAATGCGTATGTTTTGTCTGCAATATGTTATAGGCATTATACATACACTCCTTACAATCCACTGATTCATTGTAGAAAGAATTCAGAACTAGAATTCCTTATTAAACCTGCTTATATTATCAAGAGTTATTGTTTTATGAACATGCGTAAAAAATGCCTAAATTGCGGTTTTGAACGCAGCTCTGTTCCATTTTTTTATTATTACGCATCTCTATGGAGTTAATCATTATGGTCCTAGATCCAGTAATCTGAATGGGCACATGGACTTATGAACACACAGAGCCTACTTAGGAACCAGCACGCAGCAGCAAGCAGATTGCTATGGGGGCACTCAGGGGGGAGTGCTGGCCAGGAGCTCTGACAGGGGACCTGAGAAGTGGAGGATAGGGGCTACTCTGTTCAAAGCCATTCAACAGAGAAGGTAAGTATGACATGTTTGTAATTCAATTTTTTTTTCATAGGTTAAGAATGGTGAGGAATGGTTTGGATTTTACTGGTACAGTGAAACCTTGGATTGTGAGCATAATTTGTTCTGGAAACATGCTTGTAATCCAAAGCACTCGTATATCACTGTTCAAAGCCATTCAACAGAGAAGGTAAGTATGACATGTTTGTAATTCAATTTTTTTTTCATAGGTTAAGAATGGTGAGGAATGGTTTGGATTTTACTGGTACAGTGAAACCTTGGATTGTGAGCATAATTTGTTCTGGAAACATGCTTGTAATCCAAAGCACTCGTATATCACTTGTATATCAAAGCAAATTATGTAAACTCAGATGATTCGTTCCACAACCATTTTTCAAGTCCTTCAGTCTATAGTCCATATAAAAAGATTATAGCAATGTGATTTCAAAGCAACTTTGAGACAACTTCAGGGAATGTCTGGGTAATCTTCCTCTAATGTCGGATCCAAATCACATCAATTAAGATGAGGAGCCGAATTAGGGCTCATGCACACTGCAGCTAAAATAAAAGCTGCTTTTACAGGCATTTGAGCTTTTATTTCAGCTTGAAGAAGCTTGTGCTTTTTTGGGCTCTTGTGCACATTTTAATTAAGCTTCTTTGAACTCCT
The DNA here is from genome assembly GCA_028564925.1 of Lithobates sylvaticus. NCBI lineage: Eukaryota > Metazoa > Chordata > Amphibia > Anura > Ranidae > Lithobates > Lithobates sylvaticus. The sequence continues at coordinate 106,103,669 of CM053026.1, forward strand.
TTGAGTTTTTTTTGAGTATAAGCTTTTTTTTTTTTTTTAATTCACAAACCCTCCCTAAAGTTTATGGGCACAAGTCAGATAGAAGTCGTCTTGAAGTAGTACAGGAAACTTTTCTAAGGTCGGAGCAACTTCAGTAGTGCTAATTAAGACAGTTCTCATTGACTAAAATGGAATTTCTCTTCAGGACAGGCCAGGAAATCAAGAAACCAAAGAATCAGCGTAGTGGAACAGCAAGCAGAATCAGGGATGAGAAGGAACGTCAGCCAAGCAAGTCTTCAACAGGTACACAGGAGAGAGTCTCTGGATGTGTTGACCAAGGCGAAGGCAGAGAGGGACTTAACTGAACATCAGGACTGACGAACAGGATATCATCATCAGGTGAGTCACTGTGGAAAAGATTGGAGCTAGCAATTAACCGACAGCTGAATGGCCTGCTCTGAAAAGGAAGGGCTAAGCCCAGCCCTGACAGTACCCCCTCCTCAACGACCCCTCCCCCTCGAAGGACCACCAGGTTTGAGGGGAAAATGTCCATGGAAAGCACGGAGGAGCACAAATTCCTGGAAAAGTGCCGGAGCATGCAAAGGCCAAATGGCATTACAGGGTACTCATAATGGCCTGTTCTGGTATTAAACCCAGTTTTCCATTTGTCACCCTCCTTGATCCTCATGAGATTGTATGCTCCTCTCAAATCCAGCTTCGTGAAAACCGTTGCTCCCTTGAGGCGGTCAAATAACTCCATAACCAATGGAATTGGATAAGCATTCTTAATTGTGAAGCAATTGAGACCCCTATAATCAATACAAGGTCTCAGTTCACCACTCTTCTTCTTCACAAAGAAGAAACCAGCACCAGCAGGAGACGAGGACTTGTGGATGAATCCTTAAGAAAGTGCGTCTGCAACATACTCCTCCATTGCCTTATCCTCCAAGACCGACAAAGGGTAAACCTGGCCACGAGGGGTTATGTCACCAGGTTGAAGGTCAATTGCGCAATCATATGGCCGGTGTGGAGGCAAACTACAGGCTTGACCTTTGTTAAAATCGCGGTACTCCTCCGGCAGGAAGGAGAGTGAAGAGGTGCATAGGACCATAGCCACATTCTAGAAACATGTCTTGCTGCATTGTGGCGACCAGGAGAGAACCTCAGTACAAAGCCAATCAAAAGAGGGATTGTGCCTCTGTAACCAAGGATAACCAATAACCAGCAGAAAGTTAAGTGAGGAAATAACTTGGAATTGGATTATCTCATGGTGAAGAGCCCCTACGGCCATGGACAACGGAACAGTCTCTTGAGTCACATGGATAGGCTGTAAAGGTCTCCCATCAAGAGCCTCAATGGCAAGTGGAGTGGCACGAAGCTGCAGCAGAATCGAGTGCTTAGATACAAAGACAGCATCAATGAACAGGCCTGCAGCCCTAGAGTCGATTAGAGCCTGTATCTCAACGGATGACTCAGACCAAGAAAGGGTAACCGGAACCAGGGGCTTATCCTTCTGGATAACTGGAGACGAAACAATGCCACTGGACGGGTAGGACAAGACTTCAAAAATGACCTGCCTGGCCACAAAAAAGGCACAATCTCTCCCTTCTCCTAAAGGTTCTCTCTTCCGCAGAGAGACGTGTGAAGCCCAAGTGCATGGTTTTATATTCACTGAACGACTCGGTAGCAGGAGGAATGGGAGGTGAGGGAGGCAAGGGTGGGACTGCAAAGCTCGGAGACAAATGTACAGGAGGCTTCTGCAAGCGCTCCTTAAAAGTCTGGAGTCAATGAGGATGGCAAATGTGATCAGCTTCTCCAGCTCAGTGGGTATATCTCAGGCTGCTATCTCATCTTTGATGGTATCCGAGAGACCATGAGAAAAAGCAGCCATGAGGGCCTCATTGTTCCACGCAACTTCTGCTGCCAGAATACGGAATTCAATGGAGTAATCGGCAACAGTTCTCGTACTCTGTTTGATGGACATGAGGCATGAAGCAGAGTGCGCGGGAAAATCAAATACCCTTTTAAAGGAAGCAACAAACTCTTGGTAACTCAGGACAGCAGGTTTTTAAATCTCCCATAGAGGGTTTTCCCAGGCCAAGGCTCTCTCAGAAAGCAAAGATATCAGGAAACCTACTTTGCTTCTGTCAGTGGGAAATGCCTGGGGCATCTCGATGTATATCTCAACCTGATTGAGAAACCTCCTGCATTGAACTGGATCACCCACAAATCGCTGGGGAAGTGGAGCGGAACCAGGAGCGTCTGTAACGCTAAGGCAAACTGATCCATACGGTAATCCTGCTCATCCAACCTGGAAAAAATATTACCAACAAGTGGATTGACTGCATCTTCTGAATTTATGGCCTTCGCCTACTGTCAGAAACCATGAATCAGACCGAGACAGAAGTGTAGTTAAAAATCCCACCTGTTTAATAATAATAATAGTAAAAGGTAAACAGAGCAATGTAGTCAAATCATAGCCAGAGTTCGATAACCGGAACCGATAGTCAGACAAGCCCGGATGTCAGGAAACCGGAGAATCAGTGTAGTGGAACAGCAAGCAGGATCAGGAACCAGAAGGGACGTCAGCCAAGCAAGTCTACAACAGGTACACAGGAGAGAGTCTCTGGATGTGTTGACCAAAGCGAAGGCAGAGAGGAACTAAACTGAACAGCTTAAGTAACCAGCAGGACTGACAAACAGGATATCATCATAAGGTGAGTCACTGTGGAAAAGATTGGAGTTGGCAATTAACCAACAGCTAATCAACCTGCTCTGAGAGGAAGGGCTGAGCCCAGCCCTGACAGCAATATTGTCTTTCAAAAATGATTTTATATACTATGGACAAAATTATAAAACTGTACATTCAAGAAAGCAAAGTGCGACTTTTAGGGTACCAATAACCATAAGAAAATTTTTGACTGTATTCACAAAGCTTAAAACTCTTACCATAAATAAAAGGAAAACAACTAAAAACATCAATGTTTATCTGCATCATATATATGTTCCATCGATGTCCAAAGATGTCTTCAAATGGCAACTTGAAAAACATCAATGAGTTTCAACTCATAAAGAGTCTTCATCGGGAGGAGAACAGTGTGTTCTGAAATGTAAATATACATAAGTACCATTACCAAATATTTCAATCAGATACATAAAGAACCAAGCAAACATCTTCCTATATATAAGGTTACTTACACATAACTTAATGATGCATTTATACAAGAAAATAGAAGGATGCAGGTGCAAGAAAGAGGCCCCATAAATTGGATTGGAAGAGATGCAAGGGAGATTAACAACATCAAACAACATGAGGTGAGGTAGCCTACCAAAAATTATATCAAACAAAAATATATATAATATATATATATATATATACACCAACCACACATTACATAATAGTACACAGAAGGCACAATATAATGACAGAGAACATGGGCTATCTACCTGACAAGGATAAATGACAAAATCCAGGGCTTATATAGTCACCTCAATGGTAACAAATAGAGCTGCACAATTAATCGTTAAAAAATCGTGATCTCAATTCAACCCCCCTGACGATCTCTATTGCAGAGTTTGCCGATTCTTTCATATAACAAGTGGAGAGACTTATCTGCTCACTCAACTGTCAAAAGAAAACATCTGGGCAGTCTGCCAAGTTTTTAACATGAAACATTGTAACTAACTCCTCCTTCTTAGATCAAAGGGATAACCTTCTGTGTGTAAAGAAAAAATCCAGGCAGTCTGCCAAGTTTTTAACAACGTGTAAATGCAGGAAGTTTAACCACTTAAAATCTAAATCTTTTTCTGACACTTGTTTCTTAAGTTAAAAATCAATATTTTTTGCTAGAAAATTACTTGGAACCCCCAAACATTGTATGTATTATATGAATAAAATGTCAATTGCTGCAATATTTTATGTCACACTGTATTTGCCCAGCGGTCTTTCAAATGCAATTTTTTGGGAAAAAATACACTTCAATGAATAAAAAAAAAAAAAGAAACAGTAAAATTAGCCCAATTTTCTTTGTTTTAATGTGAAAGATGATGTTACGCCGCGAGAATTGTGAGGGAATCGTGATCTATTTTCTAAGCAAAAAAAATTGTGATTCTCATTTTAGCCAGAATCGTGCAGCTCTAGTAACAAACAGACCTCCAGCAAAGGCAGCAATGGCTGCGTGAGACCCAAGCAGCTTAAAAAAGTGCAACACAAAGGGTCAGCTGACAAATCGACTTTTAGAATTTTCTTATGGTTATTGGTACCCTAAAAGTCCCACCCCGCTTTCTTGAATTTACATTCTAATAGGGATGAGGTACTATTTCGGTTGGGATCTAGCACCTAGTTTAAAATTTTAAAATAAAATGTGGAAAATTAGCTTTTTCCTATTTTGACCAATGCTAGTAGTTTTACTGTAAATAAAAATTTTACATTTGATTTTATAATTTGTCCCATTTAAAATGACACAAAAATTATGTGATACAAAGTACAGCACATGCATTTGCAAACGTAAACTGTTGCTTTTTTTTTTAAATATTGCATATTTTTTATGCAATATTGAAAAAAAGAAATCTCAAAAAAGTTGAAATTATTTTTTTTAATATTTTGACTGTTGTTAGTTATAACAAATAAAATTGAAAAAATGTATATATTAAATTTAAAAAATCAATAAAAAAATTGAGGTTAACTAGTAATACATTTAATTTAAATTGGTTATAAACCCTTACAAACCACTTTGACCTACAGGTAAGCCTAGATTAAGGCTTACCTGTAGGTCCAAGAAATATCTCCTAAACCTACACGGTTTAGGAGATATTTGCAAAAAGACAGGCACCGCTGTCTATGGCGCATGTGCTGTAGACAGCGGCGCTCAGGCGCACTGAGCGCGCCACTACTAACAGCGATATGCCGTGAGTGGCGGCTCCTGTGCGCATGCGCGGGAGTGACATCATTGTGGCTCCGGCCAGTAACAGCGCCGGAGCCGCGATACCTACAAAGAAGATGAAGGCTCCGTGCACCAGGGGACAGCGGTGACATCGCAGGCTCCTGTGTCAGGTAAGTGACACATGATGGGCTACTATGCGATGCATAGTAGCCCATTATGCTTTACCTTTGCAGGGAAACAAAGAGGAAGTAAACCCATCAGGGTTTACTTCCACTTTAAGTAGGTTTGCAGTCAGATTGTGATGTGTGGTGAGTCTAATGGAGCCTAAAAAAAAAAAAAAACTGACAGGGCTTCTCACCCTTATCTGCTTGTTCAAAAAAACTAAAGAGAAGAGCTTGAGTTGGACATACACATAGAAGCTGAATCCTGATGTTTCTTATTATGCACTCTTGCTTTGTCCAGTGAATTGAAGTATTCATGCCAGGCGTTCTTCATAACAAATATAAAAATGAACAACTGCGCTGCAAACAATCGTGCACTTGTAACACAAAATATAGTGAACCAACATATATTGAAGTTAACACAATATGTTTACACCTCCTTAAGACTTAATTGATATCAGGTTCAAAGGAAGTCCATATTAACACGAAAAAATTGTGTAAAATGAGAAGTGAAAAGAACAATCATTGGTGACTGCCTGTCCTAATAAAAGTCAATGTGATTTTGTGAAAAACACAATAAACATAAAGAAAGTTCCAGAGATTCCGCAGTGCTCTTATTCAATGATCAGCAACTCAAGGGGTGATCCTGATGAGAGAAAGAAGACACCTCCACCATCCAAACACACTGACCCTTACCGGATTGTGCGACCCCCTGTCACAGAGGTCACACTGGCTTGTGGCTTAATCCCGGCCAAGGGTTTCCAAAAGGCTTTAGCAGGTAACTCAGGATGGAGGGTACGAGCTCAGAAATAGTCAAGCGGGGAACATAGAAAGAAAAAAGCAATCCATAGTGTATCTCTGTATACAATTTATTAAAAGGTAAAAAAATTATTGCACTTACAAAGTAGCAATGGATAAAAGCATGTGTTTTAGCCGGCCGGCTCGATTTCGCTGCCCGTTCGCTTCCGGGATCTGCGTGGTTTGTGTGGTGACGTCAGCACGCCGCTCCTCCCTACGCCGTTTCGTCACAGATGACGTCTTCCAGGGGCACTTTCTTTCTATGTTCCCCGCTTGACTATTTCTGAGCTCGTACCCTCCATCCTGAGTTACCTGCTAAAGCCTTTTGGAAACCCTTGGCCGGGATTAAGCCACAAGCCAGTGTGACCTCTGTGACAGGGGGTCGCACAATCCGGTAAGGGTCAGTGTGTTTGGATGGTGGAGGTGTCTTCTTTCTCTCATCAGGATCACCCCTTGAGTTGCTGATCATTGAATAAGAGCACTGCGGAATCTCTGGAACTTTCTTTATGTTTATTGTGTTTTTCACAAAATCACATTGACTTTTATTAGGACAGGCAGTCACCAATGATTGTTCTTTTCACTTCTCATTTTACACAATTTTTTCGTGTTAATATGGACTTCCTTTGAACCTGATATCAATTAAGTCTTAAGGAGGTGTAAACATATTGTGTTAACTTCAATATATGTTGGTTCACTATATTTTGTGTTACAAGTGCACGATTGTTTGCAGCGCAGTTGTTCATTTTTATATTGGTCTTGTTGGTGTGGGTATCTCGCATTCACAACTGCAGCAGCTTTAAAGTAATTTTTATTTGTTTCATTTTATTCACATTTTTTTAAACTAATTATATGGGATATTACTCACAGTAAATTTTAGGACAGCGCAGTATTCCCCACATTTTGTTCTTCATAACAGCCAGACCCCCACCCACAGCCAAAACTAACTTCCACATGAGACTTAAAGTGGGGTGCCCCCTAAAAAAAAAAAATTAAAAGCCAGCAGCTACAAATACTGCAGCTGCTGACTTTTAATAATCGAACACTTACCTGTCCCAGGGTCCAGCGATGCAGGGGAACGAAGCCCCCCCCTCGTTCCCCGCTCCGCTCGCGGTGCCGGCATTCTTACTGTGGGTACCCGGCTGTGGCTTCACAGCCAGGCACCCACTGTGCATGCGCGAGTGGCGCTGCGCGCCGCGATACGCCGCGCAGTCATCTGGGACACGTGACAGGTCCCAGATGACTGTGCGGCGCCGAGGGGAAGTGATGTCAGTGCCCGGGCACTGAAGGTGGCAGACTACGAGGGACCCCCTAGCAACAGGCATTTAGAGGTGAGTAAAAGCATTTTTTTCCCAATTATTTATTTTTTATTTTTTTTATGATTTTTAAGCTATTTTTTATTTTTTTTGGTGGAAACGCCACTTTAAAGCGGAGTTCCAGCCTGGGTGAAAAAATAAATAAAAGTCAGCAGCTACAAATACTGTAGCTGCTGATATTTAATATAAGGACACTTACCTGTTCAGGGAGCCCACAATGTTAGCACCCGAAGCCGACCCATCCATCAGCTCCAGGTGCGGGCACCGGCATTCTTACTAATGGAAACAGGAAGTGTCGCGCTGCGCTTTCTGCGCCTTAGCTTTAATTGCACATGAAATGCAAAAAGTTTAAACAAAAACGATAGTTGTCTAAAATCTAAGATTTTAGCTTATATTCACTTAGTGTGCACACAACTACATCTCGAGACAGAGAAATGAACGAATGCATCTAAAGGCACTAAGAATTTATGGGAACATCTGGTAACATGCACCTCTACATTGGATTGCAGTGTTAGTGTTTATGTACATTTCAAGGAAAAGATCTACAAAGACAACCTCATAAAAGAAATTTAGTTTTCTCTAGAATTCAACAACTCAAGCCACATTTACAACACCTGCAAAGAGCATGATGTGCCAAAAAGGAGCCAAGATCAAATTACTTTTCACAGAATACATTTTGTTAAATGCAAAAATGGTAAAAAAAAAAATTCCCCTTATAAGAACAAAGATCTTTTTGTCGCTACAACTGATCATAATTATGGGAGGTGGTACATTAGTGAGACCCTTTGAAATATTCATAGTGTAACCTGGAAACAATTTAAAACAAGGGATCTTATTAGTGCCTTTTGGAGGTTTGCAAAAAAACTGATGCTTTAGTGCCTTGATCATATGAATAATACCCATGGGATTCAGCAGAACTGATTGTGAGCTGGCTGGGAGCGAGTAAAAAGGAAACGTGTTTCATAACTGTAAACTTTGTGTGAAAATAAAGGAAGACAGAGAAAGTTGTTGTAAGTAGACTTTATAAGATGACAGAGTATTATACGCTTCCTGTACAGACATCCCGGGGTCATGTACGGATCACCGTGTAGCATCACCATTCAGCTGTAGAACACAATTGGCAGCAAGTAGCATCTGTTTATTATGACCAAAAATACTGGGCCTCACTCATCTGGCAGAAAAAAAAAAAATCTACTTGCTCTAGCCTGCTATAAAGCTTTTTTTTTTTTTAAAACTGAAATTTATTAAAGCAGACCTACCAGTCATTTTAAAAATATTCTTGAATACATTTCTTACCCAAGTTACAATTTACAAAGTATTTTTAATAAGTCTGTACCTTTTATCATTACAGTAGCCCTGGACTGAAAAAAGTCAAAAGTGGTTAGGTTGCTAGGTACATTTAGTTTTTTACTCGACTGTATTAAATGGAGCAGTGATTGATTGTGTTGGTCTGCTTAGGGTTTCCTGGGCTGAGAGTTTGACTACTCCCACCTGCCTCTGGAAGAAGTTTCAGGAGCATAGGGCAGGGAGATTCAAATGATCAGCTGAATATTTATAATGCCCTAGCCAAATCCCTGGAAAGGGAAGTCCAGAAGGTAGCTTGAGAGATTATAAATGTGCAGGAGGCCTGAACAGATAGTTCTTTCCCTCACGGGAGGGTTCCAGGTTCTCTTAAGGCTGCTGCCCCTGGAAGCAGCTGCAATAAAAACAAGAAGCTGCAATCTAGGTCTCAGCATCTGCTGGGCTGAGGGCCTGAGTATTACATTGCAGGCACCAATGCTGGAGATACATATTGCAGAAACTGGCACCAATGCTAGGGGTTATTATTGTGGAAACTGCTACCAATTCTGGGGGTCATAATTGCAAAAACTAACACCAATGCTGGGGGCTATTTTTGCAGAAACTGGCACCAATGTTGTTGTTTTTTTATTAGGGAAACTATACACCAATGCTGAAGGTTGTTATTGCAGAACCTGGCACAATGCTGGGGATTATTATTGTGGAGATGCCGGGGGTTATTATTGCAGAAAATGGCACAGATGCTGGGGGGTTATTATTATTATAAACTGGCACTGATGCAAGGGGGTTGCAATGATGCTAGGGTGCTATTATTGCAGAAGCTGGCACTGATGCAGGGGGCATTATTGATTAAACTGGCACCAATGCTGAGGGTTATTATTGCAGAAACTAAGACCAATGCTGGGGGGTATTTTTGCAGAAACTAGCACCAATGCTGTTTTTTTTTATTAGGGAAACTAGCACCAATGCTGAGGGTTATTATTGCAGAACCTGGCACAATGCTGGGGATTATTATTATGGAGATGCTGGGGGTTATTATTGCAGAAAATGGCACAGATGCAGGGGGCATTATTGATTGAACTGTCACCAATGCTAAGGGTTATTATTGCAGAAACTGGCACCAGTGCTGGGGGTTATAACTGTGGAAATTGGCAACAATATTGAGGGTTATTATTGCATCCACTGACATCAGTGCTGGGGTTATATTGTAGGCAGTTAGCATTCCCACCAGTGGGTGGCTCTATACCATTATTGCATGGGCAGGGGAGTCTCATGAACCCTTAGCGATTTCAGTGTCTTGAGAGAAGTGGCCTGATTGAAAACAAGAGACTTCGGTGGCCATTTTGGGTGAGGGAACCATTTAAATAAGGAAACCCAAGCCATTTTCACACATTTCTGGCCATTGTAAGGACAAGGACAGGAACCTACTTGTGGGGGAGAGCATAAGCATAGGGAAAGGTTCCTGAAGAGTAGTGACAGCTCAGGGTAGGCTCCTTGGTCATTGCCAATACTCTGGTGTTCAGAGCAGAGACGTGGAGCTAGTGTGAAATGCTTATGTGCCCTACATAAACTTTCTAAGGAAAGGTACCCCCCGCTAGGTGAAGTCATCCTCTGGTAACACTATTGCTGAATATTGCACTGTAACTCTTCTGCATCACTATGCTTTTGTGCCAAAGACTGTTTTGCTTGATTATGCAGTACAAATGCAAGGACTTATAAAAAAAATATATTGTGCATTATTCAGTGTGTTAGTGGCTACTCTGAAACAAAGGTCCTTATCTTAGGCCCTGCCTGCACTATGGGACTTATTTTACTCCTAGTTTTTCAGTGTGACTTGCTGTAAAAAGTATAGCAGGATTTTATGACATTTTACAGTGTTTTATGCACCCACACCTCATTTTGTAATAAATGGGAAGGGGCCCAATTTGACATTTTCGCCCTGAGCCCTGGATGACCTTGTACTGGTATTGATTTTAGCAACGCCCACCTTCCACCATGGCCACCAATTAATACAACACCATGAACAAAGATGTCACCTTGCTTTTGTAGGGAAAATCAGATGAACATGTTATCAGGAGAAGTACCATGATCTCTGTGAAACCTATTTAAAAAGCACCTGGAGACATTACACATACTTCTGTCCTTGGGACCACGTTAAAGTTTTGGAGACTGTTTTGGGTTCTAATTAAACTTTACAGATATTTTCAAAAGAGTGGGGAAACGCCAGGATGTCATAAGCGTCATGATAGAGCACAATGATGAGTAGAAATTGGCGGAGAAGAGAGAGGAATAGGAGGGAGTCAGCTTAATACCCAGGTAGTCTAGAGTTGAGCCGGCCCAGTGATATGGGAAGGCAGATTGGAGTTGCAAGACCAGAGAATCCGGAAGGGAGATATTCAGAGCGGTGGATTTGCGTGGATTGATCTGGAGCCCCGAGATAGTAGCAAAACGGTTTAAGAGAGATTGTAGGTTGGGTAGAGAAACTATCGGATTAGTAAGAGTCAAAAGAGCATTGTCTGCAAACATACTGACCTTATAAATCTCACCCGCGTATGAGATTCCCGTAATGTTGGGGTCAGCTCTAAGGGCCATAGCCAACGGTTCAAGGGCTAGGATAAAAAGAACAGGAGAAAGGGGGCAACCCTGCTGTGTTCCCCTAAGGATAGGAAAGGAGGGTGATAAGCAGCCTGCATAGCGCACAGCCGAGGGTTAGGAGTAGAACCTAGCCAGCCAGGAAAGGATTGAGTCTCCAAAACCCCACCGCTGAAGCACATATTGTAAAAAGTCCCATGATAGGGAGTCGAAAGCTTTATATATATCCAGTGAGAGGAGAAATCCCGGAATTTTGCGTTGGTGCAACAAGGTGATCAAATGGACAACCTTTTGGACATTGGGAGGATGTAGACTTAGCCGGGTTCTGGTTGTCACCGGTAATCGGTAGAAGGCGGAGGGATTCCAGGATTGCCTAAGCTTCCTCCGGGGATGAGCCGAACACCCCCGGGTTCGGTTCGCACCAGAACCTTCGAACGGACCGAAAGTTCGCGCGAATTTTCGAACCCTATACGTTATAATGGACGCGAACGTTCAAAATCAAAAGTGCTAATTACAACGGCCAATATGCATGTTAATGTCATAAAACAGGTTTGGGGACCCGGGTCCTGCCCCAGGGGACATATATCAATGCAAAAAGAACTTTTAAAAACTAACGTTTTTTCGGGAGCAGTCATTTTAATGATGCATAAAGTGAAAAAAAAAGTGAAATTTTCCTTTAAATATGGTCCCTGGGGGGTGTCTAAAGTATGCCTGTGAAGTGGCATGTGTTTCCCGTGTTTAGAACTGTCCTTGCACAAAATGACATTTGTAAAGGAAAAAAAGAAGCCATTTAAAACCACTTGCTGCTTTAGGTTTGTTCTTAAGTAGAATCTGAACAGGTACATTATGAAGTGTAGCTCCATCCCCAAAAAAATCAATTTTTAAGCTTTTTGGAGAACATAGGGAGGGGTTATCACCCCTGTAACATTTGCTGTCTTTGCACATCTGTTCAGAACATGTCACCTCACTTTCCGTCCCAGTGACAAATGTTTTTGGAAAAAGTGGGGTTTTAATTGAAACAAGGATTGGTGATAAAGTATCAGTAGAGAGGAGATACCTTTTTCCCAAATTAAATCTAACAGGATAGAATTTCCCTTCCTAGGGGTAGATTTCCTCTCACTTCCTGTTTTCTCTTTCCATTTGCAAGTAGGAGTCGTTTGTAAGTTGGATGTTTGAAAGTAGGGGCCTGGCGTATATACTCTGCAGAAATTTGCCCTATTAGATGTTGGTGTAGCCACAAGACTGGTGGGCACAGGAATGGGCCCTGCTGTGAGTTAATAGATCAAGATTTGTAATTGCATGCACCTGTTGAACAGGGCAGAAAAATTGGGGGTGGTGGTGGTGGTGGTGGACGGTGTTGCCACAAGACTGTAAGCTCTCACAGTTACTCTTGGTGGGCGCAGGAATGGGCCCTGCTGTGAGTTATTAGATCAAGATTTGTAATTGCAAGCACCTGATGAACAGGGCAGAAAATTTGGGCCTTTGGCGGTGGTGGTGGACGGTGTTGCCACAAGACTGTAAGCTCTCACAGTTACTCTTGGTGGGCGCAGGAATGGGCCCTGCTGTGAGTTATTAGATCAAGATTTGTAATTGCAAGCACCTGATGAACAGGGCAGAAAAATTGGGCCTTTGGCGGTGGTGGTGGACGGTGTTGCCACAAGACTGTAGGCCCTCATAGTTACTCTTGGTGGGCGCAGGAATGGGCCCTGCTGTGAACTATTAGATCAAGATTTGTAATTACCCGCCCCTGTTAAACAGGGGCTGAAAAATTGTGCCTTAGGCACTGGTGCTGGTGCCACAACACTGCAACCCCTCACAGATACTGTACTTGGAGCACAGCAGTCACACGTGTTGCGAAGCATTTTTTTAAAAAATTGTAATTACCCGCCCCTGTTAAACAGGGGCTGAAAAATTGTGCCTTAGGCACTGGTGCTGGTGCCACAACACTGCAACCCCTCACAGATACTGTACTTGGAGCACAGCAGTCACACGTGTTGCGAAGCATTTTTTTATAAAAATTGTATGTACACGCCCCTGTTAAACAGGGGCTGAAAAATTGTGCCTTAGGCACTGGTGCTGGTGCCACAACACTGCAACCCCTCACAGATACTGTACTTGGAGCACAGCAGTCACACGTGTTGCGAAGCATTTTTTAAAAAAATTGTAATTACCCGCCCCTGTTAAACAGGGGCTGAAAAATTTTGCCTTAGGCACTGGTGCTGGTGCCACAACACTGCAACCCCTCACAGATACTGTACTTGGAGCACAGCAGTCACACGTGTTGCGAAGCATTTTTTTATAAAAATTGTAAGTACACGCCCCTGTTAAACAGGGGCTGAAAAATTGTGCCTTAGGCACTGGTGCTGGTGCCACAACACTGCAACCCCTCACAGATACTGTACTTGGAGCACAGCAGTCACACGTGTTGCGAAGCATTTTTTAAAAAAATTGTAAGTACACGCCCCTGTTAAACAGGGGCTGAAAAATTGTGCCTTAGGCACTGGTGCTGGTGCCACAACACTGCAACCCCTCACAGATACTGTACTTGGAGCACAGCAGTCACACGTGTTGCAAAGCATTTTTTTAAAAAATTGTAATTACCCGCCTCTGTTAAACAGGGGCTGAAAAATTGTGCCTTAGGCACTGGTGCTGGTGCCACAACACTGCAACCCCTCACAGATACTGTACTTGGAGCACAGCAGTCACACGTGTTGCGAAGCATTTTTTTATAAAAATTGTATGTACATGCCCCTGTTAAACAGGGGCTGAAAAATTGTGCCTGCATGGATCATTGTGCCTGCATGGTGGCATGGATCATTGAGGAGGAGGAAGAGGATAGTCAGTGAACATAAGAGGACAGTCACTCAGCATCAGCATAGGCAGTCTTGAAGGGATGTGACATTAAAAATTATTCGGTTATATCCGCCTCAGGTGCCTGGTAGCTGGTGGTGATCCAAGACTGATTCATTTTGATGAAGGTCAGTCGATCAACCGAGGCGGTGGACAGGCGCACCCTATGATCGGTGACAAATCCTCCAGCAGCACTGAATGTGCGTTCGGAAAGAACGCTGGAGGCAGGACAGGCCAGTAGCTCAATTGCATACTGTGCAAGCTCTGGCCAGTGATCCATCCTCAGGACCCAGTAAGCCAGAGGATTTTCGGTGGGAAAGGTGTCCAAGTCTGACCTTGCCCCAAGGTATTCCTGCACCATGTATATCAGACGCTGGCGATGGTTGCTGGAACCGATCATACCTTGGGGCTGCGGACTAAAAAATTGTCTGAACGCATCGGTCAGACGTCCACCTTCCCCACCGCTCCTTCTGCTACTGACCGAAGCCTCAGCAACTCGTCGCCCAGGACCAGGAGTTTGTAACCTCCCAGTTTCTGGGAACGCGTTGCACAGACCTTTCTGCAAGGCCTCCCTGAGATGTCTCATCCTCTGCTCCCTCTGCGACGGCAAGATAAGGTCCGCAACCTTACCCTTGTACCGCGGATCAAGGAGAGTGGCCAGCCAGTAATGGTCCCTCTCCTTGATCCGAAGAACACGAGGATCCTTCCGCAGGCTTTGCAGGATCAGGGAGGCCATGCAGCGTAGGTTAGCTGAGGCATTCGGTCCGGAGTCTTCTGGGTCACTGAGGATGACATGATCGCCAGCCACCTCCTCCCAGCCACGTACAAGTCCACTGGTTTGTTGGGACTGTACATCATCCCTAAAAGACTGCTGCTGCTGATGCTGAGTGCCAGGCTCCACCTCCATGCTCACACAATCCTCCTCCTCCTCCTCCTCCTCCTCCTCCTCTTCCTGTGTGATGGGTGGGACAGAAGGAACACTGTCCGGATAAAGGGGGCCTTGAGAGGCAAGGAAGTCCTCATCTTCCTGCCTCTGTTCTGCCTCAAGTGCCCTGTCCATTATCCCACGCAGCGTATGCTCCAACAGGTGGACAAGAGGGACAGTGTCACTGATGCATGCACTGTCACTGCTCACCATCCTCGTGGCCTCCTCAAATGGTGAGAGGACAGTGCATGCATCCCTGATCATGCTCCACTGACGTGGGGAAAAAAAACCAAGCTCCCCTGACCCTGTCCTGGTGCCGTAGTCGCAAAGGTACTCATTGATGGCCCTCTGCTGCGTGTGCAGTCGCTGCAGCATGGCCAACGTTGAGTTCCACCTGGTGGGCATGTCACATATTAGGCGGTTCTTGGGCAGGTTCAGCTCCTTTTGCAGCTCAGTCAGCCGAGCACTGGCATTATAAGATCGGCGGAAATGCACACAGACTTTCCTGGCCTGCCTCAGGACATCCTGTAAGCCTGGGAACCTGCCCAAGAACCGCTGCACCACCAGGTTGAGGACGTGAGCCATGCAGGGCACATGGGTGAGCTGCCCCTGTCGCAGGGCGGAGAGGAGGTTGGTGCCATTGTCAGAAACAACCATTCCTGGCTTAAGCTGACGTGGCGTCAACCACCTCTCGGCCTGCCCCTGCAGAGCTGCCAGAACCTCTGGCCCAGTGTGGCTCCTGTCCCCCAAACACACCAGCGCAAGCACGGCATGGCATCTTTTTGCCTGCGTACTTGCGTAGCCCCTTGTACGCCTACGGAGCACCGCTGGTTCCAAGGACAGAGCACTGGAGGAAGAAGAAGAGGAGGGGGTGGAGGAGAGAGGTGTGTCACAACCAGTAGCAGTAGTAGCGTTTTGGAGGCGTGGTGGCGGAACAACCTCCAACACCACTGCACCTTGTCCTGCATCCCTCCCAGCTGCCAATAGAGTGACCCAATGGGCCGTGAAAGAAAGGTACCGTCCCTGTCCATGCCTGCTGGACCATGAGTCAGCGGTAATATGCACCTTACCGCTGACCGCCCTGTCCAGCGAGGCATGGACATTGCCTTCCACATGCCGGTAGAGAGACGGAATCGCCTTCCGTGAGAAAAAGTGGCGTTTGGGAACCTGCCACTGAGGAACCGCACATTGAACAAACTCACGGAAGGGGGCCGAGTCTACCAACTGAAAAGGCAGCAGTTGAAGTGCTAGCAATTTAGCCAAGCTAGCATTCAACCGCTGGGCATGTGGATGGCTGGGAGTGTACTTCTTTCTACGGTCCAGCAGCTGGGGCAGGGAAATTTGCCTGCTGCAATCGGACGTCGGTGTACTGCAAGTACTTGGTTGTGACACACCTAATTCTACACCTTCAGTCCTCTCAGAGCAGCTTTCAGAGAGGACTGAAGGTGTAGTGGGGATGGAGATCCCAGCTGATGAGGAGCAAGGAGAGGTCCGCTTAGTTCTTTGGTGTGGGTCTTTTATGTGTGCCTGCCAACGAGCTGCATGGCAGGTCGACATATGTCTGGTCATGCTTGTGGTGCCCAAGCGGCTGATGTTTTGGCCACGCGAGATTCGCTTGAGACAAATATTGCAAATAGCAGTGGTGCCATCTGATGCACTCGTCTCAAAAAAGGCCCACACCAAAGAACTTTTCTGATAACGTGCAGAGGCAGCGCCCTGCACAGGCGGAGCTCTGCGGTGTTGTACAGTTGCTGTGCTGGCCTCTACCTGGCCTCCAGGGGGCATCCTGCCTCGTTGGACATGTGACGCCGCATCCTCCTCCTCCTCGTCCTCCTCCTCATCCTCTCTCCCTTCAGGCACCCACGTGGAGTCAGTGACCTCATCATCCCCTCCCTCTTCACCACTAGAGCAAACCTGGCAGTAAGCTGCAGCTGGTGGAACAGTACTGCCAGATTCCTCAAGCTGGGTATCATCATCCGAGCCTTCGAATCGTTGGGCATCCTCCTGGAGCATGTACCCAACACTGTGCTCAAAGAGTTCGGGGGACTCCTCAGGAGGACATGGTGGGTCTAGGGAAGGGGTGGCTGATGATGCCATTGAGTACGCGTTGGCAGCTGCTCTGCCAGTACCCTGAGCCTGGGTGAGAGAGGATGAGGAGGATGAGGAGGGCTTGGTCATCCATTCTACCAAGCCTTCAGCATGATGCGGCTCCACATGTCCAGCTGCCGAAAACAAAGACGCGCGTGTCCCATGGCCACGTGCTGATGACGATGCACGACCACGTCCACGGCCACGGCCACGTCCACTAGAAACAGAGCCTGCCTGCCCTGTGTTCTTGGCTCTGCACGCTCTGCCTCCCCTTGGCGGTCTTCCAGCCATTGTAGTCGGTAGTCCTGTGGGTGCTGCTGAGAAGAAATATAGGAGCTCTGTGTGATGCCACTAACACACTAGAAGTCCTATGGGTGCTTCTGCAAAGAAAATAGAGGAGCTCTGTGTGATGCCACTAACACACTAGAAGTCCTGTGGGTGCTGCTGAGAAGACAATATAGGAGCTCTGTGTGATGCCACTAACACACTAGAAGTCCTATGGGTGCTTCTGCAAAGAAAATAGAGGAGCTCTGTGTGATGCCACTAACACACTAGAAGTCCTGTGGGTGCTGCTGAGAAGAAAATATAGGAGCTCTGTGTGATGCCACTAACACACTAGAAGTCCTATGGGTGCTTCTGCAAAGAAAATAGAGGAGCTCTGTGTGATGCCACTAACACACTAGAAGTCCTGTGGGTGCTGCTGAGAAGAAAATATAGGAGCTCTGTGTGATGCCACTAACACACTAGAAGTCCTATGGGTGCTTCTGCAAAGAAAAATAGAGGAGCTCTGTGTGATGGGACTAACACACTTCAAGTCCTATAGGTGCTTCTGGGAAAAAAATATAGGTCTGTGTGTGATGGGACTAACACACTTCAAGTCCTATGGGTGCTTCTGGGAACAAAATATATGATCTCTGTGTGATGCCACTAACACACTTCAAGTCCTATAGGTGCTTCTGGGAAGAAAATATAGGTCTGTGTGATGGGACTAACACACTTCAAGTCCTATAGGTGCTTCTGGGAACAAAATATAGGATCTCTGTGTGATGGGACTAACACACTTCAAGTCCTATAGGTGCTTCTGGGAAGAAGATATAGGTTCTCTGTGTGATGGGACTAACACACTTCAAGTCCTATGGGTGCTTCTGGGAAGAAAATATAGGTCTCTGTGTGATGGGACTAACACACTTCAAGTCCTATAGGTGCTTCTGGGAAGAAAATATAGGAGCTGTGTGATGGGACTAACACACTTCAAGTCCTATAGGTGCTTCTGGGAACAAAATATATGATCTCTGTGTGATGGGACTAACACACTTCAAGTCCTATAGGTGCTTCAGGGAAGAAAATGTAGGTCTGTGTGATGGGACTAACACACTTCAAGTCCTATAGGTGCTTCTGGGAACAAAATATATGATCTCTGTGTGATGGGACTAACACACTTCAAGTCCTATAGGTGCTTCAGGGAAGAAAATATAGGTCTGTGTGATGGGACTAACACACTTCAAGTCCTATAGGTGCTTCTGGGAACAAAATATATGATCTCTGTGTGATGGGACTAACACACTTCAAGTCCTATAGGTGCTTCAGGGAAGAAAATATATGATCTCTGTGTGATGGGACTAACACACTTCAAGTCCTATAGGTGCTTCTGGGAAGAAAATATAGGTCTGTGTGATGGGACTAACACACTTCAAGTCCTATAGGTGCTTCTGGGAACAAAATATAGGATCTCTGTGTGATGGGACTAACACACTTCAAGTCCTATGGGTGCTTCTGGGAAGAAAATATAGGTCTCTGTGATGGGACTAACACACTTCAAGTCCTATAGGTGCTTCTTGGAACAAAATATATGATCTCTGTGTGATGGGACAAACACACTTCAAGTCCTATAGGTGCTTCTGGGAAGAAAATATAGGTCTCTGTGATGGGACTAACACACTTCAAGTCCTATAGGTGCTTCTTGGAACAAAATATATGATCTCTGCGTGATGGGACTAACACACTTCAAGTCCTATAGGTGCTTCTGGGAAGAAAATCTAGGTCTCTGTGATGGGACTAACACACTTCAAGTCCTATAGGTGCTTCTTGGAACAAAATATATGATCTCTGTGTGATGGGACTAACACACTTCAAGTCCTATAGGTGCTTCTGGGAAGAAAATATAGGTCTGTGTGATGGGACTAACACACTTCAAGTCCTATAGGTGCTTCTGGGAACAAAATATATGATCTCTGTGTGATGGGACTAACACACTTCAAGTCCTATAGGTGCTTCTGGGAAGAAAATGTAGGTCTGTGTGATGGGACTAACACACTTCAAGTCCTATAGGTGCTTCTGGGAACAAAATATATGATCTCTGTGTGATGGGACTAACACACTTCAAGTCCTATAGGTGCTTCTGGGAAGAAAATGTAGGTCTGTGTGATGGGACTAACACACTTCAAGTCCTATAGGTGCTTCTGGGAACAAAATATATGATCTCTGTGTGATGGGACTAACACACTTCAAGTCCTATAGGTGCTTCTGGGAAGAAAATATAGGTCTGTGTGATGGGACTAACACACTTCAAGTCCTATAGGTGCTTCTGGGAACAAAATATATGATCTCTGTGTGATGGGACTAACACACTTCAAGTCCTATAGGTGCTTCTGGGAACAAAATATATGATCTCTGTGTGATGGGACTAACACACTTCAAGTCCTATAGGTGCTTCTGGGAAGAAAATATAGGTCTGTGTGATGGGACTAACACACTTCAAGTCCTATAGGTGCTTCTGGGAACAAAATATATGATCTCTGTGTGATGGACTAACACACTTCAAGTCCTATAGGTGCTTCTGGGAACAAAATATATGATCTCTGTGTGATGGGACTAACACACTTCAAGTCCTATGGGTGCTTCTGGGAAGAAAATATAGGTCTGTGTGATGGGACTAACACACTTCAAGTCCTATAGGTGCTTCTGGGAACAAAATATATGATCTCTGTGTGATGGGACTAACACACTTCAAGTCCTATAGGTGCTTCTGGGAAGAAAATATAGGTCTGTGTGATGGGACTAACACACTTCAAGTCCTATAGGTGCTTCTGGGAACAAAATATATGATCTCTGTGTGATGGGACTAACACACTTCAAGTCCTATAGGTGCTTCTGGGAAGAAAATATAGGTCTGTGTGATGGGACTAACACACTTCAAGTCCTATAGGTGCTTCTGGGAACAAAATATATGATCTCTGTGTGATGGGACTAACACACTTCAAGTCCTATAGGTGCTTCTGGGAAGAAAATGTAGGTCTGTGTGATGGGACTAACACACTTCAAGTCCTATAGGTGCTTCTGGGAACAAAATATATGATCTCTGTGTGATGGGACTAACACACTTCAAGTCCTATAGGTGCTTCTGGGAAGAAAATATAGGTCTGTGTGATGGGACTAACACACTTCAAGTCCTATAGGTGCTTCTGGGAACAAAATATAGGAGCTCTGCCTGCCTGCCTGCCACGAACACACTACAAGTCCTATAGGTGCTTCTGGGAACAAAATATAGGAGCTCTGCCTGCCTGCCACGAACACACTACAAGTCCTATAGGTGCTTCTGGGAACAAAATATAGGAGCTCTGCCTGCCTGCCACGAACACACTACAAGTCCTATAGGTGCTTCTGGGAACAAAATATAGGAGCTCTGCCTGCCTGCCACGAACACACTACAAGTCCTATAGGTGCTTCTGGGAACAAAATATAGGAGCTCTGCCTGCCTTCCACGAACACACTACAAGTCCTATAGGTGCTTCTGGGAACAAAATATAGGAGCTCTGCCTGCCTGCCACGAACACACTACAAGCCCCTCTTTCTAAATCAATCTTTCTAAATGAATCTATCTAACTCAATCTCTCTAAGTAAATCTCTCTAACTAACTAAATCCAGCAGAGTGACACAGAACGATCCTGCTCTATCTACGCCGGAACAGCATGTGACCGGCGCAGACGGCGTGGCGGCCTTTTATAAGAGGGGGCGTGCACTAAAGCCCCTGAGCTGTAATTGGCTACAGGCGTCCTGCCTGTAGCCAATTATGGCTCTTCGAGTTTCCGGCGCTGTGATTGGCCAAGCATGCGGGGTCACAGTGCATGCTTGGCCAATCATCAGCCAGCAATGCACTGCGCCGGCCGCGCCGGCCGCAATGCATTGCGGGGCCGCTCGCATCACACGAATGTGATGCGAACGGCCCAAATAGTTCTGGGCTCGCCGATCGAGCGAACGCCCGGTGCTCGATGCGAACATGGGTTCGCATCGAGCACCGGGCCCATCCCTAAATGGGGCTGCTTCTGAGGCATTACTCACAGCAGAGGATCTCGGAGGAGGATTGCTGGAAAAGTTCCTGACTCAAGGCCGGTGCTTCCAAGATGGCCTCTGGCGGGAAGGCCTCCGACGGCTTCCGCTCCGCTGATTTAGCACTGGAGGCTCATGTAGCCATGGTCCTTTTCTCCATATGGCGTGCAGAGGTTTTGAGATCCGGGGGGGCATAGGGAAAGCTGAAGGTACCCTCTTAAATGATAAAAAGGTGGCCGATGTGTGCAAGCGGTGAGGAGAAAGATTATCAAGTGGCCATCTTGGTTCGCTGCTCGCGAGCACCCTCCCCCCCCATATGAATACTTTTTCAAGGCACTGTATATACTGCCTAAGCGGAGGTGGAGCAACTAGACTGCTGGCTGCTGCTCACAAGTAGGAGATCATTGCCCAGCCTCAGAGATCCCACTGGGAGGGATGCAAGCTGCAGATGTGGAAGTAAGTTGGCTGGGTTTTGTGTCATGTTTTGAGAGATTGTGTGCAGGGACTCAACAATGGATGTTGTGGCAGTGAGGGTTGGGAGGGGGATCGGGGCAGTGAGAGCTAGTTGAATCTATAGCATGCATCATTTGTGTGTATGCCACTGCTTAGTGACCTCTGCAATGATGGATCAATCTTTATCAGCGTTTAGCTCCCAGTTGTGTTGACTTGTATTGAACTTAATGGGCAAGCCTGTCAAACTCTGCAGCTTGAGTTAAAAATGGTGCGAAGCAAAGCATCATGCCCATGGTATGTAATGTTAGCATTTGGGTGTGTGCTCAGCCCCTCATTTTTTATATACTTCCCCCATCCCCAGGCACCTGTTTGCAAGAGCCCTTTGGCCTCATTCACACCTGGTATTTTCATACCATCTGCACTCCTCTCCCTGTACTAACTACATGCCATCGTAATTTTTTCTCTCTACTTCTCTCCTGTATATACTACACACTGTCTCCTACATGTACTAGATGTTGTCATACACTCCGCACTCCTCTTCTGCATATACTGGCCACAGTTATACACTCCTCTACTGTACATACCCAGTGTCATACACTCCACACTCATTTCCTGCACATACAGTACAGTAATTATTACCTTGATCATTTTTTATTTACTCATGGTGACTGGCTACATTTAGAAAAATGTGAAGTATGGACGTCACTAGACCTGAGCACCTTGGGTATATGACCTGGGTCCTCTGGTCTGTTACCTAATGCCAGCCATAGATGGAGCAAATGTCTTTCGCTTGATTTCTTTCCTAGACATACTGTCATACATTCCACACTCCTCTCCTGCACATATCAATCACTGTCACACACTCCACAGTCCACACTCCACTTCATGTATATACAAACTGCCATCACACCCTTCACACTCCTCTCCTGTGCATGCCAACTGTCATACATACCTTATTTCTGTCCTGTACATACCATTGTCATACACTCCACACACAGCTTTCCTGCACATACCATTGTACACACCGCACTCCTTTCCTGCACATACCATTGTACACCCCGCACTCCCTTCCTGCACATACCATTGTACACACTGCTCTCCTTTCCTGCACATACCATTGTACACCCCGCACTCCCTTCCTGCACACCCCGCACTCCCTTCCTGCACATACCATTGTACACCCCGCACTCCCTTCCTGCACATACCATTGTACACCCCGTACTCCCTTCCTGCACATACCATTGTACACCCCGCACTCCCTTCCTGCACATACCATTGTACACCCCGCACTCCTTTCCTGCACATACCATTGTACACCCCGCACTCCCTTCCTGCACATACCATTGTACACCCTGCACTCCTTTCCTGCACATACCATTGTACACCCTGCACTCCTTTCCTGCACATACCATTGTACGCCCTGCACTCCCTTCCTGCACATACCATTGTACACCCTGCACTCCCTTCCTGCACATACCATTGTACACCCTGCACTCCCTTCCTGCACATACCATTGTACACCCCGCACTCCTTTCCTGCACATACCATTGTACACCCCACACTCCTTTCCTGCACATACCATTGTACACCCTGAACTCCTTTCCTGCACATATAATTGTACACCCTGCACTCCCTTCCTGCACATACCATTGTACACCCCGCACTCCTTTCCTGAACATACCATTGTACACCCCGCACTTCTTTCCTGCACATACCATTGTACACCCTGAACTCCTTTCCTGCACATATAATTGTACACCCTGCATTCCCTTCTGCACATACCATTGTACACCCCGCACTCCTTTCCTGCACATACCATTGTACACCCCACACACCTTTCCTGCACATACCATTGTACACCCTGCATTCCCTTCCTGCACATACCATTGTACACCCCGCACTCCTTTCCTGCACATACCATTGTACACCCCACACACCTTTCCTGCACATACCATTGTACACCCTGCACTCCCTTCCTGCACAGACCCTTGTACACCCCGCACTCCCTTCCTGAACATACCATTGTACACCCCGCACTCCTTTCCTGCACATACCATTGTACACCCTGCTCTCCTTTCCTGCACATACCATTGTACACCCTGCACTCCTTTCCTGCATATACCATTGTACACCCTGCACTCCTTTCCTGCACATAACAATCCCCCCCCCCCCACTCCCTTCCTGCACATACCATTGTACACCCCGCACTTCTTTCCTGCACATACCATTGTACACCCCGCACTCCTTTTCCTGCACATACCATTGTACACCCCGCACTCCTTTCCTGCACATACCATTGTACACCCCGCACTCCATTCCTGCACATACCATTGTACACCCTGCACTCCCTTCCTGCACATACCCTTGTACACCCCACACTCCTTTCCTGCACATACCATTGTACACCCCACACACCTTTCCTGCACATACCATTGTACACCCTGCACTCCCTTCCTGCACATATCCTTGTACACCCCGCACTCCATTCCTGAACATACCATTGTACACCCTGCAATAGTTTCCTGCACATACTGTAATTCCCTCTATACTTAAATTAATGGCTCACACATAATGTACCTTCTGCAATTGCTTGTTAAATGCACAGCAAAAAAAAGTTCTCCCTGGAACTTTTTTGAAATGTTGTCAACTATTGCTATGGTAATTTTATGCAAACGTCACAGTCCTTTCAGCAACAAAACATGGCATGATTACTGTGCCTGTAAGCTTCCTCTCAGCTCTGTTTTGTCGCAAGAAAATAAACTAGTGGTAAGTCTGAGCAGTGCTCTGATTATAAAGGCTCCCTTGCAGGAACTCCTACACAGCAGAAAAACTAGACCACTGAACATAAATGACTTAAGCTGACCATAGACGGTTCGATTTGAACCATGTATGGGCAGGCTGAATGTACCCAAGTTGATCGATTGATAAACTTGGGTACAACCAGCCTGCCAGATTTTACATGCGATTATCACTTGTGACAGTTGTACACAATGGCTCGGCAGGGGGGGTTCCCCTGTCAACTCTGTTTGTGTTAATAGGGGAATCAAGCTGAGGGGGGTCTGCACTGATGGAGGGGGGTATTTCCTGAGGGGGGTCTGTATTGATGGAGGGGAGGGGGGATTTCCTGGGGGGTATTCTGCACTGATGGGGGTTTCCTGAGGGGGGTCTGGACTGATGGAGGGATTATTTCCTGAGGGGGGTCTGTATTGATGGAGGGGGGATTTCCTGAGGGGGGTTTGTATTGATGGAGGGAGGGATTTCCTGAGGGGGGTCTGTATTGATGGGGGCTATTTTCCTGAGGGGGGTCTGCACTGATGAAGGGGGGTATTTCCTGAGGGGGGTCTGTATTGATAGAGGGGAGGGGAGATCTCCTGGGGGGTTGGTCTGCACTGATGGGGGGTTTCGTGAGGGGGGTCTGCAATGATGGAGGGATTATTTCCTATGGGGGGTCTGTATTGATGGAGGGGGGATTTCCTGAGGGGGGTCTGTATTGATGGAGGGATTTCCTGAGGGGGGTCTGCACTGATGGGGGGGATTTCCTGAGGGGGTCTGTATTGATTGAAGCGGGGGCTTCCTGGAGACGGGTCTGTATTAATGGAGGGGAGATTTCTGGAGGAGGGGAGTCTGCACTGATGGAGGGGGGATTTCCTGAGGGGGGTCTGTATTGATGGAAGGGGGATTTCCTGAGAGGGGTCTGTATTAATTGAGGGGGGCCTGTATTGATGGAGGGAGGGTTTCCTGAGGGGGGTCTGCACTGATGGAGGGGGGAGGATTATCCTGAGGGAGGGGTCTGTACTGATGGAGGGGGGTAATCCTGAGGGGGGTCTGCACTGATGGAGGGGGGTTATCCTGAGGGGGGGTCTGCACTGATGGAGGGGGGTTGTCCTGAGGGCAGGTCTGCACTGATGGAGTGGGGTGGTTTATCCTGAGGGGGGTCTGTACTGATGGAGGGGGGTAGTTTGTACTGATGGTGGGGGGTCTGTACTGAGGGAGGGGGGTCTTTACTGAGGGGTGACTATAGTTGGTGGAGGGGGGGTTGCCCCAAGTTTTACCACACCGGGTGACACCAACCCTAGCGATGCAACTGTTCCTCCCCTCCCTCCACCTCTTCTTGTGTGTGGGACACACAGCGGGTATGTACCGCTGTGTCACAGAGATTGGGTCTGAAATGCCTGGGTGGCCGCTGTTACAAAGTCCCGCCTCTTAGACCTGCTCTTGCGATAGACAGAACACTGATCCAATGCCGGGAAATTGAATCAGTGTGAGGTGTATCACAGGAGCCGGGATGTTACAGCGATCACCCAGGTGGGCAATTTAAATCCAAGCTCCGTGACACAGCGAGAGGTGGTGACAAGGTTGCATTTGGTGGGCACTGCATTGATGAGGCTGCATCTGGTGGGCACTGCACTGACAAGGTTGCATTTGGTGGGCACTGCACTGATGAGGCTGCATTTGATGGGCATTGCACCGGTAGGCTGCATTTGGTGGGCACTGCACTGATGAGGCTGCATTTGGTGAGCACTGCACTGACAAGGTTGCATTTGGTGGGCACTGCACTGACAAGGTTGCATTTGGTGGGTACTGCACTGGTAGACTGCATTTGGTGGGCACTGCACTGATGAGGCAGCATTTGGTGGGCATTGCACTGATGAGGCTGCATTTGGTGGGCATTGCATCGATGGGGCTGCATTTGGTGGGCACTGCACCGATGAGGCTGCATTTGTGGGCACTGCACTGATAGGGTTGCATTTGGTGGGCACTGCACTGATGAGGCTGCATTTTATGAGCACTACACAGATTAGGCTGAATTTGGTGGGCACTGCACTGATAGGATTGCATTTGGTGGGCACTGCTTTGATGAGGTCGCTATTGATGGGCACTGCACTGGTAGGCTGCATTTGGTGGGCATTGCACTGATGAGGCTGTATTTGGTGGGCACTGCACTGATGAGGCTGCATTTGGTGGGCACTGCACTGATTAGGCTGCATTTAGTCGGCGCTGCATTCATGAGGCTGCATTTGGTGGGCACTGCATTCATGAGGCTACATTTGGTGGGCACTGCACTGATGAGGCTGCATTTGGTGGGAACTGCACGGATGAGGCTGCATTTAGTGGACACTGCAGGGATGAGGCTGCATTTGGTGGGCACTGCACGGATGAGGCTGCATTTGGTGGGCACTGCACTGATTAGGCTGCATTTGGTGGGCACTGCATTGATGAGGCTGCATTTGGTGGGCACTGCACTGATGAGGCTGAATTTGGTGGGCACTGCATTGATGAGGCTGCATTTGGTGGGTACTGCATTTATGAGGCTGCATTTGGTGGGCACTGCACTGATATGGGGGATCGGATGAAGACGGACCGTCTGTCCGTGTTTATCCGTTCCGCTCTGCAGACGGATAGAAAAATAGGATTTTCCTCCGTCTGCAGAATCGGGCCATAGCGGGGACGGATGATATCGGGTGTCAGCGGATGTTTATCCACTGACACCCGCTATCCCATAGGGATGCATGTATGTCCGTATTTCATCCGAAAAGGGATGGATGAAATACGAACATACGGTTCGCACGTGTGAAAGGGGCCTTACTCTATGAGGATGTAGCGGTTGTACAAACAGACCTGCAGGTCCTAATTTGTACACCTGCACCTACAAGCCTGTCAAATTCTGACCTGTGGCTATTTGTACAATTAGTGTGTACTCATAGCGTAACATAGGCTGCCTGCACACAGTTCCAGTCACATTAAAAAACAATAATTCACACTGGACCTTTATTTATTAACTCAATACAGTTTTATGTTTTAGATTTAGCAGGAATTATGTAAGTTATACTTTGTGTCTGCTAATAATGATTTTACTGTATTTTTTGCAAAAATATTGCTTTGATATTTTGATATTTGGAGGGGGGTGCTGTCAGGTTGGATGTATGGGGCCCCGTGGTTTCTAACAGCAGCCCTGACCGATACCCCACCATAAAGGATTTTTTGTATGTGTCACGTTGTGGCAGACGTGTAGAGGAAAGCCTCTAATACAGCCCCGGCTCTGAGACCATTGTTTTTGTGACAGTGGCCACGAGAGCACGGCCCGGTGTGAGTGCCTGTAAGATGTTCCATCACCTGGTGTGTCGCCAGGAGCAGGTCAGATCACTGAAACAGGGGATGGCAGCTGACCCCGGACAGCAGATGCTTGATGGGCCGCTAGCAGATGGTTGGTGCAGCAGGATTGGTAACACTCAGCAGGTGAAGAACCAGCAGGGACCAGGTAGCATGCAAAGCAGAGCTGGAAAATAACTGGATGCAAGCCGGCAGACAGAGAATGGTCAGGGCAGGGCTCAAGACCTGCGGGAACGCATGGGAACGTAGTTCCTGAACTTTTTCCACAACAGGAACTCAGTTCCCGTTAGCAGCCGTGTCCTGCAAGACTTTGAAGTATGCAAGCTGTGTGGCAGGTGCTACACCAGCAGCCGCCGACATAGCTCATAATAGTAAGGGCAGCACACCTGACCATTCAGGCATTGCCAGTAGGGGGCCCTATGATAGCTCCCACTTCAATCTACCTGTCAATCACAGCTAGCTGACGGGTAAATCAGGTCCCTGCTGCTAAGGGATTGTATTTAGTCAGACCTCTCGTGATGCCCTCCTCCCCGCCAGCCCCTCCTGATTTCCTGTCTCCTAATCCTCCCCCCACCAGTCTCCTGCATACTTGCTCTGTGTGTCCCGCTGAATCCCCCCCTCTATCTTCAGTGCCATATGATGAGAAAACTGGAGTTCCCACACTTTTTTCCCCAGGACTTGACCCCTGGGTCAGGGTACAAGCAAGGGTCGGCAACGTAGAATTAGGCAGGTGACAGAGCAAATCCAGAGAAAGGCCAAGGTCAGGGTAGGAAGCATTCAAGCAAGGTCAAGGCAAGCCAGGTCAATAACAGGAGTCAATACAGGAACAAATGCAGGAACAAAGTTAATCGCTGCAGATCAGACAGAACTGGCTAATAGAACTGCTGCAGTTTATATAGTGTCATTGGCGCAAACATTAGCGACAGGCACGTGCGAGTGCGCGTTCGCAAATGCGCACAGTTATGCAGAGGCAAGCCGGCACCCGCACATCTGCGCCTGCGCACCCAAGGACATCTAGAAGCCTCAAGCTAGACTAGTGCCAGTGCTTTCCTGACATTATGGCTCTTTTCACCATAACCAGTCACCCTTTAGTCTGGGTTCACACTTAAAACGGATGCGGCTGACAGCAGGGGTCCGGTGCGTCCCTGTTCTCCGTTCCAGGGACAAATCGGGCCTGAATTCGGACCTGAAACTGTTCCAAAGATGCACAGGACTCCTGTGTAATTTGCATCGCACCTGCCCTGGAGATGTGTGAACCGGCTCCATTGCGAGTCAGTTACAATCTCCTGTCATGCGAATTGTATGCGGGTAACACACATCCAATTCGCTTATGTGTGAACCCAGCCTGATGGCGCATTTACACTGCTACATTTTAACGCATATTTTAAAATGCGGTAAAACAACTTCCAACTTCTCCTTAATAAAAAGAGCCTCTGCTCCCATCTCATCACCCCAGTGCAATGTCTGTTGAAAAATACTGTACATGTCTTTACTCTGTGTATTAATGTGTTAGGAAGCCCATAGATGTTGTTGGCAGTACATTAAAAAGCATATAACAAATTCAAAAACACCATGAAAACGCATAAAGAACAAAGAAAATGCGGGTCAACAACTCTACCTAACACAACAAAATAACGCACCTCTACGCACAAGCCTAGATCTAAATATAATAAAAGCAACACTAATGTTTATCATGAAGATGCTTTTGATTATGTTACTGCAATAGTTCAGTGTCAGCTTTGATAGGTGAAAATATGCCATGTACTTTTTGGATATAAAAATGTAAATAAATAGTTAGATATGGCTACATTTTAAATGCACCTTTTTTGTCTTGCATTTTTTCAGTTATTACAATGTGGTTTCATCAACATTTATCTAAAAAAAGGTGCTGCTAGATTGTGTATGTTTTATGAAGAATAATATGTTGTATAAATTAATGAGGTGTGGAAATATAACACTAATCCCTTTTTTTAGAGAGTCTCCAACTAGACCTGAATATATTAATCAAGTCAGTGTAAAGGTGGTCTCATTTAATACCTTCAAATGCAGAAGTTATCTAGTCAGTTGGGATGTGCTTAAAGCGGTTCTGCACTGTCTGTATGTTTTTTTTTTTTTTTTTTGTGCAATGCAATGGCTTGTGAGATCTAGTTTAAGTACTCACGTGTCCTATTTCTGTAAATCGCTGCTGCCGGTTTTCGTCAGATAAAAGAATTTTACAAAACCTTTCCTGCTGGTTGCCATCTTGCCTGTTGGCATGTGAACCCACACAAGCACTTCAGATGGCCCAGCATGCACCGCCGTTACTGCGCCGATCTCGCGCCTGCGCAGTAACGGCAAAGAGTAGCTCACGTTCCCGGACATCTTCCGAAATCTCGCAAGATTTCGGCACATCTGCCGACATCTCGCGAGATTTCAGAAGATGTGGCCGAAATCTCGCGAGATTTCGGAAGATGTCCGCACTGACTCCTGGGATCAATGACACCAGATCCCAGGAGTGCGGTGTGACGAGGATCGACGCAGAGACCCCGCCCACTGCCGCAGAGACAGAGGAAAGAACGTCAGCGATTACAAGGTAAGTGGAAAAAAAAAAAACACACTTCATTTAGTACTCTTTGCCTGATTTGGAAGGCAAAGAGATTTACTAAATGAAATGTGTGCAGAACCGCTTTAAGGAATTTAGTCTGTATATAATCATGGTCTTTTTAGATCTTAAAGAGGAGTTCCACCCAAAAATGGAACTTCCGCTTTAAGTGATGGTGACCCCCTGACATTCCACATTTGGCATGTCATTTTTTTTTGGGGGGGGGGGGGGGCGGATACTCTCTTTTTAGAGGCACCCACTTTCTCCCGGGGCTCCGCAGCGCTGGAAAGATGTTCATCTCTCCCCCCTCCCTCCATGCAATTTTCTGGGACACGTCACAGCCGGGCACCCACAGTCAGAATGCCGGCGCCGCAGAGAGGAGGGGGAATGGAGCAGGGCTTCGTACTCCCGCATTACTGGACCCTGGGACAGGTCAGCGTCTGATTATTAAAAGTCAGCAGCTACACTTTTTGTAGCTGCTGACTTTTCTATGGGTGGAACTCCGCTTTAATGATAAAATAAATTACATTAGAGGGTCAGGCCATCCAAAACTGATAGTTCAGTTTTTGATCGATGCTGAATAGTCAAAGTGGACCTTGCATCAGATAGATTTTTTCATATTAAAACCCTAAGTAAACCCTAAGCTTGAACTTCTCTCATTTGCTCCATTTTGGTCTTTTAAAGCGGTAGTAAACCCGCTGACACCTTTTTGTTTTTTATACCCCTGTAAGGCAAAAGGCATAATGAGCTAGTATGCACCGCATGCTAGCTCATTATGAAATACTTACCTTAGAACGAGGCATCGGTATCTCACCTGGTCCACGCCGATGTAGCTGACATGTTGCCTCGGCGTGTCTTCCGGGTATTGCGGCTCTGGCGCTGTGAGTGCACGCGGGAGACTTCTTTCTGGCAAGGTCCGGTGTCTGCCGGGCTTTCAGCCGAGAATCCCCTGTGCGCATGCGCCGCTGCAGTCAGCGGCTCATTGCAAGGGGAATATCTCCTAAACCGTACAGGTTTAGGAGATATTTTTTTTTTACCTACAGGTATGCCTTATTATAGGCTTACCTGTAGGTAAAAGTTAAAAAATTAACTATACTACCACTTTAAATATACTATTAAAAGTGTTTGCTATATTTGTTTGATGCATGCAGAAAAATGCCTGTAAATCCTGCCACAAATCTTGTGAGCTGATACTTCCTGTGCTTTCCACCTATGCTGTTATCAGTTAGCATTGTTCTCTCTGTGAACTTATCCTCCCCCTGTGTTATGGAGATGAATAGAGGGGAAAGTGCTTTGTAGTCTTGACATGAAAATGCAAGGTCCACTAATGTTTCACCACAAATGTAAAAAAAACACAAATAAAAATTAAAACATTAGGAGAAACATAAATAAATAATAAATATATATTTATTATTTAATTTCATTGTGGTCTGCGACCAGTTACTAAATCGCTTAAAGGATAAGTTCACCTTTGGGAACATGTTTTTAGGGACGGCACAGTGGTGTAGTGGCTAGCACTCTCACCTAGCAGTAAGAAGGGTCGCTGGTTCGAATCCCCACCACGACACTACCTGCCTGGAGTTTGCATGTTCTCCCTGTGCCTACGTGGGTTTCCTCCGGGTACTCCGGCTTCCTCCCACAATCAAAAGACATGCAGGTAGGTTTTAATAAATTATTTTATTGAATTACACTATTGGAGCACTTTTTTATTTACATGTGGGACAACACTGTAACACTGAGTGGTTAATACGGAGGAATCACCGACTGGCTGTTTGAGATCTTTTAAGCGCATTCGCCTGTCACGAAAGTGCAGGCATCAGGATCTGGTGAGTTTCTTATGGGAGAGGACACATTGAGCACAGCGGTGTGGTGGAAGGTTAAGAAGAACATTTGAATACTTTTGAAAAGATTCACTGTCTCTTTAAAGGAGCATCACTTTAATTATTTTTCAATTGCTTTTTGTTGCTTGCTTCTGTTTGGACACTATATGAACAGTGTGGCACCTGTAGTATTACTTTATTTCTTTGTAGAAATTATTGAAATATTTTTTTCACTGAGTTAAAGTCTTTTATTCACTTATCACGTGGTTGTGTACACATATTATATTTGATTATATGATTTTCACACATTTATATGTATTTTACACATGAATTATTATTTTAGATGAGTTTAGATTTGTTTAAGCGCTATTATCCAACTTAAGTCCAGTGAGGACCACAGTTTGCTCATTTAACACATATTCCATTTTTAAGTAGCTGCTTTAGTTTAGTCTAGATAGTACCCTTCCTGTGGCGCAGTGGTTGGGGTTTGGGTTGTGGCGGTTTATCCAAATTCCTACATTTTTGATTCTATAAGTACCAACAGCCTTTGCGGCTGTCAGCTTGTAGTTCTCAAAGAACTACCAGGGCACTCGAATAGTTCAATAATTCTTCCTATCGGTGTGAAACTGCCTAGCTGTACAATGTATGGGCAGACAGTTTACACCAGTGATGGCGAACCTTGGCACCGCAGATGTTTTGGAACTACATTTCCCATGATGCTCATGATGTTATATAGCTGTGTGGCTTTAGGTCCAGTCAGATGTTATTAAAAGGCTACTATTTTTCAGAAACAAATTAAAATTAAAAAAAAAAAGGTAAATTTTTCAGGATACTGCTTAGGCAGAATAATGTTCTTAGATGTTGCTTATAAAATATTAAATCTTCAGTTTCTAAGTTCAAGACCACTTTAAAGCAATTTCACTTGCAAATTTCATTGAGCGCATAGGCTGTCCCAGAACCTCCCTGACCTCCTCTGGGCCCCACATTTTTATAGGCATCTCTCCCTTTTTGATAGTGGAAGAGGCCCCTTTTCTCTGGAAAACATTCAAAACAAGCCTCAGACTTATCTATTTGCCCAGGCATTTGAGTAATGTACCAACATCCAGCCATTCTATCTGTTCAGTCTTTACCTCACAGACTTGTATTTGATTTATTTTATGGGCTTAAATTGTTTCCTTATATCATATCTGAGAAGGACTTGTGGGTCCCAGTGGAAGGCTTGTTCCATATAAATAAAGTTTTATGCTGAAGGAAATAGGATAAATGAGTTTAAAGGAAAACAGAGCTTTAGTGTCTGGCTCATTATTGCTGGTGGAGAAGAACATTATGATGGATAGCAGACATAAGGTGATGCAACCATGCCTTGCTGCAGACTGCCTTGGTCGCACCTGATGCAAGGGAAGCTGCCATTACTGGCTTCAGGACTCTCATCCTGACTTTGGCTTCAATAATACAAGGTGTGTCATAGGCTGTATGTTTGTCAAAGGTCAGTAACTCGCCAAGCAACCAGGCGAAATAAGCAATCAAGGAACTGCACCTCTAAATAAAAAGTCAGCAAAGTAATCGTTTCTGTTTGGAATAGGTTAATAGAAAAATGTTACTATAGAAGCCTTTATGACAGCTTTGACTGAGTTCTTTAGATCAAGGGAAGCTGATGGACAAGGATTTGCTGATGGATCATTAGCTAGTATGCCTTCTGGGATTGCCTGAAACATGATGTTATCGTATATGGTTTTATTCCCTACTGCAGTACTTCAAGTTTTTGGAGATTTAAAGTGG
This sequence comes from Lithobates sylvaticus, assembly GCA_028564925.1. Lineage (NCBI taxonomy): Eukaryota > Metazoa > Chordata > Amphibia > Anura > Ranidae > Lithobates > Lithobates sylvaticus. Next base: position 106,137,627 of record CM053026.1, read on the forward strand.
TTCTAAAGCCTAAATATTTATTTACCTTAAAGTGGAAGTTAAGCAAAAACTTTCTAACGCTAAATCTACTCTCAGCCACATTCCAAAACGACCTAACCCTGTAAAGAAAGAATCGCTATACATACCTTTTCTAAAGCCGTTCCGGTCCAGTCTCCAGCAATGGATGCTGTGTGCAGGAGAGAACCGACAATGGCTGGGAAATGATGTCACCCATAGACTTACTATGGGACTTTCATTGATGGTCGTCTCTCAGAGCGGCTGCAGAACAGGCAAGTATAGCGATTTTTTCTTTACAGGGCATCAGTATCCGCCCTGCCCCCCCTTTACTTACCTGAGCCCCTCTTTCGATCCAGCACTGTGCATTTCTGCAGCTCTTCTCTCCCCTCAATTCCGTGTCTCACTGACTTTGCTGGGGCACCAGGAGCTATTGGCTCCCACTGTGTCAATCAAAGCCAGGAAGAGGGAGTGGGGGGGGGGGGGCAGTGCCGAGTCTTGCGGTCTATGTCAATGGACACAGCAGGGAAGAAGCGACATCAAAACGTCACTTCCACCCATAGCTCTTAGAGACATTTAAAAAAAAAATAATAATTTTTGTGTAAATATGAGATCAAAGGTCTTTTTGACCCCAGATCTCATATTTAAAAGGTCATGTCATGCTTTTTTTCTATTACAAGGGATGTTTACATTCCTTGTAATAGGAATAAAAGTGACACCATTTTATTTTATTTTTTAAAAAGAACAGTGTAAAAATAAAAAAATAAGAAAACATTTTTTAATGCGCTCCGTCCCGTCGAGCTTGCGTGCAGAAGAACGGATACATGACCAACGCCCACATATGAAAATGGTGGTCAAACCACACATGTGAGGTATCACCCCGATCGTTAGAGCAAGAGCAATAATTCTAGCACTAGACCTCCTCTATAAAACATGCAACCTGTAGAATTTTTTAAACATCGCCTATGGAGATTTTTAAGGGCAAAAGTTTGTCGCCATTCCACAAGTGAGCGCAATTTTGAAGCGTGACATGTTGGGTATCAATTTACTCGGCGTAACATTAACATAATCAAATTGGGCTAACTTTACTGTTGTCTTATTTTTGTTAATTCAAAGTGCACTAGTAAGACCGCTGCGCAAATACAGTGTGACAGAAAGTATTGCAGTGACCGCCATATTATTCTCTAGGGTGTTAAAAAAAAAAAATTATATATATAGATAGATAGATAGATAGAACCCCCAAACATAGACACATTATATATATATATATATATATATATATATATATATATATATATAAATATAATGTTTGGGGGTTCTAAGTAATTTTCTAGCAAAAAAAAAAAATTATTTTAACTTGTAAGCATCAAATCTCAAAACGAGGCTCTGTCCTTAAGTGGTTAAAGAGGATCTTTTTCACTTTTACATTTATATACAAAATAAAAAAATCAGCAACTATAAAGACTGTAGCTGATGACTTTTACAAATTAGGTATATGCCAGCCAGTCCATGGACTCCGGCACGATCTTCCAGCTGCTGTTTCTTCTCACCACTATGTCCCCCAGTGCCACCATTCTAGGTTTGGGAGGTGGCTGTGACTTTCAGATGAGTCACAGTGGTTCCCCATTGTGCATTTGGGACATCATGTGATGGAGAGAGACTGCTCCTGCAGCCTTTTGGGATGTGTTGACATGGAAGGGGCTGTAGGATGAGTGGCATCATCCTTAGATTAGAATTGAGGAAGTGGTAATTGGCAAAAAACGGTACTAACTGCCCCTCTCCCCTGAAAAAAACAGAAACTCAGCTGGGGGAGGGAGAGAATGAGCGGCATTTCACTTTTTGAGCGAAGTTCTGCTTTAATATAAACTTCCAAAAGAAACTTGAATTAAAACAATGTAGAAAATAATGTAAATTACATGAAAAACAATATCAAGACAGTTTAATTGTATATGAGATACAGTATACATTTAATAAAATGTTGCATTAAAAAGTAATCATTACCTTGGTATGTGTGATCTTCATTGTGCCAAACATGCAAAGCAATTAGAATATGCAGTATGTGGCAAGGGGTGTAGATTGGGTATCTATGCTAACGACAGGAATCTCCAAGGAGACTGTTCAAAACTAAAGCAGGTTATGCAAGCTTTTAGCTACCCACTCTAGATCTTCTCAAGTTTTGGAGCGCTACCTCCATGGGCAGGATAGTGTTCACCTTTTCTATGCAAACGTGTGGTAGGGGGATAGCCAAAGTTGTGTGATTAACTTTTGTGGCCAGGTATAGAGTTCGAATTACCTCTACCAGTAGGTGAGAGAAAAACCAAACTTTAAGGGGGTGCAAAATACACAATATGTAGGAGGATTAATGTTGTCTCATGGAGGGGACCTGGCTGCGTTTGAACATAAACCTATACTAAGTACAGGTTTACAAAGACAAACTAGAGATGTAACATGATATTCATGGCCGCACATTCCAAAAATGAAATATATACCAAAAGGAAAAACAAAGAACGGGGTCTTTTAACCACTTCTGCAGATGTAAGTCCTAAGTTTGAAGTCCGGTGGTCCGATTTCCGATAATAGTGGTCTCTGCAGCAGATTCGCCGCAAGATCACTTTTATTGGCGGCGGGAGAGGGGCCCCCCTCCCGCCGCAATCTGGTGCCCTCCGCCGCTTACTGGAGCCGTCGGCAGCGGCGGAGGCGATCGGATGTTGTTCCGTGCTGGTTATGGACACGAGTGAGGGGAAGATGGCCCCCACCCGTCTCCATACCATTGCAGGGAGGAAGCGACGTCAAAATGTCACTTCGGCCCATAGCTCTTAATGGGACATTTTTTTTTAATAATAAAAAAAATGTATAATGTTTGGGGAGTAAATTTCTAGCAAAAAATATTTTTTTTTACTTGTAAACAACAAATCTCAAAAAGAGGCTTGGTCCATAAGTGGTTAAAGGTGCCAGATATTACCCCAGGAAACGGAAACATAACCTTTTGGTAAAATTCGAAATCTTTAATTTTATCCAGTATGATTAAAATCAGTTCAAAAACACATCATGAAATAAAACATCAAGCCATCCCCTGAATGCTAATCTCTGCTACCACAAACATACCTCCCGTAAGCCAATAAATATATTAAGATATGGTTGAATTGCAAATAATAAATTAAGGAATTGCTTCAAAAAAGGTTAGATGGTTATTTAATATGCATAGTGGTGTACAGAGGTCCCAACTCGTTTGACAAATTTGTTTCTCTTCAGGAGAACCTCTACATAATAAATTAGTCTGAAAATAGTGCCGATTGGGAACACCCCAGGTATCCCCAAGGGCTGTGATGGCACAAGGGTATGAGATTATGGAAGGCAAAGTAGCCCCCTCTAATGACCACCGGCAACTAAGAGCCCAATCTTTACCCATCAAGGCGGGTTCCTCTCACTTGAGGACCTTCAAGGACTGGGTACCCTTTCATGTTTAGGGTCCACTCCCTTGGACCTTTACAGCACCCTGCAGGAATGCCTTAGCGCTGTGGTGTCCAGGATTCCACTTTGCAGGGTCCAGCACCCGGAGGTCGCATTACATGCAAAACCTCGCAGGATCTCGTGTCTTCTTTGCGAGGCTCGGGTACCATTTATCTAAGCATATCGAGCCTGTGTCAAATGGATCTGATCGGTCAATCCCTTGATTCATTTAAGAACCGTTTGTGGGACTAGAGACTTGGAGCTCAGAGAGCTCAAACAAACGTGCCCATCCACCTTGCAGACACTTTGTCTACCAGTGTCCATTCACCTAGAGATGGTGTATAACCCAGTAGATAATTAATATTAGCCTAACTCTGTGTCTCATGATGTATGAAAAAGAAAAATGAACTGATGTGGGCTGAAAACGCCCAGAAATTTTTTGGACAGTTTTTTTTGTGTCTGCCCATTTTAATTGTCTTTTACTAAACTACCAAGACCCACCTACTCTCCCATCTCCACAACAAAAAGGCTAATCATTTTGTAGTCCCAAGGTAAGAAATATAAAGGATAAATACACTCCTTGAGAAGACACAGGACAGCTCTGAATTACTGGCCAGATCAACTGTTATTTTATTGCACCCATCGAATATATATAACAAAATGCTTCCAATGGTATATTTAATGCTAAAGTTTGATCTGCTTACATTTTGCCTGGTCTCTCCCCTTCCAATCCCCCATGTGTATATTCGTTCAGTTTTGTAAAAAATTTTTAAAAAATAAAATCTTATTTACAAATCAGAATTATCAGTACAATTACATCTGAAGAAAATACATACCAAACAAGCAGAGAAATTTCATAAACATTGGTGAATTTGTCTTTTTTTAGAGTAGGAAGCCTTTATTGATTTTATATAAAATTCTGAAAATGTTTTCAACCTAAACCATATAAAATATCTACATAATAGATAATATATTACTAACAATGCACCAATCAACTGGGTACATGAACCTGACAACTGCAAATGGGGTCATGTAAAGCAATGCTTTTCAGCTAGGCTGCTTTTCGGTGCAGATATATACACTTAAGAGTCAAGATGATAATATGGCCTACTAAGTGTCCAGGGTGAATAAATGTAGGAAACTGGTGGAAAAGTAAAATTGGGGATGTGAAGCCCAGTGGAACAGACATTGGGATTTTACATTCCAAAACCTTGAAAGATTGACTATAAAAGCTGACATTTGTTGATCAATTTACCCTTCAACAAAGGCCCAGGATAAAATTGCAAGGTTAGTTGTTTGGTAACTACAAAAAACACATCCTCTATTATCTAAGAGGGCAGAACAAAAAGCAGTTAGTTATTGTCCTTTTGAAAGGGTAAGTTTACTTTTTCTTACTCACCCTGTCTAGGCCTCCTGACCTAAACTAACCCCTTCCTCTGTTACTTATTTAAGGAAGTAGAAAAGCCATTGGCCTCTATGTTTACATTTTGCATTAAAAAATGTTCATTGTTGGCTGTGTCTGTGCAGCGAAACAAGTGAACGTTAATATATCCCTGTCCATCAGCATAAAAGCACCCTTCTTTTGCTCCGATCCTACTCTATTCAGCTGCTGGGAATGAGCGGGAAGTCTGTTGTAAGCTGTTCGTTTCCAGAGTCACTCCTAGTGTAACAGCACCGATTGGCCCAGCACTGGCCCATGGAGTGAATGACATGCTCCTCCAAACTGGGAAGCATTTCTTTTTGTTCTAGCAAGGAATGGAGTAGTGGAAGTATGAAGAAGGGATGTATAAGCTGCATACATTTGGCTTATTAAAACAAACCTGTGGCCTTGACTGAAAGGGCAATGTACAGATTTGCCTACTAACACTATCTATCTTCAAAGCATCTGTCAATTTTTGATTGCCTGCTGCAGTGTCCTCTTGACTCAGCTGACTAATGGATGTGTCAAATATGGAGTGAGTCTTGTTGCCCTTTCTATATAGAAAAAAAGACAAAAAATTATGAACACCTAGTTGCCTAGAGATGTTCCAGGGATCTAGAAAATCTGAGTCTGTGTAAAAAGTACTAACAGCCAAATATGCTCATTACCATTACATTAGACCAATGCTTATCCTCATGCGGAGACTGATGCTAAAACTGGGTACTCTGCTTCCCTAACTAAATAGGCAATGTTGTCCGAAGTCTAGTGAACAACACTTTCCTGAAATATTTTGTTTTCAAAGTTATGGTTAAAAAAATAAATAAATAAATAAGTGATAGGACTCTTGATCTTCACATATATCTATCACATAATTCCATGATCCATACTTTTACTCTGAGGAAGCAGCCAACCTGAGAAAAAGTGCATTCTGGCTTATGTGTTATGGTAACATTTCATTTACTTCCAGTCAAATAATAAGAACAAGTTATGCTATGTCCACAATCCGCATTATTGCTGTTTATCAGTTGTGTTTCCTATCTGTCCTTCAAAAGATAACTGACTTATTAACCAAAAAAAAAAAAAAAAAGAAAGAGTTCTGACAAATGCACTACGGTGCTACTTAATAAAGGATGACTTGAACCTGTTTTCAGAGGCAGATTAGCCAGGAGCACAAGAATGAAAAGCTGAAGAGAACGGTTTCCATATTGACCAAGCTTATAAAACAAAGTCATTGGTGGAAGGCTTCTAGACGTATTTTGTTTGGATCTTCAGGATGGCGCGATGCAATTCCATATCGGAGTAACATTTCAATATAGGGTGGCCAAAATTCCTCGCCAATTCTAATATAAGGATCATGAGGAGAATCCAAAGTTTTGCTGATAAGGGCCTGAAAGATAATAAGCAATGAAGGTTTAGGCAAATTAGTAATTAGATGTCAAAATAATTACCCTCTTTCACTTAACTGCTTCCCGCCCAGACCATTGTAAAATGACGCCCCGAGCAGGAGCCCTATTCTTCTGGGTGGACGTCATATGACGTCTATCACAGGCTGCGCTCTAGCGTGATCAGTGTACTGACCCGCTGCTGGTGGATCGTGGGCAGGTGACAGGTACTGTAGATCTTGTCCTTCCTTGCTGACCCCAGGAACCTGGACAGGCACATGGGTGGCATTTACTGGAACCAAACTATTTTCCTCCTGCAGCAGCTGAAAGCCGGATTCTCTTTCTCTCCTTCCCGCCGGCATTCAGCTGCCCCAGGAGGAAAATACAGATCGGTTCCTGTAAATGCCGCCCCTGCTCCTGTCCAGGTTCCGGGGGTTTACTATGCCTTAGTTTGTGAATGAACAGGGAGACTGTGCAGCTCTTCCTGTTCATTCATTCTGTGCAGCGGAGGCTGCAATGATAGAGATTGAGGACTGTGTCCTCAATCTTCTTTCTCTGTCTCAAAAGTGAGACATCAGGGGTCTATTTAAAACCCTGATATTTCACCAAAGCCTCCCCCAACAGGGCTGTATAAAAAATTGAAAAAAAGAAAAAATACTGACACTGTCTACTGCCCTACTGATGGATGCTGTCCACAGCCCTATCTACACCAACCTCTACCCTACTGACACGTCCATTGCCCTACTGACACCACCCACTGCCCTATCTACACCAACCTCTACCCTACTGACACTGTCCACTTTTAAGGTAGGCTAAGTTTATATTTTTGCAATGTTTATTTTATTCAATTTTTCTTCTTTCTTTCTTTTAAGTTTTCCTTACTATTTAGACCTTGTTACTTAATTTCTCAAAGAAAAAAAAAAATGATCAGTGTGAACGGGCCGAAAAATTGTATTTTATTTTTTGATGTCATAATGTAGAGAATAATATTTCCTTTCATTTGAGCCCAGTCTTGCCACACAGATTTACTTGAGGCCTGAGCAAACCTCTTTTATTGTTCAGTTAGAGAAATCTTGACAAAGTCTTCAAAAACGCCCCCTTGTTGTGAGTGACAGGTGATTTACATATCATGCACTAGCCTGAGAGAGGCACATCCTGTGTAAAAAGTTCACAACTCACATCCCCCTCCCCTCCAGCTCTCCCAGGATTGGCTGCCTTTTACTGTGTTTCGACTGGATGTTTCTCATCATGGGATGCAGTGAACAGTCAGCAGACTATAGACAGACAAGTGATTTAGGGGACATGTATGTAGTCAGAGCTGGGCAGAGTAGAACATCCAGTGATCTGATGATAACCTGTCTCAGGCTAGTGCATGAGATATTTAAATCACCTGTCACTCACAGCAAGGGGGCGTTTTTGACAAAGTTTTCAAGACTTTGTCAAGATTTCTCTAACTGAACAAAAAAAAAAAAAAGAGGATTGCTCAGGCCTCGAGCAAATCTGTGTGGCAAGACTGGGCTCAAATAAAAGGAAATCTTATTCTCTACATTATGACATCAAAAATAAAATAACATTTTTCAGGTTTACATCCACTTTAATTTAACAGTGCATGGTGGTACAAACTGAATGGTGAAGTAATCATCACTATTACAGCCTGACTAGTTAATAGGAATATACAAAAGGCTAAAGAGGGTGGGGCCAGGGATTTATATACATTACATTAGCTCAGGATTTGGGGCTCCCAAGCTGCAGAAAGAGCTTTCTAAAGGCAAATGCAGACCCTTCTGAGTACTTACTTGCTTAGCACTGCTTGAGTCTGACCAATACGCCCAGGTACACTTTAACCCTTCCGCTGCCAGGTCCGTAAGACGTAGAGACCTGCCTGTCAGGTGAAAGCATTTAGGTGGCTCCACTGCCACTCGATTACCTCCACACCCACCCCCCCACCCTGGTAACAGAGCTGTCCCCCACATGTATCCAGGGCTCTGCTTGTCCATCTGCAGGCCCGGGACTGCTCTCTTCCTCTCCTTGTTGCTGACCTCGGAAAAGCGACGTGTTTGACGTCACTCCCGGATCCGCCTCTCAGTGTCCACAGCCGGGAAAGGATGTATTGCAATGCAAAAAATGTAAGTTATACCCAAGCACATAAACCCCCCCCCCCCCCACATATGCACATAAACACATGCATTAGGGGCACCTAAGCATGAAAAAGTAAACTGCAATAAACAGGTCACATATCGCCGTGCACGCTGGGGTGAGCAATATTTCTAACACCAGATCTCTACCGTAATACTAAACTAATAACCTATATATTTTAAAATGTCGCTTATAGGAAATAGAAAAAATATAGAGTACTGAAGTTTTGTCGCCATTACACGGACGCATGCAAATCTAAGGTTTTACATGTAGATTTTACTCAGTGCCCCCTCGTCTTTTACAATTAATAATTGGTAATTCATTGCGTTAGTATGCCCTAAAAAACGGAGTTACTTACCGGTAACGTCCTTTTCCGGGAGTCTTTCAGGACAGCACCATAGAGAGAGACCCTGGCTCCTCCCCTTTCAGGAAACACCGCCTTAGATTTTGAAATTTAAGCCCCCACCGTCCTGCCAGTCCCTCAGTTCTTCAAGAGTACCTCCGGCCAGCTGGGGAGACACAAGAACACGTCATAATAACTTATATCTCTTACCTGACGGTCTCATGCGATGACTTCTTCCATGTCCACAAATTAGGGTGGGTAACTTGTGCTGTCCTGAAAGACTCCCGGAAAAGGACGTTACCGGTAAGTAACTCCGTTTTTCCCCATCCGTCTTTCAGGACAGCACCATAGAGAGGATAAGCGAGCACCTTACCTTAGGGTGGGACTACTGCCTGCAGAACTTTACGCCCAAAGGCTTGGTCCTTCGCTGACAGCAGGTCCAACCTGTAGTGCCTTACGAACGTATCAAAGCTGGACCATGTTGCCGCCCTACAGATCTGCTCTGGAGAAGCACCAGCCCACTCAGCCTGCGAAGTCGCCACTGCCCTGGTGGAATGCGCTCTAATCCCATCCGGGGGCTCCACTCCCCCCGCTACATAAGCCTGTCTGATGGCTAACCTAATCCATCTGGCTATCGTCCGTCTAGAGGCCCTAGACCCTTTTTTAGCTCCTGAAAACAATACAAAAAAGGAATCAGACTTCCTATAATCCTTTGTACTCTCCAAGTACTGGAGGACGCACCTCCTAACATCCAACTTATGAAATGTGCGTTCCTGTTCCCTCACAGGGTTTACACAGAAGGTAGGCAAAATTATTTCTTGGCCTCTATGAAAACTTGAAGCCACTTTAGGTAAAAATGCCGGATCAGTTCTAAAAACCACCCGATCCGGAAATATCTGAAAAAAAGGTGCCCTAATGGAAAGGGCCTCGAGTTCACTTACTCTTCTTGCCGTGGTGATCGCCACCAAAAACACCGTTTTGAGGGTGATCGACCTCAACGTACAAGCCTCCAATGGTTCAAACGGTTCACCAGTGAGGGCTTGTAACACTAAAGAAAGATCCCATACTGGAAAAGAGGATACTCTTACTGGCCTCTGCCTGTTCAGAGCTTTAAAAAACCTAGATATCCAGGGATCTAAAGCTAACTGTTTTTCCAAATATACACTTAAAGCAGACACTTGTCCTTTCAGTGTGCTAACAGCCAACCCCTTGTCTGCCCCTGCTTGCAGAAATTCCAGTACCGCTACCGGACTGCTTGTGTTGAAGGAACTATCCGCACACCAACTATTAAAGCGTTTCCACACTTTCAGGTAGATAGCTTGCGTCTCCTTTTTTCTGCAACTTAGTAGGGTTGACACCAACCGATCTGAGAACCCTTTGCCCTTCAGAAATTCCTCCTCAGTAGCCAAGCAGCCAGGTTCCACCGCTCCACCTGAGGACAACAGATTGGACCCTGAGACAGAAGATCTTCCTGGAATGGCAGAATCCACGGGGGTTCCACTGCCAGACTCTTCAAGATGGAAAACCATGGCCTCCTGGGCCAATGAGGTGCTATCAGAATGAGAGTTGTGCTCTCCAACTGTAGCTTCCTCAGTACTGCTGGAATTAGTACAGGAGGGGGGAAGGCATAGCACTTGGAGAACTCCCAGCTCTGAGCCAGTGCGTCCACTCCAAGTGCTCCGTCCCATCTGCTCAGGGAGAAGAACAGATCTGTTTTTCTGTTTTCCCTTGAAGCGAAGAGGTCTATACAAGGCATCCCCCACCTCTGGGTAATTGCCTTGAAGACATCCTGGTTCAAAATCCAGTCGCCTTCTCTCAGCTTTCTCCTGCTGAGAAAATCCGCAACCTGATTTTGATCCCCTTTTAGATGTACCGCCGACAGGGACAGAATATTTGTCTCGGCCCACCTGAGAATGGTGCTTGTCAAGCTCCACAGAGACCTGCTTTTGGTACCTCCCTGCCTGTTGAGGTATGCTACTGCAGAGGAGTTGTCTGACCTGACTCTCACGTGTTGACCCTGGAGTTCTTCCTGAAAGGCTCTGAGCGCCAACTCTATGGCTTTCAGCTCCCTCCAGTTCGAGGATTCCCCTGCCTCTTGCTTTAGCCAGGTGCCCTGAACCATCCGGGAACCTAGATGAGCTCCCCAACCTGTGCCGCTTGCATCGGTCGTGATGGTTTTGGATACCGGGAGGACCCATTCCAAACCCTGGGAAAGATTGGCCCCTTTTCTCCACCACCAAAGTGACCTCTTTACCTGACTTGGTACCTCTATCAGAGCATCCAGGGAATTCTGACTGTGGTCCCAAATTCCCAGTATGAACAGTTGTAAAGGGCGAAAATGCAGCCCTGCCCACTGTACTGCTGGGAGCGAGGATGTCAATAGCCCTAGGGCTGACATGGCTTTCCTTATTGAGATCTGTTGATTGCCCTGCAAGAGCAACATCGCCCTGTCCACCTTCTGGATTTTTTCTTCCGGAAGAAAAACTTTTTGTTTTGTTGAATCCAACCTGTAGCCCAGGAAGATGATTTTCTGCGATGGGGTCAGGCTGGATTTTTCCAGGTTCAAGAGCCATCCTAGATTTTCGAGGATTTCCCTTGTTACCTGCAGATCTCTGGACAGCTGCTCTGGGGAAGAAGCAAATAGGAGCAGATCGTCTAGATATGCGACTATTGCGATGTTTCTGAGTCGCAAGAAGGCCAGAACCTCCACCATAACTTTGGTGAATATACGGGGGGAAGAAGATAGCCCGAAGGGAAGAGCCCTGAATTGTAGATGCACTATCCCTTCTGGGGTCTTCACCGCCAACCTGAGGAACTTCTGGTACCCCTCTGCTATGGGGATGTGCAGATAGGCATCCTTCAGGTCTATGGACGCCATGAAGCAATTCTGGGGAAGAAGTGCTTTTACCGAATAGATCGAGTCCATTCGGAACTTCCTGTATGTAACCGAGACGTTCAGGGGCTTCAAGTTCAGGATAAGTCTGAACTTTCCCGATGGTTTGCGGACCACAAAGATGTGGGAATAGAAGCCCCTGCCTGTCTCTTCCACCGGAACTCGGGTTACCACCTCTTGTTCCTCCAACTCCTGTAGAGAGGAAAGAAGAGCTGAAGCCTTCTCTGCACATTTTGGTAGCGTGGTGACCAGAAGCCTGAGAGGTGGGGGTTTTGAAAACTCCAACCTGTAACCCCTCCTTATAATCTCCAAAATAAAATGGTTGGAGGTGATCAACTCCCACTGTGGGAGGAAGTATCCCAGTCTTCCTCCCACCTTGGTTCCGTCATTTAGACTTTTTGGGCTGTTCAGGAGGGCGAAAAATAGCTCCCCCACGCCCTTTGCCCTTCTGCCAAACTTTTTTCTGTTGCTCATTTTTAGGAGGTTCAAACTTCCTCCTGGGTTGAACCCTCCTTTTGGCTTCTGCAAATTTCTTTTTGAGAGGAAAGGCCTTTTTCCTGTCGGCCGTCCTATCCAAGACGGCCTCCAAGCCAGGACCGAACAACAAGTCCCCTGTGAGGGGAATACTGCAGAGCTTGACTTTTGACGCGCTATCTCCCTGCCACGTCTTAAGCCAAAGGGCCCGCCTTGCTGAGTTGGACAAGGCTGCTGACCTTGCTGACATCCTTACTGACTCCGCTGAGGCGTCAGCCAGATAAGCTACTCCATTAAGGAGCATAGGAAAGGAAGACAGGATTGTTTCCTTAGGAGTTCCTGCCTCAATGTGCGCCTTAATTTGCGTCAACCAGTACTCCATGTTCCGTGCCACCACTGTGGACGCCATGGCGGGTTTGAGGTTGCCTATTGATGAATCCCAGGATTTTTTCAATAAAGAGTCCATCCTTTTATCCATAGGATCTGGGAGGGCTCCCATATCCTCAAAGGCAAGGTCGGTGTGCCTAGAGACCTGCGAGAAGGCCGCATCTAGTTTAGGAATTTTATTCCACACTAGAGCTTCCTCCTCTGCAAAAGGAAACCTCCTTTTCAAACTTCTTGAAAAGAATGGTTTCCTTTCCGGGTCCTGCCATTCTTTTTTAATGGCGTCGACCAGTACTTCATGGACCGGAAACACTTTCCTTTTCTGTTCCCCTAAGCCCCTGTACATTTGGTCATGGAGCGATAGCTTTTTCCTTTCTTCCTGGATTCGCAAAGTGGTGTGAATAGCTCCCAAAAGCTCTTCCACTTCCTCCAGAGAAAGCTTGTAGCGAGAGGTTCTCGTGGACTCGCCATCCACCTCCTCTCCCTCGGATTCCCCTTGGGAATCAGAAGCAACGCTATCTGGCTCCTCCTCAATCTCTTCTCTAGAGCCCCCCGGATTCTCACCACTCGCCGAGGGAGCATCCGTTAGGCTTGGCGCAACACTCTGCTGTGCTGGTGGAGGGTTAATCTGAGTCTGCGGAAACTGAAAACTAGAGAAGAGCGTTTTAAAAGATTGTACGGTGTTTGATAGTTCCTTGACGGACGCAGCTAACTCCGTATTTTGCTCCGCTGACTGCTCCCTCACTAGCCCCTCTATACATTCCCTACAGAGTGCTTTGGACCACGATTCCCCCATTGTGGCTCTGCACGAAGGGCATTTTCTCTTTGAATTGTGGGGCGATTTGGTTTTCTCAGCAGACTTGCTCTGAAAAAAGACAAACATAAAAGAGAGCAGTCAGACTCCCCTTAACCACCAGCAATACACACAGAGGGCCACCAGGGGTGCTATAACTTTGACCACCACCACCAGGGTCCTAGTTACCCCCCATCTTCCCCACCACCAAGGGAGACAAACACACCTGTGGAGCTTACAGGTTGTCTAGTAAGGGAACACCACCCCAGGGTTCCACTTACCTTAGAGTGGCTGGTGCAGGCATCTCCAGGAGCCGTTCGGGAAGCCTCTACTTCCGACATTTCCCGCTGAGGATCGGTGGTGCCTTCGCTTCCGAACGCTTGTCGCTACAGGCCGAAAATGAAGCAGCACCAGCCAAAACGCTCGTTCCGCTTTTCAAATCCCGCGGCCGGAACCGGAAGCCGCGGAACGAACGGAAGCACTGACCTCCGTCGGAAATGACGTCACCCGCCATCCGACCCGGCGCACTGAGCTCCACGCCGAACATGGCGGCCTCCAGTGCTTCCGTTGGCGTCCCCCTGGACAGGAGAAGAGCGGAACCCTCCGGCTTACAGTTTCCCCAAAAGAAGCCGGAGGTGCGTGAAAAAAGGTCAGTCCAGTCTCCGGCTTCCCCAGCCTCACGGACCGCACGATAGGATGGAGGGAGATAGAGAGACCCCTGCTCCCCCCCCCCCTTCTCTGGAAACGATCGGCTTTAGCCTCCCTGGCTATTCAGCCCTTGGCTCCATAGCGGTGTCTCCCCACCGGAGGAAACACCATAACTGAGGGACTGGCAGGACGGTGGGGGCTTAAATTTCAAAATCTAAGGCGGTGTCCTGAAAGACGGATGGGGAAATTTACTTTACCGAATTCAACCCTTCTGGACAGAAATACACTCTGTAATCTCACAAGTTACGACATAAACCTTGGACTACTCACCAGCGCAGTTTCTCCTTCACCACACATCTCTCTCCTTACAAATCGCTCGCCATGCACATGGTGAATGCAGCAAAACTATGTATACCGATTCATTGGAACGCGACTCACACTCCATCACTTTCAGAGTGGTTCATATGTCTCCAAAAAAAATCGCAGCTATGTAAGAACTCATTAAGTTGGTAAATGATTCCCCATCCAAATTCACAGCCACTTGGGCCAATTGGTTTCACTATTGCACCACTGATCAATACAAAAGCCTGGTCAACCCCCAGGTCTAACCTGCAAATGGGCGAGCGATTTGTTTGCCCCATATGCAACATTCATCTAAAAAGGAAGTTAGATCTGAATAGCCACCCCCCCCCCCCCCCCCCGGAGAGATCTCGGAACAGACTACACATCTTCCCTCTCTACCTTCAACATGTCCTCCCCCTCTCATCTTCTCCCTCCTGTTACATTGATATCTATTAACCTAAAGTGTCACCAACCCCCTTCATCCTTTACAGATTTAACCCTAGTTAGGAGGGTTTCGTTGGCCATTGCATAAAACTTCCTATATGCATTTTATCCTTAAACCAACCCTCCTAACCCAACCAAAACACATTTTATGCTTATCCCAGAATACCCTTTCCTCCTAACCCCCCCCCCTTTTTTCTTTTGTCTGTCTTTTAAATACCCTCTTTATTACTTACTGGTTTGGGTTTAACCCAGTTATTTGAAGAAGTTCATTATCATTTGCTTGATAGTTTCAACCTTCCTTGATGTTGGGCACTGATAACCCCTAGGCAGGCTAACTGTTTGTACATGTTACATTTATCCAACTGTTTGTCGCCTAACATTGATTGTATAACAATATGCTTGACATATTTTACTTGTTGTACTGTATGTTTGAAAATTCTTTTCTCAATAAATCTTGTTTGGGGGAAAAAAAAAGAAATTTATTTTTTACTGAAATTTTGCATTTCCTAGACCTTTGTGGTAATATTGTGTGACATAAAAAAATTGAGCTATCACCATTTTATTCTCTAGGGTGTCTGCTTTCAGAAAATATATAATGTTTTGGGGTTTTATGTAATCTTCATGGCTAAAATTATTTTTTAACCCCTTGACGCTGGTCACACACATATAGGAGGCTGCTCAGGGTTAATGCCCATCTGCCGAGCAGCGGCATATATGCAGCCCTGTTAAAACTTACCATGCTGAGAGTGCACTCCCTGCATGGTAGCAGGCGTATACCGGAAAGTTCCCGATGCATACTTGCGATCAGGAGCTTTCTGACCATGTGACCGCTGTGATGACCAATCACATTGGTCACATGATCCGAATGCCTGCCTCAGCCTCCCGGTTTTTAGAACTCTTAAAGGGTCGGGATGTGGTTAGTGTGAAAAGGTTAAGCATGTGTGCAAAATAGTGCAAAAAAGGCTCTGGCAGCAAAAGGGTTAAATATATTCTAAAATGTTTACTTTGCATGTAAAAAAAGAACGCTGGAATTAAATAAGTGTTTTATTGAGATTTGTATACCAATTATGTGCATGCATGCACTTGTGAACTTTTCTCAGATAGCTAAACGAAATAGTAAAACTAAAGGCTGGGAGAGAGAGATGACTATAAATTATAGAACCATAAAAATACTTTTCTTTGGAAGTCATTATTCTATTTGATTGGAGGCACTGTGTAAATCAGGAGATGTACAATAACAAGTCTCCAATGTATCAATATAAATTGACGTGTCACTCTCTTATCTCAGTCAATGTCACAGTGACCCAAGCTTGAAGCCATTGAGAGGAACCAAATGTTTCACAAAATACAATCACTGTACAATCACTTAGACAATAGCGTGGAGTCTGGAGGACAATTGCTTGGAAGTAAAGATCTGTATGAGAACGTCATAGTGAATTTGGCAGGAAAAAAATAAATCTGTATAGTTCACCCCCATCTGATAAGCATCTGAATTGCTAGCAAGAAAAAAGTTAATTTTTTTACACGTGTCTGTTGATGTCAAATCAAAAAGGGCAAATAAAAATAAAAGAATAAAAAACGGCGTGTATTTAAATATTATTAGTTTTGTATTATAGTAATTAAAGTGGATAACCAGATACATAGATCCACAAAGCGTTTAAATCCCATGAACCCAAATTATAACACTCACTATGGATCTTCCTGGGATGATAATATCAGACACTTTATGTACAATTTAATAGAGATTTACCTCTAAAATGTCTGCTAATGGTATCCATTCTACTTGTGGCGATTCAGCTGTACCCTGAAGATAGATAGGAAATGCAAGTTACATTATGTTTACTATATTTCACCCAACGTAAGTACAGTATGTAATCTCTCTTATGACATGCTTGTGAATGAATGATTCCAGAGAACAGTTTTGCTCTGTCGAAAAAAAATAAAACTAGGAATTGAAGGTAGTCCAGTGATCCATAAAAATTATTCATTCCCAGAAAAAAGGTAGGTATGTCTTGAGTCTTGCTAAAATTTCAATGCAGCAACATTAATAACTTTCCTTCACATTATCTTTTCTAGCCTTTTAATTGAAGAGACCATCACTTTGCCCATTAAAGAGTAGCACTCGATTAAGAAAGGGTCAGATTAGAGCCGAAATTTTGCAATGCTATTAAGAGCAACTTTATTGATACACTGTTCAATTTATGATAATCATGGATTTGAAAAAACAATTCCTTTGTGCAGCTATTTTATGGATTATATTAAAGCATTCCATGGATGTGCCTTTGGGGGCCGATCATAGCACGAGGTGTAAAACTTTCTGAAGGTGTGCAGGCCTTTATTTGGATTCAACACTAGCTTCACGTTTAGCAACAGGATCACCAGGTGGCCACTTTAAAAGGCCACCAAAAGGCTGGAAAGAAGGGGTTTTAAAAAACATTATATTAACAGCCAACTGATTACAGTAACAGCGTGAATTGTAGATCTGAAAATGATTTCAGGGGTTCCTCTGTAAACCTGACATTTTTTTCAAGGATTCCTCCATGGTAAATAAGCCTGAGAAAGGCTGCACTGCATATTACATGGAGGGTGAGTGGGACTGCTCTGAGCAGGGAAGTTTACAAAGACACATTCTTTAATTCTGATAAGAACATGGCCCACAGCACCATGGGTCCTGCAGATGTTGCCGCCTTCAAATAGTATTAAATTCTGTGGTTGTTAAGCTAATGCAGTCTAAAGCTGGCAATACACAGTTATGGTTAGTTAAAAAACTAACAGATGCCTTCATCCAAACAAAGGTGGGTTGTTTGTATACTAAAAGCAATGGGTTTTAGTATACAAAGGACAGAGAGCAGCACAGAAAATGGACAGAGCACATTTACTATGGGGACTAAGATGGGTTTACTAAGATGAGGCGTCCTAGGGCACTTTTCAGATGATATTAATAGGCAATAGAAAAAATAGCCTCCGGTATGACAGGAGATGCACTCCAGTGCCATATCTTACCATTACCTTTCTAAAGCCAAAAGTACAGTTCTAGCTTATGTTGCCTTTTAAAACAAAGTACAGGTGTGATTTAAAGCCCAGTAGAAGTTTGCCATTTATTACTGAAATGTAGCTAGTTTTTAACAGTCCTTTGTTGTCGCAATGTTTAAAATAGCCTGTGCTAGTATAAGGTTATGTAAACTCTTGCTGCAGCACATAGAACTTAAAATACCAATTATTAGTGTGTATGTGATCTAGCTGCATAAGGTCTTGTTTACACTGATACCAATATTGCACCTCCGAAAAAAGATTGGTGCTGGATCATTTTTCAGAGGTGCTTGAGTGGCAGTTTTCAGGTGTTCAGGAGGGGATTTTGCCACTTCCTGCATGCGCTTCCCAATACCAAGGGGGTTTTTGCATTGCAATACCGTGCAGCAACTTAATGCCAAGCAGTTGGCACATGATTATTATTTCAGTGGGCATGCTTGGCAAATGGCACAACCTGACAAACATTACATGCAAAGTTCAATTTTCTGCAAAGTGAAGCATCAGGTCAGTGTGAACAGACCTTAGTTTCTGCAGTGTTTCTTTCTGGGTGGGTGGTTGGAGAGTTTTACTATCCCTTTCCCATTCATGTAGATGAAGCCTAATAAAATAATAATTGACAAAGCTTCAATTGGGCTTTTAACAGAAGAGTTTATTTAACTTTAATGTTTTACAATGTGAAAAAAGTGAACGTAGAGTAAAAGTTACCTTTTTCCTCTTGACCCTCTGATCCTGTTCCTTTAGAAGAGGGAAGTTATCGGATAAAAAATCTCCAAGTGCAATTAATAATTCCTCCCTGTAGGATCCCACTTTCTGAAGCTTCGTTTTTAGCTTCTCATGTACACTTGACCGAGAGTTTAGATAAAATCAAGAAGATTGTTAAAAACACATTTTTTAATTCGATTTTCAGCAAAACCCAACAGGTCCTATTTTAACAAACGCTCTGACCTTGTCTTGCTCACAGCAACCAGATTCTTCCTTCTATTCTCTCAGGAATATTATTGGCTATTTTAAGCAACAAATCCAATACTTTCATAACGTATGATTGTTTTCTGGAAAGAACCCCACCCGAAAAAGATGCTCATAAAATAAGCTGCATGGTTTCTTTCTTTATACACTTCTCAGCTAAGTCTTTTTATTAGCCGACAGTTTACTGCTCTAGAGTATAACTCATCTATTGTATCCAGGGAGCTTGAACCAAGGGCCAAGGTCAGGTCATTAAACCATGGTGATTATGATTCACACTTTCTCTCCTTTATACACAGTGATACTGCCATCCCCTGCCGAATTCAGCATATTAATATGAGAACACAGCACTGCCCATGTGGCAATACCTTAGCATAAGGACAATTTAGCCATGTCATGGTTTTGGAGGGGAGCTGAAAAGGGAGCTCCGAACCTGGCTGATAAAGCCACTGATTACACCCTTGTTTAGTCTTTATGTGGACTTGCTCTTTAAAAAAAAAAAAAAACAAGCATCAAGTAACCAATCAAATAATGCAATTGTACTGAAGTCAGAAAGTTTGCACAGTTTATCTTAATCTAGATGTTAAGTATTCCACTGCAACCTTAAGTCTATGCTTAAAAGCTTTGCTTTCTGCATCACCAATCTCATTCAACCTTCCAAGAGAGTTTTGAATCGGATAGTGGCTCTATGAAACGTCTTACGTAGACCATAGTTTGTTTGATTTTCTTTCCTTCCACCACGGGTGAAAGGAAAAAAAAAAAATCGCTAGCTGATGGGGGAATGCCACCCACAGCGCTATTGTGTTCCGCTGGCGAGGGTAGGGGGCACGTAGGTTGCCTTCCTGGCTGGCAGAACATAATGATTACAGCTAGCTGTTATAGCCGCCGGCACTAATCGCATGCCAAAAATCCAGCAGGCTGGATCGACTTGGGGTCAATCAGCATGCCCATACATAGATCGAAATTCGGCCAGTTGCTGCTGAACCAGCTGAATTTCAATGCATGTATGGCTGCCATTAATACTGACATCTGTTTAATTGTCTGTTTTGATTTTTGTGAACCTTTAATAACATTTTTTTCTAGCCAAACACAATGGCTTCTAGCCCAGTAATGTAATTTATGGACTGGGCAGCTACTCGTATCATTTAGCATTAAGTGGATGGAATAAACATAAAGTAGCAAACCGTATCTATTAAGGCATCTAGCTACACTGAGTCCCTAAATAAATTGCAAATAACCAGTTAAAGGTGACATTAAATAAATACAGAGTTATTCTGGCTTCAAAAATAACTTTTTTTTTTTTTTAAATACCTGCTTTGGGAAATATTGGATGCCTGATTGTTCAACTCCTCCAGCTTGGCTGTGAGGGAATCCACTGCCTTCTGCTGTTCATCCAACCAGCGTTCTTCTCTGGAAGAAACAAAACAAAATACAGAAATACAGCTTCCATTGCAAAGTATGCAACAAATAATATTTTCATCAGCTCTCCTCTGCAGCTTCTTTGTGGATACCTTGAATGGCTTTCTCCGCCCCCCCCCCCCCCCCCCCCCCCCCCCCTTATATATTGTCTGACAGTTGTGCTGGGTATAAGGTATCAACAAAAAAACTGAAATAATAATTTAAAATTATAAATAATTTATGTGCTGATTAATCAGTCAAACTACTCTGCTCAGTACTAACAATGGCAGACATAAACAAGCAGATGTTAGCAGATTTTACCATCATCTAACTGATCATGCACATTTCAACGAACAATCTTACATGGTCTATATACATCTTCTGTCTGATTAGCATCCTCTGATGTAAATAACTCCGATCCACTGGCAGGCTTATACTTTATTTCATATTTGATAATATATTTGGGCTATGCGTTCCCAAACTTATAGGTAAGGCTCTAATCCAGTTGTTAGACCAGGATCTTCCATGGGCCACACTGTGCTAGAGACAGCAAGCCAAACTCAAAAGCTCACTGAGGTTACTGAATTCTGATACACATTCTGAGAGTGAAGATACCAATGAACAGTGTAATTTTTGCAAGAAGCAACAGTGAATGTGTGGGCAGGTGAAACGGGCAGAATTTAGGTGATAAATAAATCACTGCATAAACTGACAGCGCATAGCCCTTACCTATACATTTGGCCTTCCATTTCTGCTTAGAGTGACTTTCTGCTGTTTGCAATGCTATAAACAGCTCTGCCATTCATATGAGTATGCAAAGCTTGCAGATAGGTTGCTGAAGCCCCCTGCATGATGGGCCCAGTGATATGCATTTTTTTCAATAACAGAAAATGATCTATTTTCTTAAGAGAAACAAGGAGGCAGCCATACTTACCCACTGGTCTCAGCATTTTCTGAATCACTGAGTTTGTGGCTCAGTAAGGTCAGAAGTCCTGATCAGCAGTGAAGTCAGAGGCTAAGTAGGAAAGCCAGGCACTTTCAAAATAGAAGTCAGCAATGGCAGCCTCCATGTTTCAATTAAAAAGATATGGTCAGCTAGCCCATGCAGGACAGAGAGACAGTGGGGTTGATTTACTAAAACTGGAGAGTGTGCAAAATCTGGTGTAGCTGTGCATGGTAGCCAATCAGCTTCTAACTTCAGCTTGTTCAATTAAGCTTTGACAAACAAAACCTGGAAGCTGATTGGTTTCTATGCAAAGCTGCACCAGATTTTGTACTCTCTAATTTAGTAAATAAATCCCATGGTCTGTAAAAAAGCACAACCCCGGCCTCTTATACTGACCTTACCTGAGCTCCCTCACAGCTCTTTGCTCCTCCATAGACAATGAGAATACCTGGCACTTCTGGGTATTTGGCTGGGGGATGTGACCTCTTCTACTTTGACAGGGCTCAGGCCAGTCATCTAATCTTTAGGCCTAAAGCACTGTCATATGAAGATGGAAGTGATGTCACTGCTCCTTTGGGTTGCTGACACAGTTGATTTCTGCGAGAGCTGCAGAGTAGCAAGGTGCATAGGTAAGGCCAGTATAAAGGGGTCCCCTTTGCAAAGGAACTGTCCCTTTCCCCTGCATGGGCAAAGTGACAATATCTTTTTACTGGTGCTCCAGACAATGGCAACTTATGCTGTCATCTACAGTAACTCACAATGTTTAGGGTTTTTTAACCCCCAAAAGTACTATAGCCTATAAATATAAATTTTGTTATATTCCGATCAGCAAAATCTCATCCTTTTTCAATTTACCTAAATAAGTGTTTGCCTATTTTTGTCTGTTCTGCGGCAAATTATGCAATTCATGAATTCCGATTGCCTAGACAGAGCTGCATGTTCAAGCTAATGGAACATATCTGGATTGGTGGACTTGTTAAATTTTTACATCAGTTCACTCATCTTTAGAAAATTACCTGGGTAACTCATTATCTCAAAGTTCTTTTGGCTAAAGGGGTATGCATTATGGGCCAGACATGCTCAACCTTTTAAAACATGGAGGAACTCTTGGAAAGACTTTGGGACTTCAGGGAACCCCTCCGAATATTAATAATTACTATGCCTACAGATCATGGTACATTGGCACCTGCAGGCATCATCCCAGTATCACATTTTTCAGCCAGCGATTCCCTGTTCAGCCACTTAATCACTTCTGCAGGTGGCGGAAGGGGTCCAAATCCTGCCACAGCCTTTCCTGGGCTATGCCATTCGATTGTGAAGGGGGGGGGGGGGGCGTTAATCTTCATTTTGAAAAGAATTGTTGGAAAAAATTACAATGTCAAAAAACTCGCCATGCCTCTTACTAAATACCTTGGAATGTCTACTTTCCAAAAAGGGGTCATTTGGGGGAATTTGTACTTTCCTGGCTTGTTAGTGTCTCAAGAAATGAAATAGGTCAGTACATTAGGTGTGATCAATTTTCAATGATTGCCACCATAGCTTGTAGACTCTATAACTTTCACAAAGAGCAAATGGTATATACTTATCTGGGTTATTTTTACCAAAGTTATGTAGAAGTATAACTTTTGGCCAAAGCTCATGAAGAAAAATTACTAAATTTGCAAAATGTTAAAACTGAAATGAAGAAAAATGCACTATTTTTACAAATTTTTTTAATTTATAGCGCAAAAAAAAAATAAAAACCCAGTGATGATTAACCGCTTCCAGACCGCCTCATGTAGATATACGTCTACAGAATGGCACGGGCAGGTAAAAGCACGTACCTGTACGTCCCCTTTATATGCCTGCCCATGGGTGGCGCGCTCGCGACCCGGTCGGGAGCTCCGTGACCCCAGCCGCGGGACCAGCGGACACGATCGTTTGGATACAGGGGTCTCCAAACTTTCTAAACAAAGGGCCAGTTTAATGTTCTTTAGACTGACTGACTGAGGGGCCAGACCGTGGACAGTGGGAGTGGATAATGCCTCAGGTTTAGGTGTAAAAGTACATAGTGCCCCATCTTTGGTGGCAGAGAAAGAATTTATCTCTCATCATTGGTATCAGTAGGAAAAATAATACCCCGTTGCCGATGTCAGAGAGAGGAAGATTGTCCCAAGAGCTAGATAAAGGCAAGCAAAGGGGCGCATCTGGCTTTTTGGAGTTTGGAGACCAATGCTTTAAATTAGGAAAGGACATCTATTCAAGTTTTTTTTTTGTTATACTGTATATACACACATATTAAAGTGGAACCTCACTCTCTCAATCTACATTGACTATTTTTAATCCTTATGCTAGCATTAGTACAGTGGTGTGAAAAAGTGTTTGCCCCCTTCCTCATTTCCTGTTCCTTTGCATGTTTGTGAGACTTAAGTGTTTCGGAACATCAAACCAATTTAAACAATAGTCAAGGACAACACAAGTAAACACAAAATGCAATTTGTAAATGAAGGTGTTTATTATTAAAGGTGAAAAAAAATCCAAACCATCATGGCCCTGTGTGAAAAAGTGATTGCCCCCTAAACCTAATAACTGGTTGGGCCACCCTTAGCAGCAACAACTGCAACCAAGCGTTTGCGATAACGTGCAATGAGGCTTTTACAGCGTCCTGGAGGAATTTTGGCCCACTCATCTTTGCAGAATTGTCCTAATTCAGTTACATTAGAGGGTTTTCGAGCATGAACGGCCTTTTTAAGGTCATACCACAACATCTCAATAGGATTCAGGTCAGGACTTTGGCTAGGCCACTCCAAAGTCTTCATTTTGTTTTTCTTCAGCCATTCGGTGGTGGACTTGCTGGTGTGTTTAGGATCATTGTCCTGCTGCAGAACCCAAGTTCGTTTCAGCTTGAGTACACGAACAGATGGTCGGACATTCTCCTTCAGGATCTCTTGGTAGACAGCAGAATTCATAGTTCCTTTTATCACGGCAAGTCTTCCAGGTCCTGAAGCAGCAAAACAGCCCCAGACCATCACACTACCACCACCATATTTTACTGTTGGTATAATGTTCTTTTTCTGAAATGCAGTGTTCCTTCTACGCCAGATATACTTGGACACACACCTTCCAAAGAGTTCCACTTTTGTCTCATCGGTCCACAGAATGTTGTCCCAAAAGTCTTGGGGATCATCAAGATGTGTTGTGGAGAAATTAAGACGAGCTTTGATGTTCTTTTTGCTCAGCAGTGGTTTTCTCCTTGGAACTCTGCCATGCAGGCCATTTTTGCCCAGTCTTTTCCTGATGGTGGAGGCATGAACGCTGACCTTAACTGAGGCAAGTGAGGCCTGCAGTTCCTTGGACGTTGTTGTGGGGTCTTTTGTGACCTCTTGGATGAGTCTTCGCTGCGCTCTTGGGGTAATTTTGGGCGGCCGGCCACTCCTGGGAAGGTTCACCACTGTTCCATGTCTTCGCCATTTGTGGATAATGGCTCTCACTGTGGTTCGCTGGATTCCCAAAGCTTTGGAAATGGCTTTATAACCCTTTCCAGACTGATAGATCTCAATTACTTTCTTTCTCAATTGTTCCTGAATTTCTTTGGGTCTCGGCATGATGTGTAGCTTTTAAGGATCTTCTGGTGGACCTTACTGTGTCAAGCAGCTCCTATTTAAGTGATGCCTTGATTGTGAACAGGTGTGGCAATAATCAGGCCTGGGTGTGGCTAGAGAAATTGAACTCAGGTGTGGACAACCACAGTTATAGTATGTTTTAACAAGGGGGGCAATCACTTTTTCACACAGGGCCATGATGGTTTGGATTTTTTTTCACCTTTAATAATAAACACCTTCATTTACAAATTGCATTTTGTGTTTACTTGTGTTGTCCTTGACTATTGTTTAAATTGGTTTGATTTTCCGAAACACTTAAGTGTGACAAACATGCAAAGGAACAGGAAATGAGGAAGGGGGCAAACACTTTTTCACACCACTGTAAATAGATAGGAAAGTATATCATATTTACTTGTTCTAAACTTTTATTTTTTTACATTTCTTCAGTTACTTTCTATTTTCCATGCCTAGGCAAATTATGTCATATATCCCAGGAGTCCTCAGGTGGGAGGAGGGTTTTTCTCAGCTATACACACCCTCCTACCTGCATGCCTGAGAGAAGTGTAGATGGATTCCAGGAAGTAAATGTTACACAAAATTATCTGCCCTTATTTAACCACTTGCCTACCAGGCACCAACACCCCCCTCCCATCCAGACCAATTTTCAGCTTTCGGTGCTCTCACGCTTTGACTGACAATTACTCAGTCATGCAACACTGTACCCAAATGAATTTTTTGTCCTTTTTTTCCCACAAATAGAGCTTTCTTTTGGTGGTATTTGATCACCTCTGGGTTTTTTATTTTTTGCGCTATAATTGAAAAAAGACCGAAAATTTTGAAAAAAAAACGCATTTTTCTTTGTTTCTGTGATAAAATTTAGCAAATTATTAATTTTTCTTCATAAATTTTGGCCACAATTTATACTGCCACATATCTTTGGTAAAAATAACCCAAATTAGCGGATATTATTTGGCCTTTGTGAAAGTTACAGACTCTACAAGCTGTGGTGCGAATCATACAAAATTGATCACATCTGATGTACTGGTGGCCGATCTCATTTCTTGTGACCCGAACAAGCCAGGAAAGTACAAATACCCCCCAAATGACCCCTTTTTTGAAAGTAGACATTCCAAGGTATTTAGTAAGAGGCGTGGTGAGCTTTTTGATGTTGTCATTTTTTCCCACAATTCTTTGCAAAATGAATTATTTTTTTATTTTTTATTTTTTTTCTACAAAATTGTCATTGTAATAGGTTATTTCTCTCACATGGCATGTGCATACCACAAATGACACCCCAAAATAAATTCTGCTACTCCTCCTGATTATTACGATACCACATATGTGGGACTTTTCCACAGCCTGGCCACATAGAGAGGCCCAACATGCAGGGAGCGCCATCACGTGTTCTGGGAGCATAAATTACACATCTAAATTGTTGACTACCTATTACACTTTTGAAGGCCCTGGAGCACCAGGACAATGACACGTAACACTGACGTGGCACTGATGACACGTGACACTGACGTGGCACTGATGACACGTGACACTGACGTGGCACTGATGACAGATGGTACTAATACGGGGCACTGATGACACGTGACACTGATGACAGATGGCACTAATATGTGGCACTGATGAGAGATGGCACTCATACATGGCACTGATATCACGTGGCACTAATATGTGGCACTGATGCGAGATGGCACTAATACGTGGCACTGATACGTGGCACTGATGACAGACGGCACTAATACGTGGCACTGATGACAGATGGCACTGATACGTGGCATTGATGACAGGTGACACTGATAACAGATGGCACGTGACACTGACAGGTGGCACTGATGACAGATGGCACTAATATGTGGCACTGATGACAGATGGCACTGATGACAGATGGCACTGGCAGATGGCACTGGGGATGGATCTGGCAGATGGCACTGGCAGATGGCACTGGGGATGGCACTGGCAGATGGCACTGGGGATGGATCTGGCAGATGGCACTGGGGATGGCACTGGCAGATGGCACTGGCAGATGGCACTGGGGATGGCACTGGCAGATGGCACTGGGGATGGCACTGGGGATGGCACTGGCAGATGGCACTGGGGATGGATCTGGCAGATGGCACTGGGGATGGCACTGGGGATGTCACTTTATTTATTTATTTTTTTTTAAAAACTTACGGCGCTGCAGCCGTTCATCTCCCCCTCCTCACACGCTGTCTCTGTGTGAGGAGGAGGAGCGGCGCTGAGAGATGATCTCATATGTTTACATATGAGATCATCTCTCATTGGCCAGGGCGATCGCACTGTAAACGGCCGCTGTTATTGGCCGTTTACAGCGATCTGTGATTGGCCGTGTCCGAGGGACACGGCCAACACAGAATTTCCCTGCTGCGCGCACAGGGAACGAGGAAAGGGGAGGCCGTCATATGACGGCCTCCCGGGATTTGGCATCCGCGCTGTGGCCGTCATTCGGCTACGGCCGGATGCGAAGTGGTTAAGATGGCCACAGACAGAAATGTTAGGGTGTGTTTTTCAAAGTTATTTCTCAGCAATATAAAGCATGGAGACATGGATGGATGGGCGAGTATGCTTTGAATATAAAAATAAATAAATGGCGGTTTTGGGCCTGTGGTGCTCAAATGCAACATAGTTCTGCTTTAAGTGTTGTCAATAGCATCACAAACGCATATCAATGCTGCTAAAAGCATGGAGCATTTGGTAAGCTTTGAAAACAGCGTCAAAACAAAATTCCCATTTCAACAAGCTGTTGTATCAGCACTGTGTAAGCAGAACCATTACACATGTGCAGACTGTACTTTGGATGTAACAGAAGACTGGTTCATATAAATACATGACTGTGCCAAGCGGGACATCCACTGGCTTTGCTTCAGCAGTGTGTGTTGGCCATATGTCTGCGGCACTTCACAGAAGAAGGGATCTCGAAGGAGCATCCATACATCATATCCTGGACTGATTTGAGCTTTTCCCCTGGAACCAACCTGCAGGTAAGGCCTGTAACACATTTAATGCTACCACAATATGTGCACATGCTACCAATGTTTTATCTTTTCAAGATAAACTAACGTGGCATACTTCTCCAAATCACTCTTCAGTTTCTTGTTCTTGGCTCGAACGTTGGAGAGCATCATTTCAAGCTCCTCGTCTGTTGCTTTCAGCTGCAAAATGAACAGCCTATTAACATGCTGTAGACAAATTATATTAAACTGTAAAACAGCCTAACACTTTCACTTGATTTATCCACATTTGGAATTAAATTTGGTGTACAACTCTTTGGAGGTAAAGAAGGATGTTTAACCTATAATCTATAACAGAAAATATGGTGCATTTTAAATGATAAAGAGAGAATATCAACCAAAATTCCAGAAAAAAAAACCACATAAAACAAATGCTATAAATTGAGATGCAGTTCAGTGAGTAAAATAAGTATTTGATCCCCAAGCATAACATGACTTAGTACTTGGTGGAGAAACCCTTGTTGGTAAGAACAGAGGTAAGGCGTTTATTTTAGTTGGTGACCAGGTTTGCACACATCTCAGGAGGGATTTTGGTCCACTCTTCTTAAGATCCCTTTCACACTGATAACGGGCTGCGCTAGCGGTAAAGCGCCTCTAGTTTTAGCGTCGCTTTACCATCGTTTTAGCTGCACTTTTCGGCCGCTAGCGGGGTGCTTTTAACCCCTGCTAGTGGCCGAAGTATAATATCGCCTATAAAGTGGCGCTTTGGCAGCGCTGTCCATTCATTTTAATGGGCAGGGGCGGTGGAGGAGCGGTGTATACACCGCTCCTCCACTGCCCCAAAGATGCTGCTTGCAGGACTTTTTCTAATGTGCGGCAAGTGCACCGCCCCAGTGTGAAAGCACTCAGGCTCTCACACTGGGACTGCAGGGGAGGCATTTTTCAGGCGCTTTACAGGCACTATTTTTAGCCCAAAGGCGCCTGAAAAACGCCCCAGTGTGAAAAGGGTCATACAGATCCTCTCTAAATCCTTAGGCTCCATGCACACTGGCTTAAAAAAAACATGGCTTCTACAGGAGTTTTGTGTTCTGTTCAATGTTATCATACTGTATGTGTCCATACACATTAGGACGATTACAGGCATATTTTGAGCTCAACGTTTAGAGGCAGGAAAAAAAAAAACCTTCTGGTTTGCGTTTCTGATTGGAGCTTACTGGCAGAAAAAAACGTAACACTCTCCTTAACTCTATATGAGCATTTTTTACTCCGAAGAGAACAGACGTTTTTTTTAAACCCAGTGTGCATGGAGCCTTAAAGTGACTGTAAAGCAGGGGTGCCCAACCTTTTGAAGAGTGAGGGCCACTGAAGCGACATGGTAACCAGTCGCGGGCCAAAATGAGTAGAATGGGTGGATGACAGGTCTGTCTCCACGCTAAATATGCTGAACGCACACAGACACAGCCCATGCTACTCTATGGGCCCTCCAATTCAATACGCCCAGACGAAAGGGGATATCCCCTTCCTCTGTTTTTTTTTTTTTTGTCTTTTTTTGTTTTTTTTTGTGGATTGGAGGCAAGCAGGGGTAAATGGACATCGAGGTGAATGGAGGGTCCGATTGGGTCCTAAGGCTGCTTTCACACTGATGCACCACATGCACCTGTGGCTTTCCTGCAGGTTAACTGCACTTTGCCATAGACTTCTATTATATCCTGCAGGTGTGGTGCAATTTCTGAAAGCAAACCAAACCCACAGGTAATAAACAGAAATCTATGGCTCAGTGCAGGTAACCTGCAGGTGCACTGCACCTGCGGATTAGTTTGAAAGCAGCCCAGTAACCACTGCAAAACACATATGCCCATGTATACACTGTGATTTAAGTAATAAACTTACCTTTAATAACAGTCTTCTATTCAGTTTTACCCTGCTGTTGCTGTCCCAGGCAGAGTGCATTTGGTATCAATTGTGACAGGAGCTAGCGCTATACAGAAAGCATTGGCTTGTGTGGCACTGCTCTGTAGCTGCTTGCTTTCTCTACCATTATTCACAACACTGATGCTTTGGGATGGCGGGTCGGCAACCTGCGATCTGGGCTTGCCAAACCACCATCCCAAAGCAAGAGGGCACAGGCCGTATCAGAGGGCTCCGTGGGCCAGAGCAGCCTGAATCCTCCTCTTCTGTGATCCTGGCCCCTCCCTCCTGTTCAGTGCACCCACAGCAAGCAGCTTGCTATGGGGGCACCCGAGCCGAGTCACAGCTCCATGTATCCATTCAGACACGGAGACCAACCCGGCCCACCCCCTCTCTCTCCGCTGCTGCTGTGTCCCAATCAGGAGGGAGAATCTTGGATGGCTCTCGTGGACATCGATGGACAGAGAGGGACCTCAGGTAAGTGTTAATGGGGTTGCTGCACACAGAAGGCTTTTTATCTTCATACATAGAATGCATGAAGATAAAAAAACTTTTCGACTTTACAATCCCTTTAAGGTTTCTTGGATGTCTCTTGGCAACTCGAAGTTTCAGCTCCCTCTCTTTTCTATAGGATTAGAGTTTGGAGACTGGCTAGGCCACTCCATGACTTTAATGTGCTTCTTCTTGAGCCACTCCTTTGTTGCCTTGGCAGTATGTTTTGGGTCATCCTGGAAGACCCATCAACGACCCATCTTCAGTGTTCTGGCTGAGGGAAGAAGGTTCTCATCCAAGATTTTACAATACATGGCCCCGTCCATTGGCCCCTCAATGCGGCAAAGCCACCCTGTACCTTTACCAGAGAAGTAGCCCCAAAGCATCAGGTTTCCACCCCCATGCTTGACTGTAGGGATGGTGTTCTTAGGGTCATAAGTCAGCATTTTTCTTCCTCCAAACACAGCGAGTTGAGTTAATGCCAAAGAGCTCAATTTTGGTCTCATCTGACCACAGCACTTTCTCCCAGACCTTCTCTGAATCATTTTGATGTTCATTGGCATGACTGTACATGTGCCTTCTTGAGGAGGGGGACTCGTCGTGTTTGGAGGAAGAAAAATGCTGACTATGACCCTAAGAACACCATCTCTACAGTCAAGCACGGAGGTGGAAACATAAGGTTTGGGGCGGTTTCTCTGCTAAATGTACAGACCAACTTTGCTGCATTGAGGGCCCAATGGATGGGCCCACATTTTGCTTTCAAAACAGCAATTCTTCTAGGTACAATTGCACACAGTTTTTGAAGGAAAGTAGGTTTTTTCAAAAATCTTGGAGAACAACAGATCTTCTGTGTAGGTAGGCCTCAAATCCTTCTGTCTCTTCATGTTATCAAAGACTGACCCGATGATGTTGAGATTAGGGCTCTGTGGGAGCAAAACCATCACTTCCAGGACTCATTCTTCTTTATGCTGAAGCTCTTAAATTACATTGGCTGTAAGTTTGGGGTCGTTGTCCTGCTGCAGAATAAATTTGGGGCTAATCAAATCTCCCTGATGGTATGGCATGATGGATAAGTATCTGCCTGTATTATTCAACATTGAGGAGACCATTGATTAGGCAATGTTGAGGACCATAGACGCAGTGGTAGGCCAAGGATGCAGCAGATGAAAGACACATCACGCTTACTTCCCTTCGACATTGGAAGATGTCCAGCAGTGCCATCAGCACAGAACTGGTGGACACCAGTGGGACCCATGTACAACCATCTATTGTCCAAAGAAATGGTCTTCACGGAAGAACTGTGGCCAAAAAGCCATGCCGCCGATGTGAAAACAAGGCTTAGTGACTCAACTGTTCATGAAAACATAGAAACTGGGGTGCAGAATTTTCATACTTTTTGGCTCTGTATGCCACCAGAATAAAATTAAAAAAAGCTGCCCAAAACTTTTGCACAATCCAGTTACATTTAATTTGAAGTGCAGACTTTCAGCTTTAATTCAAGGGGTTGAACTATAAATATCAAGTACAAATTTTAGGAACTGCAACCATTTTTATACACAGTCCCCCCATTTTCAGGGGCTCAACTGTAATTGGACAAATGCGTATAATCATAAATAAAATGTTCATTTTTAATATTTTGTTGAGAGTTCCTTTATTGGCAATGACTGCCTGAAGTCTGGAACCCACGGACATTACCAAAGACTGGGTTTAAGCCTTTCTGATGCTTTGCCAGGCTCTAACTGCAGCTGTCTTCAGTTGTTCTTTGTTTGTGGGTCTTTCTGCCTTTAGTTTTGCCTTCAGCAAGTGAAATGCATGCTCAATTGGGTTGAGATCAGGTGATTGACTCGGCCATTGCAGAATATTCCACTTATTTTCCTTCAAAAGCTCCTGGGTTGCTTTTGCAGTGTGTTTTGGATCATTGTCCATCCGTACTGTGAAGTACTGTCCAATCAACTTTGCTGCATTTGGCTGAATCTGGGCTGACAGTATATCTCTAAACACTGCAGAATTCATCCGGCTGCTTCTGTCTCATCATCAATAAACACCAATGGCCCAGTGCCCCTGGAAGCCATGCATGCCCATGCCATCACACTGCCTCCACCATGTTTTACAGATGACATTGTGTGCTTTGGATCATGAGCTGTTCCAAGCCTTCTCCACACTTTTTTCTTCCCGTCATTCTGGTACAGAATAATCTTAGTTTCATCTGTCCAAAGAATGCTTTTCCAAAACTGATCTGGCTTTTTTAGATGTTTTTTTGGCAAAGTCTAATCTGGCTTTTC
Organism: Lithobates sylvaticus; assembly: GCA_028564925.1. Taxonomy (NCBI): domain Eukaryota; kingdom Metazoa; phylum Chordata; class Amphibia; order Anura; family Ranidae; genus Lithobates; species Lithobates sylvaticus. The sequence continues at coordinate 106,169,911 of CM053026.1, forward strand.
TATTCTTCAGGCCTAAGAATGGTTTGCACCTTGTGGTGAACCCTCTGTATTTGCTGTTGTGAAGTCTTCTCTTGATTGTAGACTTTGACAATGATACGCCCATCTCATGGAGAGTGTCCTTCACTTGTCTGGATGTTGTGTATGGGTTTTTTTTTTTACCATAAAGAGGATCCTGCGATCATCCACCACGGTTGCCTCCTCTAGACGTCCAGGTCTTTTTATGATGCTGAGCTCACCAGTGCGTTCTTCTTTCCTCAGAATGTACCAAACTGTTGATTTGGCCACTCCTAATGTTGCTGCTATCTCTCTGATGGATTTTTTTTTTTTTGAAGCCTTACAATGGCCTGTTTCACTTGCATGGACAGCTCCTTTGAACGCATGATGTAGGTTCACAGCAATAGATTCCAAATGCAAATACCACACTTAGAATCAACTCCAGACCTTTTACCTGCTTAATTGATGAAGAAATAAACAAAGGAGTAGCCCACACCTGGCCATGAAATAGCTTTTGATTCAATTGTCCAATTACTTTTGGTCCCTTGAAAAAAAGGGGAAGGCTATTCTTAAGAGCAGTAATTCCTAAACCCTTCCTGCGATTTGGATGTACAAACCCTCAAAGTAAACCCGAGAGTGTGCACTTTCAGACCAAATCCATTATAAAAAAAATAATAGCTTGAATATGTTTTGGTAAATACCTGAAAAAAAAAGTAAAATTGTGCCTGTGTCCAAATATATATGGAACCACACACACACACTAAATGTGCTTCACCCTCCAGCACAACAATGACCCTAAACATACAGCCAGAGCTACAATAGAGTTGCAACCTATGGTCTTTGGTTGCCCCCCCCCCCCCACCCCCACCCACAATGTGCTTAGAGATACCAATCTTATAATACAATTACAAGGACGATACATTTTGAATATTTTTGGTTGTTTTTGTTTAGATTATTTTGTGAATCAGCATTTTAACGACCCCTGAAGAAGTGGACTAAGTCCATGAAATGCGTTGAGCAACAAAGAATCAACTGTTTTCTCATACAATGTTTAGATCTATCACAACAATGTTTTAACATCTGTATTACAAGTGGATACTGTATGATGTACTGTATAGATTAATGTAGAAAATACTTTTTTTGATTGATATCAAATAAATGGTGTGTTTAAATATACTGTATGTTGTGCCTCAAAAGTCTTAGTGCAAATTTTTCTGTCTTTTGTGTGATGAGGGATATGGCACTATTCTTTTTAATATTAAGGGATATGGCACTATTAAGGGATACTATTAAGGGATATGGCACTATTAAAGGGATATGGCACTATTATTTTTAATATTAAGGGATATGGCACTATTAAGGGATATGGCACTATTCTTTTTAACAATTTCATTACTAGATGCACTAATGAATTCAAGCCAAACTAGCTACACAATAAGTTACATCAAGGTTTGTTTTGCTTTGCAAAAAAGGTTTTACATGAATAAATAAAAACATGATCATTGTAAGCACCCCTCCCAGTGGCAAATGGTTTGTCTCAACACTCTGATACATTTGCAGGAGAGCTTGTCCTGTTGAAAACCAAAAGACATACTGGCTAGATCACAAGGTTAAACTAGAGGAAAGAGATTCTAAAAAAGAAAACAAATGCAGCAACACCATCTAAGAATTAGTAAGCTGTAATATAATAAATGTTTTTTTTTTTTAACTTAATACCACTATAAACGTGTTGTGCTTCTACAGCACAAGCACATAAGTAGAAGAGGGCACTTCTGAACTCTGCACTGTCTGATGATGCTCAGCCTTGATTCCAGGCAATCTAAAAGCAAGGTGTTACAGTGTAATAACTAGTTCCACGTAAACACAGAAAACCAGGGACAAAAGACTTCATAAAAATAAACATGATATCATACTGACAGGTCAGGAGTTTCATTAGGCAATTTCCAGTGATAATAAAAGAAAATTCTATTTTTATGAACTGTGACATGAGCTCATGAAACGCTGGTTAAAAAAAAATGTGTCGTGTTGCGCTGCTACGCTAGCTGACGTCAGCCAAGCAAAGTATGTTTTCTGGGCAATTTACTGCTGGAGCACTAAAAGGAAGTGGCTGAGCGGAGTTCTGCTTATAGAAACGATCCTGTGGAAAAGTCAACCTAATCAATAAGTATTCTAACAGGAAAGAAAATTGGTTCATATTCTTCCCAACACAAGCCTGCCAATAAACCATACAGCTTATGGGAAATCCAATGAGCAGGTTACCTCTTCTTTTCCAGCGGCTAGCAGAATATCCTGGTTCTGGGAGATTACTAAGAAACATAAAATAAATAGTAGTTAATATTTTCGTTTCCATGGGAACATATTGACAGAAGACAGCTTCTCAATTTCCTCACTGTCTATGAAATCAAGACACATGTGAACCGTGCCAAGAATGACAGCATCACCCACAATGTTGGATGTCACAAATAAGTGAAGGACCTTAACCATGGAGGCCTTTTAATTGGGAACTAGCTGGTATTTTCCAACCCACGTTAAAAAGGCTAACAAGGAAAAATTGATTAATGGATTTTTTTTTTCTTCTATAATCCTAGCATTTGGAAGAGGATGCAATCTATTCTTGTTAAATCTTCTCACTGTCTCCATAAAATCACATGTATGCTCATCAGATTGTTGAGGTCATCGGATAAAGGGCAGGTCTTATGGGAAACATTACTAAAATATTTAGGCCAGAGTGAGCCAGACACAAAGCAGCACAGAAGCAGCTCTACGTGAACAATTAAACAGCTCAGGAAAATATTAGAGCACACATTTTTTACCCATGGATTCACTAGACCGGTTAAGGTTATTGGGTTGTGATTAAGAAAAAAAAAATTGTTTATAAGCAAGAAGGCTTTAACCACTTGAAGACCAGGCATTTTATGGCACTTTTTATTTACTAAGTAAAAATCTGTACTTTTTGCTAGAAAATTACTCAGAACCACAAACATTGTATTATATATATATATATATATATATATATATATATATATATATATATATATATATATATATATATATATATATATATATATATAAATGTATATTATTTTTTATTTAAAGACCCTAGAAAATAAAATAGTTGCTACAGTATTTGTGCAGAGGTATTTCAAATGCCTTTTTTTTTTTAAGAAAAAATACACAATGAATTTTAATGCAAAGAAAACACAATATGTAACCCAATCTTTGATAAAATATAAAAGATGAGGTTACGCTGAGTATATAGATACCCAATATGGCACGCTTTAAATTCGTGCGGAATGGCGACAAACTATGATATTTTAAAAATCTCTATAGGCCACGCTTGAAAGTTTTTTTTACAGGTTACTGGTTTAGAGTTACAGAGGCGGTCTAGCACTGAAATTATTGCTCTCACTCTAACGTTTGCAGCAATACCTCGCGTAAGTGGTGCGAACACCATTTACATATGCGTGCGCAATTTCGCTTGGAGCACAGAGAGGTGGGCGCGCTTGACATTATTTTTTTTATATTTTTTTAATTCTTACACTGACCCTTCAATTTTTTCTTCTTTTTTTATCACTTTTATTCCTATTACACGGAATGTAAACATCCCTTGTAATAGAGAGCGTCAGTGTGTTTTTTTTTTTTTTTTACAATTTTACCTTTTAAATATTTATTTAAAAAAATATATAATTAAAACATTTCTTGTATCAGCCCTGTTGTCCAAGACCCCTGACATCTCCCCTTTGAGACAGAGAAAGGGACTGAGGACACACATTCCCCGGTCCCTTTCTCTGGAGCCTCAGCTGCACTGCAGACTAATGGACAGGAGACAGCGGCTCCTCCCCATTCATAAACTGAGACACCGTAAACACAGCTTACTATGCTCAGTTATGAATGGACAGAGGCAGTGATCAGACTGTGCATTCAGAAAAAGAAAAAGCCGGTAAACCGTGGGTTGATATAGGCCACGGCAGTGGCCTTGTCGGACTGAACCCTGATTGGGCAGTCCTGGAGCTCCACCATCCAGGACCATAGGACCATAGGGCCAGATGCATCGCCCGCAATTCCAGGGTGTTGATGGGTAGGCTCTGCTTAAGTGTGCCTGGGAAGGAAAGGACATGGGGTAATCCAGGGCTTGCACTCTCCTGTTCCAAGCCGACAACATGTCTTGTTGTGTAGGCCTAGAATGGAACTGGGCGTAGGGAACTGCCTCGAAGGAGGACACCATGCTTCCCAGAAGACTCATACAGAGCCTAATGGAGGGTTGCCTGGTGCCCCTTACCTGATGCACCCGATCCTTCAGGGCACAGATCTTTATGGGTGGCAAAAATAACCTTGCCTGGACCGTATCTGGGCTCAAGGCTGACTTTTCGGTATTCATGACCCAGCCCAGGCTTTCTAAATACCGCATGGGCCTGCAGTGAGTGATCTCTGAGCAGGAGGTCGTTCAAATATCAGAGCACCAAGATTCCCTGGGCCCTTAAAAGACCCAGTACTGGTGCGAAGACCTTTGTAAACCCCCAGGGTGCTGTGGCAAGCCCGAAGGGCAGCGCCACAAACTGGAAATGACGTTCCTCTACTGTGAACCGGAGCAACCTCTGATGAGGTTGAAAGAAAGTTACGTCCCGGATATCGATAGAGGCTAGAAAGTCTCCCATCTGGATGGAGGCTACTACCGAGCGGACTGATGCCTTCCAAAAGGACTGGATTAATAGATACTGGTTAAGGGATCTTAGATCCAAAATGGAACTTGTGTCCCCACTTGGTTTTAGAACAAAACCCTGCGCCCCTTTCGGATACAGGGACCTGTATAATCCCTCCCTGATGCACTAAATGATCTAGTGCCTGAAATAATAAGTCTCTTTTTGGAGGATCCAAAGGAACGCTGGATCTTAGAAACCTCTGAGAAGGAAACCCCCACAATTCCAGCTTGTAACTGCAAGATACTGTCGAGGTGACCCACTTGTCCTGAACCACTGTTCTCCAAATGTCCACAAAGTGAAGCAGCCTTCCCCCCACCCGATAGAGTGGGGGCGTCCCCTTGAAAGGAGGGACTGATGCCGGGTTTAGAAGAGTTTTGGACCCAGGGTTTCTTCTGGCCCTGGGGCTTGCCCCTGGCTCTAGCACCCTGTTGGCAGCGGAACTGCCTTGGGAATGAGACACCTGAGGAAGCAGTCCCTGAGTTTTTTTAAATGAGGGACGCCTGATCCTTCCCTTCAAAGGAAGTAGAGAGCTCCTCCCTCCGGAAAGCTTTTAGATATATTTGTCCACATCACCAAACAAGCGTTCCCCATGGAAGGGGAACCCTGCCAACAACTTCTTATAGGGAAGCTCGGCTGACCAGTTCTTAAGCCACACAAGTCTGCGCATGTGTACACACAAAAGAGAGCCAGACTAGAGACTTGCTCTATCGAATCCTTCAGGGCATCTACAGCAAAACACAGTGCTTGAGGTATATCTGCCCTATTTTCAGCAGGATCCTCCTCTTGGTTGGGCCTGTCAGGCTGTCCGGCCTGATCCCTTAGGGACTGGCAGACGCCTATTGCTGCAACAGCTGGCTAAATGGCTGAACCGGCCAAAGAAAAGGAATCCCTGAATAGTGACTCCAGTTTCTTCTCAACAGGGTCCTTAAGGCCCTGTGCGTTATCCACATGACAAGTTCTTGTTTAAGAAAGAGACTGCCGCATCTACGGCTGGCATGCTCAATTTCTTAACAAACTTTTTCTCCATGGGATATAAAAGGTAAAACCTCTTAGGAACGAAAATCCTGTCAGCATGTTCCCAATCAGCATACATTTTTACTTTCTAGCATACACCACCTGCTCCAACAGTGGGTGCAAGGGGAAAGCCTGTGCAGCTTGAGGAGGCCTCAGGGACCCAAAAGAGGACCAGGGAGGCTCAGAAACATCTGCAGTAGGTAACTTAAAGGCAGAACTAACCATCTCGGTAAGAATCTGGATCAAAAGCCTCTGCGACTGAGAGGCTGATACCAACTGGACATCTTCTGGTGCAGATTCCTCAGAAGCAGACTCATCTGCTGGCCCTCCACAGAATACTTAACATTTAGCTCTTCCTCTTCATCAACCCATTCCTGCTCCAAGTTAGGAGAATCAAGGGAGGGGGATCTGTCATGCTTCCTGCCACCCTGCGAGATGGAGGCAATCATGCCAGCAATCCTGTCCTCTAAGCCAGCTAGAGCCAGAGGACAGATCATCCCTGGTGACAAAAGCTGAAGCAGCAGCGTTGGAAGTAGGCACAATACCAGACAGGCGCAGCGGCTCAGATTGCCCAGAAGTCTCTGGTCTCTTAGGGGATACAACACTAGGGTTACGACTAGGCTCCTCAGGAGCTCCTGATGTCACAGATGTGCCCTGTAGTGTTAGCCCTGCTCCTCTTTTTTGAAGACATTGCAAGTCACAAAAAGGGAATACATGGGTTTAGTATTTACACCACCCCAGAAGGGAGGCCCTTTATAAGGGCTCACCAAGCCCCTATTCAACAATCCTGCCAAGAACCTTAGCCTGCCAACCAACACCTGGTGACTCACGTAACCCGGGTAAGGAGTCAGTTAAAGTAACACAGTTATGTATCGCAAAAAGTGGCCTGGTCATGAAGGGGGGGGGGGGTAAATCATCCAGAGCTGAAGTGGTTAAAAGGAATTGATTCTTCCTGGATTAGTAAAATTTTCCAGCTAGTCCAAGGGCACATTGCAAGTAAGTACAAATAAAATTTATTGAAAGCAAAAAACACCAAGGACTGTATCTAAAATACATAATAATAATAACCTGCACATTTTTTAGGTTGTTGACTGCCTCTCTAAAGGCCCGTACACACGATATGAAAGTCAGAAGTTATATTTAGTCCGAAAAACGATCTGCCGATTTTCAGAGCGTTAATACGGTGCTTTCGACATCTGATTCCGATTTTTCGTCCGACAAATGCTGGATGTGCAGACTATAACATTTTTGTTGTATGTGAACACAACGTCCGATTTTCATTAAATTAGTACGGTTTTCATCTGAAAGAAATCGTAAGAGCAAGACTACGCATGCTCATAAACGAAAGAACACATACAAAACAATTCAACATGGTGCCCGCGATGTCCTCACCCTAAGCCGACCTGTCCATCGGCTGCCGGGTGGAGGCGCCGTCAATAAGGGAATCAAGAAGTGAAGCCTTGCGGCTTCACAGCCTGGTTCCCTACTGTGCATGCAAAAGTCGCGCTGCATGTCCTGACTGATCCCTGCTGTCTTCTAGGACCTGTGCGTCTCCCAGAAGACAGCGGGGGGGTGGGGCGGAGGAGGGGCTGGACATGGCGTAGATGTATTAAACAGGTATCTGCTCCCCCCTCCCCCTTGAAAGGTGCCAAATGTGACACCAGAGGGGGAACCAGATAAGTGGAAGTTACGTTTTTGGGTGGAACTTCGCTTAAAGTTGTCACTTACGAGGGGGGGTGAGACATAAGAGGGCCAGTTGAGAGTTGCAGAGCTGGAGGTGTGTGTCTGTGGAAATACAGGAATAGAACAGGCAGCAGCTTCAGCTGCCCACAGTTAAACTGGCTGCAGCCAGACTTAGTGCAGGGAGATTTCTGCAGCATATTTGGCAAGTACAGAATCACAGTATATATAAAATAATATGCAAAGTGGTTGGAGAGAAGCTTCAGAATCGCAAAGATTTTTTTATTACAAATTATGTGAGCAGACTGCAGTTCCTCTTTAAAACTGGAGAGTGCAAAATCTGGTGCAAACTGAGGTTAGAAGATGATTGGTTGCGATGCACAGCTGCAGCAGATTCTGAGTGCTCCAATTTTAGTAAATCTCGCCCACTGCGACTACATGCTCAAGGAAATGCAAGCAGATCCTCTCATCTCATACAGTGGATACAAAAAGTCTACACACGCCTGTTAAAATGTCAGGTTTCTGTGATGTAAAAAAATGAGACAAAGATAAATAATTTCAGAACTTTTTTCCACCTGTAGCCACCCTGGCGGTATGATTATGTCAGATTTTTACGTCTCAGAGCAGTACATTGTTTTGCATAGAAATTTGGCGTTTTATATTTTAGGCCTGTAATTCTTAGTAATAACACACTTAAATCTGTCCAAACAAGAGTCTGGTAGATATCCCGGGTATGATAAAGTTTGAAACACTAAATCATAATATAATAAATAACAATAATTATAAAAAATAATATATTAAAATGAATTTCCCCACGATTCACTATCGCTCAATTCTGCAAGCGTTCTAATTTACTATCGCTGTTTTCTAGCTGATCTCAAACCACTTTTGACGTAAAGGGACACTTTTTGGTTGCTATGGACAATCCTAAGTTTCCAGTCAGAAAGAACAGTATATATATATATATATATATATATATATATATATATATATATATATATATATATATATATATATATATATATATAATATATAATATAATATAAAAGTGCATGCAGAGCATTGGACAAAGCACTAGGGACAAAAGGGATGTGAAATGATTTCATACAGTAATGTAATCTGTAAGATTACAGTGTACTGTATATGTTATGAATTTTTCACTTTTTAAAATTTGCAACGCTTGCAGGGAACAGAGCCCGTGACACAGAGGCATCGGGCGGCAAACACACCCCAGACACAACGGGGGGAACATCGCAGGATCCTGGGGACAAAGTACACTGCACCAGGATCCTGAGACGCAATCCCGTGTGTGGCTCAGGGTTACCACTAATGGTACTGAAATTTAACCCCGAGCCACACCCGGGAATACAGCCAGGGAGGTTAATGTGACCTATAAGCTGTACAAACTCAATTGAACAACAAACTGAAATCTTTTAGGAGGAGGGAAGTAAAAATAAAAATATAAAAGAATATGGTTGCATAAGTGTGCACACCCTTAAACTAATACTTTGTTGAAGCACCTTTCGATTTTATAACAGCACTCAGTCTTTTTAGGTATGAGTCTATCAGCATGACACATCTTGACTTGCCAATATTTACCCACTCTTCTTTGCAAAAACACTCCAAATCAGTCAGATTGTGAGGGCATCTCCTGTGCACAGCCCTCTACAGATCACCCCACAGATTTTCAATCAGATTCAGGTCTGGGCTCTGGCTGGGCCATTCCAAAACCTCAATCTTCTTCTGGTGAATCCGTTCCTTTGTTGATTTGGATGTATGCTTTGGGTCGTTGTCATGCTGAAAGATGTGGTTCCTCTTCATGTGCAGCTTTCTAGCAAAAGCCTGGGGGTTTTGTGCCAATATTGACTGGGATTTGGAACTGCTTATAAATACCTCTAACTTGACAAAGGCCCCTGTTCCAGTTGAAGAAAAACAGCCCCAAAGCATGATAATGCCACTACCATGCTTCACAGTGGGTATGGTGTTCTTTTGGCAGTGTTGTTTTTGCACCAAACATTTCTTTTGGAATTATGGCCAAAAAGTTCAACCTTGGTTTCATCAGAACATAACACATTTTCCCACATGCTTTTGGGAGACTTCAGATGTGTTTTTGCAAAATTTAGCTGGGCTTGGATGTTTTTCTTTGTAAAAAAAGGCTTCTGTCTTTCCACTCTACCCCATAGCCCAGACATATGAAGAACAAGGGAGATTGATGTCACATGTACCACACAGCCAATACTTGCAGGATATTCCTGCAGTTCCTTTAACCACTTCAACACCGCTCACTGTCATATGACGCCCACAAGGTGGATCTCCCATCCTTGGTGGGCGTCATATGACGTCCTTGGATTCCCGGCCGCCTGGGGGGCGCGTGCGCGCCGCTGGCGGCACGCGCGCCCGCGGCATTGCTCGGGACCCGGTGCGAGTGCCTGGCGGCCGCGACGTCCGCCGGGCACCCGCGATTGCCCGTTAAAACAACGGGACCGTGCGGGACCGTGGAGCTGTGTGTGTAAACATACAGCTCCACGTCCTGTCACCGGAGAGGAGACCGATCATGTGATCCCAGTACGGAGGAACACATGATCGGTCTTCTCCCCTTGAGTCCCCTCCCCCCACAGTTAGAATCACTCCTATAGGGACACACATTAACCCCTACAGCGCCCCCTAGTGTTAACCCCTTCCCTGCCAGTCACATTTACACAGTAATCAATGCAATTTTATAGCAACGATCGTTGTGTAAATGTGAATGGTTCCAAAAATGTGTCAAAAGTGTCCGAAGTGTCCGCCGCAATGTCGCAGTCACGAAAAAAAAAAAATCGCAGATTGCCGCCATTACTAGTACAAAAAAAAAAAAAAAAAATCAATAAATCTATCCCCTATTTTGTAGACGCTATAACTTTTGCGCAAACCGATCAATATACGCTTATTGCGATTTTTTTTTACAAAAATATGTAGAAGAATACGTATCGGCCTAAACTGAGGAAAAAAAATAGTTTTTTTTTTAAAAAATTGGATATTTATTATAGCAAAAAGTAAAAAATAGTGTTTTTTTTCAAAATTGTCGCTCTTCTTTTGTTTATAGCGCAAAAAATAAAAACCGCAGAGGTGATCAAATACCACCAAAAGAAAGCTCTATTTGTGGGAAAAAAAGGACGTCAATTTTGTTTGGGTGTAACGTCGCACGACCGCGCAATTGTTAGTTAAATCGACGCAGTGCCGAATCGCAAAAAGTGCTCTGGTAAGGAAGGGTAAAAAATGGCCCGGTGCTGAAGCGGTTAATGTGTCTGTAGGCCTCTTGGCATCCTCCCTGACCAGTTTTCTTCTCATCTTTTCATCAAATTTTGAGGGACGTAAAAATTCTTTGTAATGTCACTGTTGTGCCATATTATCTACACTTGATGTGTTCCATAGTATATCCAATGCCTTGTAAATTATTTTGTATCCTTCTCCTGACCGATGACTTTTTTTATTTATTTTTTATTCAATTTTTATTAATGGCTACAATAAAGTACAAAAGTTGAACAAGAACGTAGTTGACCATAGCCAAAAACATTACTCATATAAGACATAACTAACGTGTCAATGTTACAGCCGGTCAACTAATGTAAATAGACAAAGAAATATAACATCAGAATGTAAAACCGATCAGTATGACTGTCAAAAAAATAATTAAAACAACACAAAACAGAGGCATCGACTGATACCATTTTAACATTGAAATCCGTCTGATGCTTTGGAAGTTCTCTGCGGCCCATGGCTTTTGCTGTAGGATGCGACTAAGAAAATGCCAGGAAAGACCTACTAGAACAGCTGAACTTTATTTGGGGTTAATCAGATGAACTTTAAATGATGGCAGGTGTGTACTGACTCCTATTTAACATGAGTTTAAATGTGATTGCTTAATTCTAAACACAGCTACATCCCCAGTTATAAGAGGGTGTGCACACTAATGCAACCACATTATTTTAGTTTTTTATTCTTACTTCCCCCTAAAAGATTTCAGTTTGTTGTTCAACTGAGCTGTACAGTTTATAGGTCACATTAAAGGTGGAAAAAGTTCTGAAATGATTTATCTTTGTCTCATTTTTTTTTTACATCACAGAAACCTGACATTTTAATAGGGGCGTGTAGACTTTTTTTATATCCATTGTATATGGAAATTAGAAGAAAGGTGTAGATGTAATGGTTATCTTCATGCAGTTCTCCCAGGAATGGTAGCTGAAGGTCAGCTCTTTGCTCAAATAGGAACTGAGTGTACAAGATGGAAAGCGCCAAAAGGAGAACATATAGGGGTTGATTTACTAAAACTGCAGAGTGCAAAATCTGGTGCAGCTCTGCATTTTAGCCAATCAGCTTCTAACTTCAATTGAGCTTTGACCAAAAAAATGGAAGCCGATTGGTTTCACATAAAAAACAAGCTTGCATTGTGTAATACAAAAATTGCCAGTTCTGGGGTTTGCATGGATCAAATGCAGGCCAAAAATGATCAAGGCAACCTAGCAATACTTCCATCATAGGAATAGGATATATTGGTCAGTTCAATTGTTTTTTTTATTGCAAACTGGATGAAATTGTTAGAAAATTGCCCTGTGAATCCACTATTTCTGTGCGACTCCACAAGATTATGCTTTCCATATCGGAAGTATTGGCCGCCGAAAACTATCGCCTGAAAATAGGGTTTTCAGCATTTTGCCGAAAGAAAAACAAAGTGCCCGATAATGGCTGCCAAAAATGCTGTGATTTTGCTGAGATTTTACCTTGCTTATGGTGTGTTTTTCATAGGTCATATGAATCACAAGAGGCATCAAAAACGCAACACGGTGCATTTTTGATGGGTTCTTGCTGCGTTTTCCAATGTACCAATTCCTGCGGCAGTTGTGGCTGAAATCTTTCTTGCTTTACAAGACCACCTTGGCTTGGTATCAAGAGATCCCCAAATTTTCCACTTCTTATTAAGTGATTAAACAGTAGTGACTGGCATATTCAAGGCTTTGGATATCTTCTTATATCCTTTTCCATCTTTGTAAAGTTTCATTACCTTGTTATGCAAGTCTTTTGACTGTTCTCATCTACCGCCTCATGGCTCAGTGTCGAGCCTTCTTACTGCATCCTTGTGAGAGCTAACAAACTCATTGACTATTTATACACAGACACTAATTGTGATTTAAAAAGCCACAAATGTGGGAAATTAACATTTGATTCCGATTTTAACCTGTGTGTGCCACCTTCTGTGTCTGTACCAAGGTCAAACATTCCAGGGTATGTAAACTTTTGATTAGGGTCATCTGGGTAGTTTCTGTTGTCATTATGATTTAAAAAGAGTAAACACAGTTGATTGATAATAAATGGCTTCTGCCAAACACTAACCATGAGTGAAAGAAATGTTTGTGTGTTATCTGAAAAATGGCCAAGAAATCATAAATTCTGCCAGGGTATATAAACTTATGAGCACAATGTGTATATGCATGCATGTATATATATATATATATATATATATATATATATATATATATATATATATATATATATATATATATATACATATACATACATACATACTTACACACACACACATTATATATATATATATATATATATATATATATATATATATATATATGTGTGTGTGTGTGTGTGTGTGTGTTATATATATATTTTTTTTTAAACTGTCAATTTTAGTGCATCGTAAATTTTTGTTTTTTGGTAACGAAACAGCAGCCCACTGAACTTCCCAGTGAATGACTGTGCAGGGGAGATCACGTCAGCACAAGTGTAATCATTGGAGATCGGGCATAGTTCTCCGCACAGGCAGAGAACTGAAAACACAGTGCTTTCATGCAGAAACACCAGGTATTTCACACAAAGGAAGCAATACAAAGAGAACACTATCATTTTCCACACAAGAACATTGTACAGCAGGCGCATATCAGAATATGAAATGGTGGGTTAACATATTCTTTAGGGCAGCAAGGTTTAGGCAATGATTGGATGTGGGGCCCAGAAGAGAGGTTAGAATCTAGGATTACACCTAACACCCTGGCATGCCTGGAGGGACTGATAGTTATGTTATGCATCTTGATGGTAAAGTTAAAGTGTAACTCCACTTTTGTTAAGAAAAAAAAACATTACCCTCTGGGTGATCTATGTACATTACAAGGATTATAACAACCTTTGTGGCAAAGTCCTACCTTTTGTTATTCTGAAAAAAAACCCTGTGTGTTTGTCTGTGCCTCTGTTCTGAGTGGGTCTAATGGGAGTGGTTTCATAATTAACTGTCAGGTGTGCAGCTGCAGGGCACTAATGAGGAAATCTGCTGGGCCTGCATCCCTTTAGATGGGTTCCTATTGAAAGTATCTCTCCAAAAATGACATTTTTGTTGCAGGGGATGCCTGAAATCTGGCTTGTATCTTAATGCAGATTTCTGGGAAAATTGGGGAGCCAATCACACAAGCAGGAAATTATGTTTCTGGGGAGTGATCAGTACACACACAGGTAGCCATATTGCAATGCATTCTCCGAAAATGACAGAGCTGCAGATTAAAAAGGAAAGGTAATTTTTAATAACATTCAATTACAATATGATTAGTGTCGCAATTATAAGCGCTATATTATTCTTTCTTTAGTTGCTATTTTTTTTCCCCACGAAAGTGGAGTTACCCTTTAACCACTTAAGCCCCAGACCATTTTGCTGGCCAAAGACCAGAGCACTTTTTTCGATTCGTCACTGCGTCATTTTAACTGACAATTACGTGGCTCCCAAACAAAATTGACGTCCTTTTTTTCCCACAAATAGAGCTTTCTTTTGGTGTTATTTGATCACTGCTGCGGTTTTTATTTTTTGCGCTATAAACAAAAAAATAGCGACAATTTTGAAAAAAAAAAAACATTATTTTTTACTTTTTGCTATAATAAAAATCCCCCAAAAATATATAAAAAAAAAAAGTTTTTTCCCTCAGTTTAGGCCGATACGTATTCTATTCTACATATTTTTGGTAAAAAAAAAAAAATGCAATAATCGTTTATTGATTGGTTTGCGCAAAAGTTATAGCGTTTACAAAATAGGGGATAGTTTTATGGCATTTTTATTAATAATTTTTTTAAAATTAGCAATGGAGGCGATCATCGATTTTTATCGTGACTGCGACATTATGGCGGACAGAACGGAAACACTTTTGGCGTGATTTTGGGACCATTCACATTTATACAGCGATCAGTGGAATTAAAAATGCATTGATTACTGTGTAAATGTGACTGGCAGTGAATGGGTTAACCACTAGGTGGAGCTGTAGGGGTTAAGTGTGTCCTAAGGAGTGATTCCAACTGTGGGGGGGAGGAACTGTGTGTGACACAACACCGATCACCTCTCCCGATTACAGGGAGCTGTGATCAGTGACGGTGTCACTACGCAGAATGGGGAAATGCTTGTTTACATTAGCATTTCCCCGTTCTTCCTCTCCGTGAGACGGTCGCGAATATCCCCGCGGACTCTATGTCCGCGGGGCCCGAGATCATGTTCACAAAGCTCCCGACGGGCGCGCAACCCGCCTCTTAAAGGGCAAGGTACGGGTACATGATTCTGCCTGGACGTGCCCTTCTGCCGCAGTATAACTGCGTGAGGCGGTCAGGAAGCAGTTAAGGGAGAGGGGTCAGGGGAGAGAAAATATTACAAGATCGTTTTTGACAGGTTGAGTTTGAGAAGTAGTCTGATATCCATATTGATATGTCACTAAATTAGCGATATATGAAGAGATCAAAGGGGTAAGCTTATAAGTAGAGACAGATTGAGTGTCATTGGCATAGAAGTGGCATTGGGAGCTGTGTGAGGTTATCAACTAGCCTAGGAAAGAAGTGTAGAGAGAGAGTAGAAGGAGCCTGAGGACAGAGCATTAGGGTACCCCAATGGAAGGAGTAAAATGAGAGGAAGAGATGGAGTTATAGGTGACACTGGAGGTGCAATGAGATAGGTAGGAGGAGAGCCAGGAAAGAGCAGAGAACAATATCACGGCATGTGTACATCATCAGTGGGAACAGGCTGAAACAAAGGGGAAAAAAACGTCACTAATGGGCCCACCATGTGTAAGTGTAAACTCCAATAGAACCTTTAACATGTATCCCCCGCATAGAGCAGAAGTTTATTTTTTCAAACTTGAATGAGGCCCCTTTATGCAACTAGATATTCTTCTCCATCAAAAGATATAATGTATGTCGATTTAGTCATTGCCCATTGGTAGAACGGAGAGGATCTTCACAGTGCATTAGCATGAGCTTATAATAAAGCCCTAATAATAGTCAGTTGTACAAATCCTGCGCTAAAGTTCCAAGTGTATATACAAGTATAGCTGCAACAAAAACTATCAAATATCTCTATAGTATAGTGCAAAAATTAAGGTAAGGTAAAGAGGTAGTGCTGCGCTGTATAATAAAGCTGTAGAGACTAAGGTATATTAAATAGGTATGCACACAAGTAAGTGCTGATTATGCAGAAGATAGTGGATGATGTGAATTTTTTGCTTAAATCACATAAAATCGCATAAACGTGACATAGCTTAAAATTGCATAAAATTGCATGAAATCGCATAAAACATCATATTCAAAGGATAAATCCGTGAAAGGTGTGAATTTTTGTGCATAAATCACATAAAATCGCATAAACGTGACATAGCTTAAAATTGCATAAAATCGCATGAAATCGCATAAAACATCATATTCAAAGGATAAATCCGTGAGAGGTGTGCAGAGGTGTATCAAGTGAGAATGATGTGGGTGAATCACATAAAATCATATAAAAATGACATCTCTTAAAATTGCATAGAAACGCATAAAAATCGCATAAAGTTGCATCAAGCGTCACATTAAAATAAGGTGAATCTGTGATGGGCGTGCATAGAGTGCTGCGGTCAAGTACAAGTGGTTAAAAAAATATGACACATAAAATAGTCGCAATAAAAATTGCATCGGTGCATAAAACCAACTAGGTGGATAAGGATGTGTAAAAGGTAAGCATAGCCCAAAAAATTGAATACAATCAATAAATAAGTAATGCAAAAGTGCAAGAACAGTCCGTGGGGGTGAGCCCTTTCCTAGTGTGGGCAAAGTGTGGTTTGCTATGGCGCTGGTGACAAATCCTGGTGGGGTATAACGGTATCGGTGCTGGTGGTTATTGTGACCAGTAGCTGCAGGTGGCTCCTGATCTTCCGTGGAATATAGTAATGGATGTACCCTTACCTTACCGCTGTAAGGTAACAGCGTGTATATGTGTTAGCTGGTTCTCAATGGGGCTTCTGTGTCCTATGGCGGGCGGCTCCCTTTAAATCCAGGTGTTTGGGCGTCTCTTTTACTGGGGTGTATGCTCTAGTTCAGGTGTATGTGTCTCGCAAAAATGGATAAGGAGAGGAAGGGTCTCGATAGTGTAGTACGTTTTTAAAAGGTTTTATTCAATACAAGTAAAATACAGTAAACTCACATTTATGTTGCTCAAAATTGCATGGGATAAACGAGCATCGAGCTCGTACCTCGCTTCCGGTATCTAGTGTCCCTTAGGGACACTAGATACCGGAAGCGAGGTACGAGCTCGATGCTCGTTTATCCCATGCAATTTTGAGCAACATAAATGTGAGTTTACTGTATTTTACTTGTATTGAATAAAACCTTTTAAAAACGTACTACACTATCGAGACCCTTCCTCTCCTTATCCATTTTTGCGAGACACATACACCTGAACTAGAGCATACACCCCAGTAAAAGAGACGCCCAAACACCTGGATTTAAAGGGAGCCGCCCGCCATAGGACACAGAAGCCCCATTGAGAACCAGCTAACACATATACACGCTGTTACCTTACAGCGGTAAGGTAAGGGTACATCCATTACTATATTCCACGGAAGATCAGGAGCCACCTGCAGCTACTGGTCACAATAACCACCAGCACCGATACCGTTATACCCCACCAGGATTTGTCACCAGCGCCATAGCAAACCACACTTTGCCCACACTAGGAAAGGGCTCACCCCCACGGACTGTTCTTGCACTTTTGCATTACTTATTTATTGATTGTATTCAATTTTTTGGCTATGCTTACCTTTTACACATCCTTATCCACCTAGTTGGCTTTATGCACCAATGCAATTTTTATTGCGACTATTTTATGTGTCATATTTTTTTAACCACTTGTACTTGACCGCAGCACTCTATGCACGCCCATCACAGATTCACCTTATTTTAATGTGACGCTTGATGCAACTTTATGCGATTTTTATGCGTTTCTATGCAATTTTAAGAGATGTCATTTTTATATGATTTTATGTGATTCACCCACATCATTCTCACTTGATACACCTCTGCACACCTCTCACGGATTTATCCTTTGAATATGATGTTTTATGCGATTTCATGCGATTTTATGCAATTTTAAGCTATGTCACGTTTATGCGATTTTATGTGATTTATGCACAAAAATTCACACCTTTCACGGATTTATCCTTTGAATATGATGTTTTATGCGATTTCATGCAATTTTATGCAATTTTAAGCTATGTCACGTTTATGCGATTTTATGTGATTTAAGCAAAAAATTCACATCATCCACTATCTTCTGCATAATCAGCACTTACTTGTGTGCATACCTATTTAATATACCTTAGTCTCTACAGCTTTATTATACAGCGCAGCACTACCTCTTTACCTTACCTTAATTCCTTGGGATCCGATAGTTCCTATCAGTGCTTTGCCGCAGTATTCCATTAGCCCTATTTATTCACCAGGCAAGCGCAGAGATACATACTATACCATAGTGCAAAAATTGTGTAAATATTTTATTATATCTTTTCATGTGACAACACTGAAGAAATGACACTTGTCTACAATGTAAAGTAGTGAGTGTACAGCTTGTATAACAATGTTAATTTGCAGTCCCCTAAAAATAACTCAACACATCTATTAATGTCTAAACCACTGGCAACAAAAGAGAGTACACCCCTAAGTGAAAATGTCCAAATTGGGCCCAAAGTGTCAATATTTTGTGTGGCCACCATTATTTTCCAGCACTGCCTTAACCCTCTTGGGCATTGAGTTCACCAGAGCTTCACAGGTTGCCACTGGAGTCCTCTTCCACTCCTCCATGATGACATCACGGAGCTGGTGGATGTTAGAGACCTTGCGCTCCTCCACCTTCCGTTTGAGAATGCCCCACAGATGCTCAATAGGGTTTAGGTCGAGAGACATGCTTGACCAGTCCATCACCTTTACCCTCAGATTCTTTAGCAAGGCAGTGGTCGTCTTGGAGGTGTGTTTGGGGTCATTATCATGTTGGAGTACTGCCCTGCGGCCCAGACTCCGAAGGGAGGGGATCATGCTCTGCTTCAGTATGTCACAGTACATGTTGGCATTCGTGGTTCTCTCAATGAACTGTAGCTCCCCAGTGTCGGCAGCACTCATGCAGCCCCAGACAATGACACTCCCACCACCATGCTTGACTGTAGGCAAGACAAACTTGTCTTTGTACTCCTCACCTGGTTGCCGCCACAAACGCTTAACACCATCCCAACCAAATAAGTTTATCTTGGTCTTATCAGACCACAAGACATGGTTCCAGTAATCCATGTCCTTAGTCCGCTTGTCTTCAGCAAACTATTTGTGGGCTTTCTTGTGCATCATCTTTAGAAGAGGCTTCCTCCTGGGACGACAGCCATGCAGACCAATTCAATGCAGTGTGCGGCGTATGGTCCAAGCACTGACAGGCTGACCCCCCCTAATCTCTGCAGCAATGCTGGCAGCACTCATAAGTCTATTTCCCAAAGACAATATCTGGATAAGATGCTGAGCATGTGCACTCAACTTCTTTGGTTGACCATGGCGAGGTCTTTTCTGAGTGGAACCTGTCCTGTTAAACCGCTGTATGGTCTTGGCCACCGCGCTGCAGCTCAGTTTCAGGGTCTTGGCAATCTTCTCATAGCCTAGGCCATCTTTATGTAGAGCAACAATTCTTTTTTCAGATCTTTGCCATGAGATGCCATGTTTAACTTTCAGTAACCAGTATGAGATTGAGAGCGGTAACACCAAATTTAACACACCTGCTCCCCATTCACACCTGAGACCTTGTAACACTAATGACACCGGGGAGGGAAAATGTCTTAATGGGACCAATTTGGAAATTTTCAGTTAGGTGTGTACTCACTTTTTTTGACAGCAGTTTAGACATTTAATGGCTGTGTGTTTAGTTATTTTGAGTGGACAGCAAATTTACACTGTTATACAAGCTGTACACTCACTACATTACATTGTAGCAAAGTGTCCTTTCTTCAGTGTTGTCACATGAAAAGATATAATAAAATATTTACAAAAATGTGAGGGGTGTACTCACTTTTGTGAGATACTGTAAATATGTTGTGTTTAGAACAAGAATCACCCTACATAGCAAATGAAAAAAATGCAAAAGTGCACAAATTACAAAACCAATGAAAACAACAAACTCTGAGTGAACAGAACGTGCAGAATCAGTGTATAGAAATAGATATCACCACTCCAGGCAGGTCAATCAGGAACAAACATTTCCTTTAAACTGGAAGACACAGGTGATGGCAATGCTTATAGCAATGAAGTTTTGAGAAAAAGTCCTGGACAGCCGCACTCAAAAAAATTATTTTCGCCTTTGAGTAAAAAAAAAAAATAAAAAATAAATCACAAAAACATGCCACAGCAGAACGGACAGAAAAACTGTGATTAAGCACTGTTTGTAGTGCAAAATGCATCAGATCTTCTGTCCATTCTGCTGTAGCATGTTTTTGTGATTTCTTTTTTACTCAATAAAGGTGAAAATTATTTTTTTGGAGTGCGGCTGTCCAGGATTTTTTCTCAAAACTTCATCAGAATCTGTGTATGGAAGTCCATATGAGAAAAACTCTTCATCAACAGTAGAATTATAATAATAATGTAAAATAATGATGATTGAGTCCGTGACAAAAAGCAAAATACAGTGTGATTCAAACAGTGTAATGAAAATCCAAAAAGTCCTTCAACCTTCACCTGAGAAGAAAAAAAAAAAAAAAAGGATGAGACAGGGGGAAAAGTGAGGAAATCCTGGGATCAGAAGACCAAAAACACCACTCGGTATGTGGGGACCCTTACCGGAACTGGTGGACCCCTTAAGAGCAAGGTCTAATGCGCAAGCAGATTTAGCCCTCTGTAGGATCTAACCAGCCTCCGTCCTCCTGGAGCTCTCCAAAAGCAGCGGAAATCCTCTATGATGTCCTGGTGCGGGAATGGAACATCCGGTCTGTGAACCACACTGTATATGACAGCAGTCTGATGTGCTCCGTAGTCCCGGGGAGCAGCGCTGTCCCCCGATGATCGCAGTGACAACACACACAAGTCCTGGCAGCGACCACTGATCAGATGCTGCTATATAGTTTCCCTATAGCAGCAGACTACGGAGCACATCACAGAGAGACTGTCATATACAGTGCGGTTCACAGACCGGACGTTCCATTTCCACCCCAGGACATCAAGGAGGATTTACGCTTCGTTTGGAGGGCCCCAGGAGGACGGAGGCTGGTTAGATCCTACAGAGGGCTAAATCTGTTTGCGCATTAGACCTTGCTCTTAAGGGGGTTCACCAGTTCCGGTAAGGGTCCCCACATACCAAGTTGTGTTTTTGGTCTTCTGATCCCAGGATTTCCTTACTTTTCCCCCTGTCTCATCCTTTTTTTCTCTTCTCGGGTGAAGGTTGAAGGACTTTTTGGATTTTGATTACACGTTTTGAATCGCACTGTATTTAGATTTTTGTCATGGACTCAATCATTATTATTTTCTACTGTTGATGAAGAGTTTTTCTCATATGGACTTCCATACACAGATTCTGCACGTTCTGTTCACTCAGAGTTTGTTGTTTTCATGGGTTTTGTAATTTGTGCACTAATGCATTTTTTCATTTGCTATGTAGGGTGATTCAGGTTATAAGCGCAACATATTTATATACACAGTTGTATATTTTAATTGATACAGTTGTTCTCCAAACAGCAAAGGAAGGGATACTATAGAGTAGGGATAGGCAACCTTGGCACTTCAGCTGTTGTGGAACTACAAATCTCATGAGGCATTGCAAGAATCTTGACAGTCACAAGAATCACTCCTATAAGCAGAGGCATGATGGGATTTGTAGTTTCGTCACAGCTAAAGTGCCAAGGTTGTCTATCCTTGCTATAGAGTGTTACTTGAGTGATAGCTCTGAGTGTACTGGGGCTGCTGATATCACATCCAGGATGGCAGCGCCCATCAGCAGACTCAGCCCTTGAGGATTTTTATCTTTTTATTTTTATCTATTTTTTATTATAGTGCCCATGAGCTGGCACCAAGCTTATCCAGCAGTTTGAATGGATGGAAGAGTGTCGCCGTGTGTTTCCTATGCCAGAGTGTGGTGCAAGCTTTGTCTTCACTCGGGTTGCGGTTCAGACCTCGTTTTCGCCTGGCCGGAAATCACGTAGTGACGTAGTATATTTTCCCAGCGAGGCTGCACCACACGCCGGCATAGGAAACACACAGCGACACACTTCCATCCATTCAAACTGCCGGATAAGCTTGGTGCCGGCTCATGGGCACTATAATATGCGAGTTTACAGTGTCTTTTTAATCATTTTATAAATAAACAGTGTAAGCATATTGCGCAATGATCGCTGTCTGTTTTTTATGAGGATGGATATTACATGCCTATAGCTTTATTGGGGACAGCAAGGAAAAACACCACAAGTGGAGTGGTTATCCCTTCTTAAATAAACCAAAGGCGCATTTATATCATTATCTGGTGAGTGGCCAATTCATGTGGTGGTGGTGTTGTCACTGGAGTGGTGGAATAGTCACAAGCAATCATGGATGAATCATTTAAGAGCACAGGAATAATATATTCACAGTGGATAGTCCACACGGGGACTCCCTGTGTAAACTGGCACATCGCAGAATATCAATAATAATTGGACATTATAATTTAGAATTAAATACACAGATATTGGATGCTTGTATTGGTGTTATATTGAAGTATATATAGGTTCTTTATGATTGGTAGTATGTAATAACGATCAAATACCATTGTGCCCAATTTATAATTTTATTTTATTTTTTTGTCATTTATATGATTTATTTTTATGGTTGAAAAAGAGTGGTGTATTCAATGTTATGATATTGGGGTAGCACAGTCAACACCTAAAGTCCTGGGACAGATTATTTAATAGTGTATTCAGACTTCCACAAAAAGATACAGGAACATCTCCATTCATCAACCCAAATTCTTGTATAAAAATCTAATACAAGCTTAAATGTAATTTTGTATGAGCCAGACACAGCTTACATTTATATACAGTAGTCATTAATTCAGTCTTTAGTGGCTCTACCCACTCGAAGTATAAGGAATAAATAATTTTTTTAGGATTGTGTTGGAAGAGATGCTATGTTATTACAGCCTGTTTTAAAGAAGACAATTACTGATTTCCGGGCTTTAGACGTAGGGATTTTTGATTCTTTTTGCCACAACATGGCCAACATAAGCTAACTAGTTATCCTAGAAATACTTACTGTCTGGTGTCTTATTTTGCCACTGTTCACATTCTGCTGTTAGGGCCTTTACTTTCAGCATGAGGAGATGCAGCTAGATATAAAATAAAGAAACAAAGTTTAATGGCAAAATTCTCCACGATTGTTACTACAACAGGGTGTAGCAGACGTCAGGAATTACAGAAGTTAGAAAAAATACAGATGCTTAATAAACCGTTAAAGCAGACCTATAACTAACTTTACAAGTCTGCATGAACACATTCCGGACATATCTCAACATACAGCGTATGCACTTTAATGCTTTTATCATTTAAAAGCGGCCCTTGAGTGTCAGTCAATTGACTTTACCTAGGCCCTAGAGAAGCATTTTGGACAATGATGTCATCAGTCTGCTGAAAGGAGGAAGCATTTCCTCAGTCTCCACTCTTCCAGCGATCACTCCCTTAAGCCGGCCATATATGTATTATGGAGCCCGGCTGAGATTTAATCCATCTATGGGTAGACTGATCCAATCAATCACTTGGATACAACCAACCTTTCAGTTTTTTTTTTAAGTGTGTTTTTTTTAAGTGTGATTACTGCCAGCGGCTATAGCCGCTGGCAGTAATCATTGTGCCCAGCAGGGCGGGAAGGTTCCCCTTGCCCCCACCGGCAGAACACAACAGCACTGGGGGTGGCATTCCCCCATCAACACTGACTGTATTGATGGGTGATTCAAGCGATTTTCTTTTCTTCCACCTGTGGTGAAAGGAAAGAAAATTGAATCATCTATGGGCTGCTTTAGACCATTGTAACAATGTTACCTTTTGGAAGATCATAAATTGAAATGATACAGCAGGGGCTGATCTGTGTGGGACAGAATTCATTGTGTGTAGGAGCTGTAGGGGGGTGTTTAGGACAAATGTAACCCTTTTGCGGTATCATCATTTTCATAGTATATACAGAGGGTACAGAAAAGTCGGACTTTGTGTATAGTACAGACAGACAATAGAATTATATAAAATATTAACACTTTATTTAGTATATAACAAAGTTTAAAACCACGTGCGCAAGTTAGCCATCCAAAGTCATTGTTCATATGGCCTTAAGATCCGCTCTTAAGGGTCGACGAGTTTTGTTGGCAACCCCGCTTCATCAGGACCTCTAATCTCAATACAAAGATTGTGCAGCAGCTACACTTCATTCCTCTGACCTGGCTTCTTGATTGTGACACAGGTGGTTCATACCTGCGCAATATGTGTAACTACTTGTAAAGATTCTATTGCAAGATCATTCATTTGAACATAAATCTTCCCATAAGATTATATATGCATTTAATGTACTTTATGTGTGTTATATGTAAAAATCAGAGGAGTACAAAGACAAGTGTGTCTTGCCTACAGTCAAGCATGGTGGTGGGAGTGTGATGGTCTGGGGCTGCATGAGTGCTGCCAGCACTGGGAAGCTACAGTGCATTGAGGGAACCATGAATACCAACATGTACTGTGACATACTGAAGCAGAGCATGATCCCCTCCCTTTTCGGAGACTGGGCCGCAGGGCAGTATTCCATCATAACGACCCCAAACACACCTCTAAGATGACCACTGCCTTGCTAAAGAAGCTGAGGGTAAAGGTGATGGACTGGTCAAGCATGTCTCCAGACCTAAACCCTATTTCAGCATCTGTGGAGCATCCTCAAACGGAAGGTGGAGGAGCACAAAGCCTTTAAGATCCACCAGCTCCGCGATGTCATCTTTGAGGAGTGGAAGAGGACTCCAGTGGCAACCTGTGAAGCTCTGGTGAACTCCATGCCCAAGAGGGTTAAGGCAGTGCTGGAAAATAATGGTGGCCACACA
This sequence comes from Lithobates sylvaticus, assembly GCA_028564925.1. Taxonomy (NCBI): domain Eukaryota; kingdom Metazoa; phylum Chordata; class Amphibia; order Anura; family Ranidae; genus Lithobates; species Lithobates sylvaticus. The sequence continues at coordinate 106,194,673 of CM053026.1, forward strand.
ATATTGACACTTTGGGCCCAATTTGGACATTTTTACTTAGGAGCGTACTCACTTTTGTTGCCAGAGGTTTAGACATTATTGGCTGTGTGTTATTTTGAGTGGATAGCAAATTTACACTGTTATACAAGCTGTACACTCACTACTTTACATTGTAGCAAAGTGTAATTTCTTCAATGTTGTCACATGAAAAGGTATAAATAAATATTTACAAAAAATGTGAGTGTACTCACTTTTGTGAGATACTGTATATACAATGCTTGCACGGTGCATGAAAAATAACACTGAGACTAGGGGTCAATTCAATATAAAAATAGTTATGGTTAAAGGAAGCTTCTGTTGAGAAACTAAAAATCTGTATACGTTTTTTCAGCACTCATTCTGCATAAATGCAAGAAAATAAACATTAAAGCTGAACTCCAGGAATGGAGTTTATTGCATAGTTATATTGGTCCAGCTTGGAACAATGCAAATAATGCATATGGCATACATGTGGGATCCTTCTGGAAGCACAGAATCAATGTAGTAGTTGCTGTTACTACAGTGATTACTGCTGTTTTCCCAGTCTTGTGCGGAGCCACTGCCCTGCTGCATCCTGAACGCAGGAGGTTGCTCACTCAGCATGGGCCCCATTCACAGAACGGCCTGCATTTTCAATATATGCAAGGCTTTCTTTGATTGGACAAGGTGGAGATGTGGGGAGGTGACATCATGGTCTCCACCTCATCTAATCAGAGAACGTTTTGCAATCATGGAGAAAAATGCAAGTCGTTGTGTGAATGGCATCCTTGCCAAGCAAGGGGCCCCTGGGGTTACTAAGCAGCGGGCAGCCACTCAGCATGGGACTTGGAAGACAGCAGTGATCACTGTAGTAATGGCGACCACTAACAGTGATGCCCTGATTCCTCAGCAGTCTCACATGTATGGCATATGCACACAGACATTGGTCCAAGCTGGACCAATCTGACTATGCAATATAATCCATACCTGGAAGTCAGCTTTAAAAGGTTTATTACAATAATTTCCTTTACATAAAATTGTAAAGTCAGACACTTCTAAATGCCAAACTGAAGGAGGGGGTCATTCATACATTTCAAAGCATTCATAAAAATCAGGGAACTATTTATAGAAATCTCTTGAAAGTTGTCTCACCTGCACATCAGATTCTGCTAATTTTTCTGCATCTAGAACCATCAGCTTGTTCTGGCACTGTGAATGAAATCACAAGAAAATTAGGGAAATATTCAGCTAGGCAAAGCACTGTTTGTACCCCAGTGTGGTAATATAACCCCAATGAAATGTAAGGAGAAAAAGTCCTTTCTTTGAAAATATTTACCCTTTACAAGTTATTCATCACCAGTCGTTCTGAGCATGTCATAGATGAAGTGGTCTGACCCTCCAAGTGTCATACGAACGTAATGGAGGTTTGAGCAAATGAAAAAAATAGCAACCATTCAGTGTATACAATCCAAGCAAAACACAGTCAACTGATGCTGCGTCCAGCTAGGTAAGTACGATTTGAAAAAAAAAAAAAAAAGAAGACTCCCATACTTCTCTTTTAACCACTTCAATACACTTTCACCCCCTTCCTGCCTAGGCCAATTTTTTTCAGCTTTCAGCGCTGTCATACTTTGAATGACAATTGCGCGTTCATGCAACGCTGTATCCAATTCAATTTTTGCTAATTTTTTTGAGACAGATAGAGCTTTCTTTGGTGGCATTTAATCACCTCTGGGTTTTTTTTTTGCTAAAAAAATTAAAAATGACAGAAAATTTAGAAAAAAAAAACAACTGCTGTTAGAAAATGTTGTATATAACCAATTTTTCTCCTTCACTGATGTGTGCTGATGAGGAGGCACTGATGGGCACTGATGAGATGGCACTAATATGCAGCACCGATGGGCACTGATGAGCACTGACAGACGACACTGATAGGCAGCACTTATGGGCACCGATTGGCGGCTCCGATGGGCACTGAAAGGTAGCACTGATGGGGCACTGTTGGAACTGCACTTTCCTGTGGGGAAATGCCACTGATCCGCAATCCTCTTCTCACACTTGGTTAGTGTGAGGAGAGGAAAGCTGATCACCAGCATTTTCTTGTTTACATGTGACCACCTGTAATTGGACACAGCTGATCACATTGGTAAAGAGCCTTTTCATCTGCTCTTTACTGAGATTGGTGATGCATGGTGTCCCATGGACACATTGCACTCTAGATCACTGCGCTACTCTCCCCCGCAAGCGTGGGATGTCATATGACGACGTCCCAGAACGAGAAAGCCACCCTACCGACGTCATTTGTCTATACGGCGGGTGGGAGGTGGTTAAGCAGACCACAAAGTATATTCGAAAAGAGGGCTGAAACATCCAAGCTGGAGTGAAGTTAAAGTGTCACTAAACCCACATCATAAAAAAAACTATCAATAAATGGTGTACCCACAAAGACTTCCCACACATCTACTTAGCATGTAATCCTCTCAAAAAAACTGGAGGCGTTCTAATAGCCCTGAAGAACTCACTTTCATTTCAACACAGAGATTCGTTTACGGATGAAGCTGGCAGATTTATCATTGTCTCAGGCGACATAAACTCTCAACCATTCACTCTGGTTAACCTATATTCACCAAATACACATCAAATTCGCTTCTTCAATAAGGTCCTTCGCAAACTCAAGTCTATGCAGTATGGTAAAGTCCTGATATGCGGAGACTTTAATGCTACTGTAGACCCCCAGGTGGACACATCTTCGGCCAAAATCCGCTCAACACCAGCTCTACAAACCATTCTTCACAAAGAGGAACTGTTCGATGCGTGGAGATGTCTCCATGCTGGTGAAAAGGACTTCACTTTTTTTTCCAACAGACATCGCTCATACTCCCGTATTGACATGTTTCTAACTGATAAATGGTTGTTACAAGATATAACCACAGCTGCCATTCACGAGATTACGTGGTCTGACCACGCAGCGATTTCCTTATCCATTATGGAGAAGGGTGTCTCTTCTTCACCTCCCATCTGGCGGTGTAATAATAGACTAGTACAAGAGCCTTCATCTAACAAACTACTGACACAACACATCACCAATTTTTTCTTAGATAACTATGGTTCAGTTACAAAAACACATGTTTTATGGAACGCCCATAAGGCATACATGAGAGGTATTCTAATACAAATGGGGGCTAGAGCCAAACACCAGAGGTCTCAACAAATTCAAACTATACTCCATGATCTTAGAAAATTTGAAACACAAAATAAAACATCCCCTACCTCAGTAATAACTCACAAGCTTTCTATCCTTAGAGAAAAACTTAGAGAAATTTTATCTCAACAATATGACAGACATATCAGAAGCTTAAAATTGAATTTCTACCATAATGCTAATAAAACAGGTAAACAATTAGCCAACAGATTGAAAGCAAAACGCACTAAGACAAGGATAGCATACTTAAAACACCCCACATTACACCACAAAATTATTCATCCTAAAGATATAGCTGACCAATTTGCAGAATACTATAGTTCACTTTATAATATACATAAAGATACCGCTACGAACCAACCATCTAAGGAAAACATAAATGATTTCCTACAACGCATTCATTTACCCTCGCTATCTACTGAACAATTAGAATATCTTAATACCCCCTTTACCACTTCTGAAGTTGAGAAAGTTATTTCTTCTCTTCCTAACGGTAAATCCCCTGGCCCTGATGGCTTCTCAAATGAATATCTTAAAGCATTTAAACATGTCATAACACCTTATCTCACACATTTATTTAATGACACTGCCGATAGTGCTAGTATGCCCCCAGATATGCTTAAAGCATATATAATTACATTACCTAAACCTGGTAAGGAACCAGACACTCCGGCCAATTATAGACCGATATCACTGCTTAACTCTGATACCAAAGTATATGCCAAATTATTAGCCAATCGTTTATCAAATATTATTCCTTTACTAGTCAAAAATGATCAGATGGGATTCGTGAAGGGGAGACAAACTTCTGACGCAACCAGGAGAATTATAAATGTTTTGTATCATGCTAAATTGCACCGAACGCCTTCTCTGCTGTTATCTATTGACGCAGAGAAGGCGTTCGATAGAGTCCACTGGACATACATGGAGATGACGCTTAGTAAGTTCGGATTCCGGGGTCGTATACTTCAAGCTGTTTTGGCATTGTACTCTTGCCCCACTGCACAGGTATACTCCACAAATGCTTTATCTTCACCCTTTGATATTAGAAATGGAACTAGGCAGGGATGCCCCCTGTCTCCTTCCATTTTTAACCTTATGATGGAACCTCTTGCAGAAACTATAAGGTCTCACCCGCTGATTTCGGGTTTCCAGTTCGGCAACACTAAACACTCCATTAATCTTTTTGCTGATGATGTCATTCTGCTATTGACTAATCCAAAAATTTCTTTACCACATGCTCATGAGGTCCTGCAAGAATTTGGTAAGATCTCATACTATAAAGTGAATTTTTCTAAGTCTTTGATCCTCGCCCTCAAAATTCCACCCAAACTTAAACTTGATCTCCAATCACAATTTCCATATACATGGAGTACTGAAGGTGTTCCATATCTGGGGATTGTCTTGAAAGCCAAAGTTTCTGAACTCGTCAAATCTAATTTGAAACCACTCATTGCCAAACTGGGAATTCAACTCAAAGACTTTTCAATGAAAGAGGTTTCATGGTTTGGTAGGATTGCTGCATTTAAAATGTTGATATTGCCTCAAATACTGTATGTTTTTCGCTCTCTACCACTTCATATCCCACAACATTTTATTAAAAAACGTACTACTATGTGCTGGAAGTATGTGTGGAATGGTAAAAAAGCCAGATGCTCCAGGAACAATCTTATCTCACATAAGAGATTCGGTGGGGCAGGGCTTCCCGATATTCAAGACTACTACTGGGCAGTTAGACTGGACCAACTTAAACATTGGTTCCCGACTAAAGACCCACCAGTTTGGGTAGACATTGAAAATTCATTAATCCCACTATCCATATCCAACGTATGCAATCTTTTACTGACTGATAGCTGGGCTACTTGGGACCTACGTAAATTATCCCCTACAATCCAAATTTCCTTAAAAGCATGGAGACATGCACTAACTACTAATCAAGATGACGTTATAGACTTACCATACAATATACCTCTTTCTATTCTTAGGACGAAACTTCCCGACTTCCCTATAAATGACTTCATTAATATAGGAATTACGATGCTATCTGACTTCTTCGATGTCAATAAGCTCAAATCTGTAACACAATTGACCTCGCAGTATAACCTTACTACTGATATGGCTCCTTACACATTTCGGATATTAGAGTTACTTCAAACCTTACCTTCTCCTTTAATTACCATTCCACGCAGACTATGGCAGTTTTATTATCCAAGTAGTAAAGAAGTGAAAGGAATTTCTTATTTTTACAATCTTCTACATGATAAATTACAATTTATCAAAACACCTGCCATGCTCAAATGGGAAGCAGAACTCGGCTCTGACTTTTCGGAGGTTCAGTGGCGCCACGCCTTCTCTGAAATTCATTCTGCATCTCATTGTGCCAAACACTGGGAACTTACTATTAAACTCTCCAATAGATGGCATTACACTCCTTGTCGATTGGCATCTTTCTTTACAGGTTTTTCTCCGAACTGTTGGAGGGAGTGTGGCCACTTAGGTAATCTATTACATATGCTTTGGTATTGCCCTACGGTTAAAAGCTTATGGAATAGTGTTTTTCAACATATATCTACCATTACTGGTATACTCACTAAACCAGACCCTGTCTTAGGTATTCTTCATATAAATATCGACAAATTTCCTAAATCATTTAGATCAGTTATAACTCATATTCTGTTAGAAACCAGATTGCTGATTTTATGCAATTGGAAGTCTAACACTACTATCAATTTATCAGATGTTATTTCTGCAGTACGTAGAAACTATACTTTTGAACGCTTGATGGCACTTAAGAATTCCAAATGTGTACAATTTGATAAATACTGGTCTATATGGCCTAAAGTTTCCTCTCAGGATGATATATAATTCTGTAGATTGTTTATTATAAATGCTCTATATACGTTCTTTGAATATGTCTTATCTTTCATATGTTAAATAGTCGATGGATACTGACACATATCCCACGTTGTGCATATCCTATTATTTATTTCTTTAATGTTTATTTATTTTCTGTATGATTTCATGAAAATACTCAATAAAAATTGAATGATTCAAAAAAAAAAAAAAAAAAAAAAAAAATAAATAAATAAATAAATGGTGTATTACAATTACATACTGTTCATGCTCACTCAGTCACTATGTGATTTGTTTCTGTATTCTGCAAAAAAACTGGCTGATCCTTCTCTCAATCTCCTTCTGTTCATGTCACCAATGCAACTAGAGATTTTGCAGAGCAGTGTTGGCAACTCTGCACATGCTCAGTTTTCAGTGAGTTTCTATGCTGAGCAATTCCTATCTAACACATCTGTGCAGCCCATGTAACTATAGAATCACACATGTGGGCGTATACACAGAGGTAAATGACAGCGCACCCCCTCCCTCCTCCTCCATGCCCACTAAACAGCTAAACTCAATGAGGGCGGGATATACATGTGGACTTATGGAGGCTTCTCCTCCCTCTTATTATAAGACACAGGCTGTGACTGGCTCCGATTATCAGTGCAGCATATCAGTGCCGTCCATCAGTGGCTCCTCATTATTGCCGCCTCTCAGTGCCCATCTGTGCCACCTTATCAGTGCCCATCGTTGAAGAAGAAAAATTACTTATTTGCAAAATGTTTTTTATTGTCATTAATTGTGCTACACAGTCAAGTCACAGCATGGTAAAACATGCTGCCATATCCTTCTGTATGAACCTGCAATTCTAATAACTTTTTTCCATTTATTCAATTTTTTTATAGTGCAACTGATGATCTCATAAAATAAGGGAAATTCTATTACAATGGTCATCCAACCAGAATTGCATGGTTGAGCTTCAGGTAAGAAGACTTTACATTTTATTACATTACATCATTTTTATTGTATCTGGCACACAGGCTTTTTTTTCTAGAAAAAAAAAAAAAAAAACATCTTTCCGTGACAAAAGTTGGATGGGAATAAATAGTATAGCAGAGCCAAGGCCATTATACAACAGGCAGACTCCCAATGTGATGACAACTTTACAGTCTAATCAAGGCAGGTGATTTTTATTTTAGAACCGTTTATATGCAAGTTTTTATAACTGCTCCCATTTATAGATTTTAAAGAACTCATGATGTAGGAACAGAACTTACAATTTAAGTATTTTCATAACCACCAACATAGATAAAGACGTGATCACTGTTCTTTGCCATGGTTAGGTTATAATAAAAATAAAAATAAATAAAAAACAAAACAAACAAAAAATAAAAACATAATTCTAGAAATGCGTACCACTTAAAGGAAATTAATAGTTTCATAGGTAGATATAAGGCATAAGTCCATCAGTTCAACCAACAGAAAAATGTATAAATGGATATCCACCAAAATCAGAACTTTAAATGTACAGTTTACTCAAAAGAAAGAACATTTTGGCAGGTATTCCAGCAAAGTGAAGGTTCACGTGGATAGGGCATTAAACTGATTAATACAAAAAATGTCCCGGATGTTCCTAACTGTAGCACAGCAGATCATTAAGTGGCCATACACATAGCGATTTGTGTTCAGTTTAGTTATGAGTGAATGCAAACATGCATTTCATCAGCTATTAAAATACCAAAACTATCCAGAGGTCATAATCGTTACTCATGCATTGATCATGTATTTCTCCTCTTAGGGCTATTACCCAAATTGATCTTGGCTAAGATAGTTTTGACGCCCTGGTCTGACCATGACCCTGTAGTATTGAGGTTTTCTAATTTGACAATCAAATTGGCCTCACTGGAGATTGAATGAATCTATACTCAGTAACGAATAGTACTAGATATCAAAATATGTTTTCAAGTGGGTAATGATATCAATAAAGTAGAGGACACCATCCCCACCATCAATTAGAGGAACACAAGGTACAAGGTATGTTTTTTTTTGAGCCAATTAGCAGTTAAACTTAAAAAGCTCACAATGGGGTGCTGACTACCAAGACTAAGGAATACAAAGCCCTAGCTACAAAAGCCCTAGCTACCCAACACAAACGCTCCCCGCACCCTGACTTGTTGATCAAACTCGAACAGGCCCGTACAGAACTTAATATCTGCCTTACCACAAAAGCAGAGAAACATTTACGCTGGACCAATCACAAGTTCTTCACCAGGTGTGATCGACCGAGTTCGTTGTTAGCACATAAGCTTACCCCTAAACATACACACGTAGCTCTTCTGAAAATTAGACACTCAGGAGGCAACCTTTCCAAAAATCCCCAAAAAGGTTCTTCAGGAATTTCAAGATTTCTACACTAAACTATAAAACCCACCCCAGGTTCACATTCCTGTTTCCATTAGTAACTTCCTGAACACATAATCTCTGTCATCTCTCACGGAGTCTCATAGAGAACTTATGGACCAACCCATTACATGTGAGGAAATACATAACACTATTAAGACATTGTCATTACATAAATCACCGGGCCCGACGGCCTCCCTATTAATTACTAGAAGACGTTTTTTGAACAGTTGGCTCCTCATATGGCTCTCTACTTTAATTTCTTGCGAGATGGCGGAGAAGTGGCTTAAGATGAAAATAGGTCCTACATCAGCGTTATACCCAAACCACACAGACTCCACGGACATCCTTAACTACCGTCCTATATCATTGATTAATTGTGATCTCAAAATTTTGATAAAACTTCTAGCTTTAAGTCTCGGTACATTTTTAGCACAATATATTCACAAAGATCAATCAAGTTTTATAACCGAACACCAAACGTTAGATCAGTTTCGTCAGTCCATAGCATTAAATTCTGCAATACGTTCCAAATGGAATGCCCCTTTGTCTAGGGAACTATTACTTCTTTCATTGGACCTTCATAAGGCCTTTGATAGCTTTAACTGGGACTACTTATTTACCATTCTAGGAGGCCTTTGGATTTGGTTCTAATTTTAATTTTATTACTTAAAATGTTTTATAGTAACCCGTCGGCCCAGGTTTCCATTCGGGGTCATAGGTCACTTTCCCCAGTACCGTTTGCCCTAGCAATTGAACCCCTAGCTGTAGCAATTTGATCTCATCCTAATATACATGGCGTATGTTGTGGAAACAAGAGCATAAATGTTCCTTGTTTGCCGACGACATCCTCATGTATGTCACTAACCCTCAAAATTACCCTACCTAATCTGCTGACTTTGTTACATCAATTTTCCCTACTCTCAGGGCTTTCTTTAAATACCCCAAAAATTACAGCCCTTAATATTTCTTTATCTCCCTCGATGGTGCTAACCTTACAAAATACTTATAATTTTCAATAGGGGCAAAGCTCCCTCCCATATTTAGGCATCCAGCTGATACCCTCGATTGACACTCTCCACCGGGCTAATTATCCTTCACTCTTCCGACGACTCTGGGAAGATCTTCAACGATGGGTCCTTATCTTGGTTTGGCATAATCAACACTATTAAGATGACCTAAGATGACCTTTCTACCAAGGATACTTTATTATTTTAGGACTTTACCAATTGCAGTCCTGAGGGGAGAGCTACAGCCATTACAATCAGACGCCCTTTGCTTTATTTGGGGCAGTAAGAAGATTTGAATGAATAAACTGACATTGTATGTCTCCAAACCGTGTGGTGGGCTTAGCCTCCCTAATTTACAAGCTTACTATCAAGCTGCTCAACTCAGCTTTCTTATACAACAGCCAAGGGACCCTCTGGGTCTCTATTGAGGCTCTTTCGTGCCACCCTTTTGCCATTAGCTCCCTAATGTGGCTTCCTAGCCATCTTCGCCCTCCTATTTCGTGTCCTACCCTGTCTCATTCACTAGCGGTCTGGGATGGAGTTTGACAATGCAAACCTCTGTCATCCCCACATACTCCGCTAGCCCCTATGTTCTGCAACCCTGAGTTCTCCCCTGGAATGACTTCAATGTCATTCCTATGGTGGTTCAACAAGAGGCTTTTTAGGATGGGGACTATCTTAATGGGGATTAGCCATACTCAATGCAACATTTTAAGGACACATTACAGATGCCCTCTGGTGAATTATTCAGGTATAATCAGCTTATTTCTTTTGTACAATCAAAACTTAACCTGTTAGATGGACCCCTTACAAATTTTTAATTATCTTGTCAAACGAAGGGCCTCTTACGGGGACGGAAATCTACTGTATATGCTACCCGTACAGACCCGATATCTAAGCTCCCTTACATGATTCAATGGGATTTAAATACCGCGTGTGAATTATCTGATTGGCAAGATATTGTCTATGCTTTATCCAAAATATCTATCAAGACCCGTTTCACACTGCCAGCGTTTTTCAGGTGCTACAGCGCTAAAAATAGCGTCTGTATAGCAACTGAAAAAGGCGGCTCCATTCACTCCAGTGTGAAAGCCCGAGGGCTTTCACACTGGAGCGGTGCGCTGGCAGGGCGTCACAAAAAGTCCTGCTAGCAGCTTCTTTGGAGCGGTGAACTCACCGTTCCTCCACCGCTGCTCCCCATTGAAATCAATGGGCAGCACTGCAATACCACCAGCAAAACGCCGCTCCGGCAGTGTTTTGCAGGCGGATTTAACCCCTTTCCGGACGCTAGCGGGGGGTTAAAACCGCCCCGCTAGCTTTACCGCAGACGCACCCCCCCCCCCCCCCCCCGCAGCTCGGTGTGAAAGCCCTCATACAACACTAATGGAAGCAAACTATAAAACACTTCTACGCTGGTATTTGGTCCTGACCAGAGTTGCAAAGATGCACCTGTCTGCATCACCCACCTGCTTTAGACGTTGTGGCCAGATAGGTACAATGTTTCATGTTTGGTGGCAGTGTCCTGTAGTCACTAGATTTCGGATTATAATATTTAACCTGGTGTATTCTGTGACGGGAGTTAATATACGTAGATCCCCGGAACCAGCGCTTTTTCAAAAGTTTCCTGATGAGGTCCCCAAAAAGCGACAAAACGAATTACATACATGTTCTCTCTCATACATGTTCACAGTAGACAACATACCACTACCATGGATGGATCACCACGCCATCAAATTCAAAATCTCCACCAACATCACCCACCAAAAACAGAAACCTGCAACAACGACGCATTGGACCAGATCGCAGAAAAAACTGCACTCCGATTCCTTCAAAACCACCTTATCAAACAAAATAGCAACTCTGAATTTAACCCACTCATCGGAGCAAACTCTAAGCTCCCTAAACAATGTATTACGACAATCAGCAGACTCAGTGGCTCCAAAACGCAGAACACTCATCAGGAGGAAAAACGCAGGATGGTTCAACAGCTCGCTCACGCTACTCAAGCAAGAACGCAGAAGAGCCGAAAGAGCCTGGAGAATAAATCCCACCAAGGGAAATCACACAAAATACAAAGGACTGACACAGAATTATCAGAAGGCAATCTTCAAAGCAAAAAAAAAGATTATTTCTCAAATACCATCTCAGCGGCCTTAAATCGGCCCCGGAAACTTTTTAAAATAGTTGCTCAGTCGATGAACCCGGCATGATTAGAGCCCCCCGCTAATGAAACCCAAGATTTCTGCAATGAATTATCAGACTTTTTCATCAATAAAATCGTCAACACTAGGAAAACAATTGATCAGAAAAAGACATCCGACGGCAGGCAACCAGAGCAAAAAGTCGATATCGACACAAACATCCCACAACCACCAAAGTTTTCTCTGATCCCAATCACCACGGATACCACTAAAAACCTCATCAAAAATCTCAGAGACAGCACATCCTCTATTGACATCATCCCCACAAAACTCCTGAAAGAATGCTCCGACATCCTGGCTCCCACCATAACGCACCTCATAAATCAATCGTTCAAAGAAGGGATTGTTCCAGGCGCCCTCAAACAAGGCATTATCAAACCCCTGCTAAAGAAACCCAACCTCGACCCCCGGGACCCTAACCACCGCAGACCGATAACAAGCTTGAACAACATTTCCAAGATTATGGAGAAAGCGGTAGTACAACAGATACAACGCCACCTGGACACACACACACTCCTGGATCCGTTACAATCAGGATTCCGCCCAGGCCATGGGACAGAAACCGCACTCCTGAAAATT
>CM053026.1:106207394-106247580 GCA_028564925.1 Lithobates sylvaticus
CTCCTAGTTTCACTGTTTGTGACCGGTTTCCTAGGAAGGAAGCGAACCATGGAAGATCTACATCTGTAACTCCTGCCACTTCCTTGAGGCGGCTGAGAAGCGTGTTGTGGTCCACTGTGTCGAACGCCGCACTGAGATCCAGCAGTACCAGAAGACACGATTCTCCATCATCCGCTGCTTCTAGGGCATCATCCCATATTTTCAGAAGTGCCGTTTCTGTGCCATGGCCTGGGCGGAAGCCCGATTGTAGTGGGTCCAGGAGCTTGTGTGTGTCCAGATGAAGTTGAAGCTGTTGTACTACTGCTTTCTCCATGATCTTGTAAATGGTGTTCAGGCTTGTTACCGGTCTGCGATTGTTCGGATCCTTGGGGTCGAGGTTGGGTTTCTTTAGTAATGGTTTGATGATGCCTTGCTTGAGGGAATTCGGAACCAATCCTTCTTTGAACAACTGATTTACTAGGTGTGTGATAGTGGGGGCCAGAATGTCAGAGCATTCTTTCAAGAGTTTTGTGGGGATGATGTCGTTTGGCGATGTACTGTCTCGGAGGCTCTTGATGACATTTTTGGTTTCATCCGTTGTGATCTGGGTAAGTGAAAAATGTGGTGCTTGTGCGCTGTGGATGTAAAATTCCTTACCTGGGTTGAGTTGAGTAGAGGCAGAATGGCACGGACAGGCAAATGGGCGTACCTGTACGTCCCTTTGAATTTGCCGCCATGCCATCGCGTGCATGCCGCAGCCGGTGCATGTGTGCCCATCGCGAGCTCCGTGAGTCCACCTGCGGATTCCGTGGACTTGATCGCTATGGGGATAGAAGAGGAAGAACGGGGAGATGGTGATGTAAACAAGCATCTTCACGTTCTGCCTAGTGACACTGTCACTGATCTCTGATACCTGTGATCGGGAGCAGCGATCAGTGTAGTGTCATACACAGCCCCTCCCCCCCACAGTTAGAAACACTCCCCAGAACACAGTTAACCCCTAAAGTGCCACCTAGTGGTTAATCCCTGTCAATTTTACAGTAATGCCTGCAATTTAATCGCACTGATCGCTGTAAAAATTACAATGGTCCCAAAAATGTGTCCGTCATAATGTCGTAGTCACCATAGAAAAGCCGCCATTACTAGTAAAAAAAAAAAATATTAACTATCCCTTATTTTGTAGACGCAATAACTTTTGCGCAAACCAATCAATAAACGCTTATTTTTTTACCAAAAATATGTAGAAGAATACGTTTCAGCCTAAACTTAGTAAAAAAAATATTTTTATATATTTTTTGGGGATATTTATTATAGCAAAAAGTAAAAAATATTGCTTTTTTGTTCAAAATTGTCGCTCTTTTTTTGTTTATAGTGCAAAAAATTAAAACCGCAGAGGTGATCAAATACCACCAAAAGAAAGCTCTATTTGTGGGAAAAAAAGCACGTCAATTTTGTTTGGGAGCCACGTCGCACGACCGCGCAATTGTCATTTAAAGAGACGCAGTGCCAAATCGCAAAAAGTGCTGTAGTCTTTTGCCAGCGAAATGGCTCGTGGCTAAAATGGTTAATACTGCTTTAACCTCTAGAGATCTGCGCTATAGCCGAATGACGGCTACAGCGCGGATCTACATTGCCGGGACTATGACCATTGACTATCACCGGCGGCAGTGAGAGGGACATTAGTCCAGATCACTGCGATGTACCCCGGCTCCTCGGTGCCCACCTGTGCTCCCACCTGTGCTCCCTAAGTGCCGCCTACCAGTGCCCACTAGCGCCACCTGTCAGTGCCCGCCAGCTCCACCTGTCAGTGCCCACAGTGCCATCTGTCAGTTCCCACAGTACCACCTGTCACTGCCCACAGTGCTACCTGTCAGTGCCCACAATAGGTGCCTGAACAGTGCTGCACATCAGTGTCACCTACCAGTGCCCATCAGTGTCACCTATCAGTGCTCATCAGTGCCACCTATCAGTGCCCATCAGTGCCATCTATCAGTGCCATCTATCAGTGCCCATCAGTGCCATCTATCAGTGCCATCTATCAGTGCCCATCCGTGTCACCCATCCGTGCCAACCATCAGGGCCCATCAGTGCCATCTTATCCGTGCCCATCAGTACAGCTGAAAATTGGTCTGGGCAGAGGGGGGTTTAAGTGCCCAGTTATCAAGTGGTTAAGTCATTTCCACTGTTAGGTGCAACCCCACCATGACCACTTTTACCCCGTGCACTATGAGCACCACAGGACATCTTATTCTGCCCAATCCCTGGGTTTCCCAGATTTTCATAATTCTAGCCATGCTTACATTTGTCATGCTGTTTTGACTTTCCTATTGTAAATTGGATATTGTTCATATAGTTTATATTCTATAAATATCTATTTCTTTTTGTTTATAACAGGAGTTTCTGTCAAATTTAAGGCAATCAGTAAAAATGTGCTCTGTTAGTAAATTTATAACAGGGAGGGGACCTGTAAGTTAAAATAAAACTGCAGCAGAGAAAAAAATCAGGTCCCTGTTCCTATTATACAAGGCTGTGCTATGTGGCAGAGCTGGATGAACAGAAGCACACATCTTGTGGCAGGTAAAATAGCTCACATTTATGTATTTTATCTGTGTTTTAGTTGTTTGTACAGGCATGGCGTGTGTGACATTAATGTCTAAACCGCTGGCAACAAAAGTGAGTACACCCCTAAGTGAAAATTTCCAAATTGGGTCCAAAGTGTCAATAGTTTGTGTGGCCTCTATTATTTTCCAACACTGCCTTAACCCTCTTGGGCATTGAGTTCACCAGAGCTTCACAGGTGGGAGTCCTCTTCCACTCCTCCATGATGACATCACGGGGCTGGTGGAGACCTTGCACTCCTCCACCTTCTGTTTGAGGATGCCCCACAGATGCTCAATAGGGTTTAGGTCTGGAGACATGCTTGGCCAGTAAATCACCTTTACCCTCAGCTTCTTTAGCAAGGCAGTGGTCGTCTTGGAGGTGTTGTTTGGGGTCGTTATCATGTTGGAATACTGCCCTGCAACCCAGTCTCCAAAGGGAGGGGATCATGCTCTGCTTCAGTATGTCACAGTACATGTTGGCATCCATGGTTCCCTCAATGAACTGTAGCTCCCCGGTGTGGCAGCACTCATGCAGCCCCAGACCATAACACTCCCACCACCATGCTTGACTGTAGGCAAGACACACTTGTCTTTGTACTCCTCACCTGGTTGCCGCCACACACTCTTGACACCATCTGAACAAAATACGTTTATCTTGGTCTCTTTAGACCACAGGAAATGGTTCCAGTAATTCATGTCCTTAGTCTGCTTGTTTTCAGCAAACTGTTTGCAGGCTTTTTTGTGCATCATCTTTAGAAGAGACTTTCTTCTGGGACAACAGCCAAGCAGACAAATTTAATGCAGTGTGCGGCGTATGGTCTGAGCACTGACAGGCTGACCCCCCACCCCTTCAACCTCTGCAGCAATGCTGGCAGCAGTACATCTATTTCCCAAAGATAACCTCTGGATATGATGCTGAGCACGTGCACTCAACATCTTTGGTCGACCATGACGAGGCCTGTTCTGAGTGGAACCTGTCCTGTTAAACCGCTGTATGGTCTTGGACACCATGCTGCAGCTCAGTTTCAGTGTCTTGGCAATCTTCTTATAGCCTAGGCCATCTTTATGTAGAGCAACAATTCTTTTTTGTCAGATCCTCAGAGAGTTCTTTGCCAAAAGATGCCATGTTGATCTTCCAGTGATCAGTATGGGAGAGTGACAGCGATACCACCAAATTTAACACACCTGTTCCCCATTCACACATGAGACCTTGTAACACTAATGAGTCATATAACACAGGGAGGGAAAGTTGCTAATTGGGCCAAATTTGGACATTTTTACTTAGGGGTGTACTCACTTTTGTTGCCAGCGGTTTAGACATTAATGGCTGTGTGTTGAGTTATTTTGAGGGGACAGCAAATAAAACACGGTTATACAAGCTGTACAGTTACTACTACAAAGTACAAAGTACTACAAAGTGTAATTTCTTCAATGTTGTCACATGAAAAGATATATAAGAAGTATTTACAAAAATGTGAGGGGTGTACTCACTTTTGTGAGATACTGTATATATTCTTTGTAAATATATTCTTTTCCATCTATATCTTTGTTTATGGCTTCCTCCTTTTTTATTGCCTTTCTTCCTCTCTGCTCCCTTCAACAGAGAAGAATGCTAATTAAAGTTAAATATATTCTCAGTCTGCAGGTCACCTTGGCTTCTGAACATCTAAAGCGTAGGCCAATGTTTAAAAACAAGCCATTATTTGCTCAAATTTATCTCCATAGTTGGTCAGTAGACAGTATTTATAGTTAAAACTATGATTAGCATAATTGTTCCTTATAAGTACACAATGAAATTAAACTGAAGTGGAACTACAAAAGTTGGCTGTTTTATTACTGTTATATCTGCTCCGTGGTATATAATGCCAAGCAGGATTATTAGCAAAGCTCTTGTTTTACTCAAGTGCTGTGCTTGACATTCAATGCATCTTTTCCAATGTAGTAAAATGATGTGACAGTTAGGGATGGGCTGAACGGACCCCTGTTCGGTTCGCACCAGAACATTCGAACACCGCAAAAGTTCGGACCCGAATAACGAACCCCATTAAAGTCAATGGGGCACATGTGTCAATGGGGCACATGTGTCAACTTTCCCTGTCTAAGGGCGGACAGGAGGTTTGAGCTATTATCAGACACCACCATTCCTGGCTCCAGCTGGCGTGGTGTGACCCACCTCTGGGCCGGTCCCTGCAGAGCTGCAAGAATCTCTGCTTCAGGGTGGTTCCTGTCCCAGAAAACACACCAGCTGAAGCACTGCATGGCACCTTTTAGCCTGACTCTGGGAATAGCCCTTTGAACGCTTAGGGGGTACCTGATATTCAAAGGACAATTCTGCAGAGGAGGGCATGGAGGTGGCAGAGGAGGAGGAGGAGAAGGGGGTAGAGCTCACAGGTCTGGCATCATCACCACCAGCTGTATGGAGATGTGGGGGCACAACAATCTGCAGCACCGAGACCTGTCCTGCATCCTTTTAAGTTGCAAGCAGCATTACCCAGTGTGCTGTGAACGAAATATATCATCCCTGCCCATGCTTGCTGGACCACGTGTCAGCAGTAAGGTGGATTTTATGGCTGACTGCCTTGCTGAACGATGCCAGAACATTCCCTTCCACGTGATGGTAGAGAGATGGAACGGCCTTAATATGAAAAGTAGTAGCGACTGGCAACCTGTCATTGTGGTACAGCACATTGTGCGAATTCACAGAAGGGGCAGAATCCACCAGGCTGAAAGGCAGAAGTTGGAGAGCCAACAGATTTGACAAGCTTGCATTTAGACATGTGGGTGGCAGGGACTGTATTTTTTTTCCACTGCAGCAGATGGGGCAGAGAAATTTGCTGGCTACAGTTTACAGCTGGTGGTGTGCTGCTGGCAGATGTGCTGCTAGGTCCTGGGACATCCTGCACTATACAATCATCCCTGTCAGTGTTCCTGTCATCCTCAACCTCAGAACCAACATCTGAATCCAGTAATGGCTGGGCATCATCAAGAAGCAAGTGGCTGATGCTCTGGTCAAATAACTCAGCTGACTCCTCAATGGCTGATGTTGGGGCTATGGCAGGAATATATGTGGACAAGGAGGCAGGTTTATCCACTCTGGCAACTGCAGGGGACTGCACACTTGTCTCTGCTTGCGTGACAGAGGATGAGGAGGATGAGGAAGGTTTAGTAAGCCAGTCCAACACCTTCTCTGCATGCTGTGGCTGGATAGCATGGGCAAACTCACTAAACAGAGGAAATGATGCCATGCCTGAGGACTGACCACTACGTGCACCTTTGCCTGTAGACACATTTGTTGCTGGCCCCCTTACAGTGCCAAGGGAACATCTGCCTCTCCTTGTTGTCCTCCCAGATATTATTGGGAGGGAGGGGGCGGTGCTTATATGCAAATGTAAAGAAGAAGTGGAAATCTGTACGTAGATGCACTTTAAACAATGTGAAGAGGTGTTTGGTGCACTTTAATTTGAGTACTCACACTACACAGACACACTCCACGGATACACTATAATACTGCAATATAATGCGCCAAACGTACAGTGAAGCAGAGAACTATATGGCAGTAATGCACACAAAATATATGGCGTTAAAATGGCAGTAACACACACAGAACTATATGGCGTTCAACTGGCAGTAACGCACGCAAAACGATATGGCATTAAACTGGCGGTAACGCACACAAAATGACATGGCGTTAAACTGGCAGTAACACACACAGAACTATATGGCGTTAAACTGGCAGTAACATACGCAAAACGATATGGCGTTAAGCTGGCAGTAACTCACACAAAATTATATGGCGTTAAACTGGCAGTAACACACGCAAAACGATTTGGTGTTAAACTGGCAGTAACGCACGCAAAACCATATATCGTTAAACTGGCAGTAATGCACACAAAACAATATGGTGTTAAACTGGCAGTAACGCAAACAAAACGATATGGCGTTAAACTGGCAGTAACGCACACAAAACGATATGGCTTTAAACTGGCAGTAATGCACACAAAACGATATGGCGTTAAACTGGCAGTAATGCACACAAATTGATATGGCGTTAAACTGGCAGTAACACACACAAAACAATATGGCGTTAAACTGGCAGTAATGCACACGCACGCAAAACTATATGGCGTTAAACTGGCAGTAACTCACACAAAACTATATGGCGTTAAACTGGCAGTAACGCACACAGAAGTAAATGGTGTTAAACTGGCAGTAACGCACAAAGATAGTAAATGGCGTTAAAATGGCAGTAATGCACACAGAACTATATGGCGTTAAACTGGCAGTAACGCACACAAAACGATTTGGCGCCTAACTGGCAGTAACGCACACAGAAGTAAATGGCATTAAACTGGCAGAAATGCACACAGAAGTAAATGGCATTAAACTGGCAGTAACGCACACAAAACTATATGGCGTTTAAAATGGCAGTAACACACACAGAACTATATGGCGTTTAAACTGGCAGTAACGCTCACAAAACTATATGGCGTTAAACTGGCAGTAATGCACGCAAAACTATATGGCATTAAACTGGCTGTAATGCACACATAAGTAAATGGCGTTAAACTGGCAGTAACGCACACAGAACTATATGGCGTTAAAATGGCAGTAACGCACACAGTACTATATGGCGTTAAACTGGCAGTAACGCACGCAAAACGATATGGCGTTAAGCTGGCAGTAACTCACACAAAATTATATGGCGTTAAACTGGCAGTAACACACGCAAAACAATTTGGCGTTAAACTGGCAGTAACGCACGCAAAACCATATATCGTTAAACTGGCAGTAATGCACACAAAACAATATGGTGTTAAACTGGCAGTAACGCACACAAACTATATGGCGTTAAACTGGCAGTAACGCACACAAAACGATATGGCTTTAAACTGGCAGTAATGCACACAAAACTATATGGCGTTAAACTGGCAGTAATGCACACAAATTGATATGGCGTTAAACTGGCAGTAACACACACAAAACAATATGGCGTTAAACTGGCAGTAACGCACACGCACGCAAAACTATATGGCGTTAAACTGGCAGTAACTCACACAAAACTATATGGCGTTAAACTGGCAGTAACGCACACAAAGTAAATGGTGTTAAACTGGCAGTAACGCACAAAGATAGTAAATGGCGTTAAACTGGCAGTAATGCACACAGAACTATATGGCGTTAAACTAGCAGTAACGCACACAAAACGATTTGGCGCCTAACTGGCAGTAACGCACACAGAAGTAAATGGCATTAAACTGGCAGAAATGCACACGGAAGTAAATGGCATTAAACTGGCAGTAACGCACAAGACTATATGGCGTTAAAATGGCAGTAACACACACAGAACTATATGGCGTTAAACTGGCAGTAACGCTCACAAAACTGTATGGCGTTAAACTGGCAGTAATGCACGCAAAACTATATGGCATTAAACTGGCTGTAATGCACACATAAGTAAATGGCGTTAAACTGGCAGTAACGCACACAGAACTATATGGCATTAAAATGGCAGTAACGCACACAGAACTATATGGCATTAAAATGGCAGTAACGCACACAGTACTATATGGCGTTAAACTGGCAGTAACACATGCAAAACGATATGGAGTTAAACTGGCAGTAAGGCACACAAAATGATATGGCGTTAAACTGGCAGTAATGCACACAAAACGATATGGCGTTAAACTGGCAGTAATGCGTGCAAAACCATATAGCGTTAAACTGGCAGTAACGTACACAAAGCGATATGGCGTTAAACTGGCAGTAACGCACACAAAGCGATATGGCGTTAAACTGGCAGTAACGCACACAAAACAATATGGCATTAAACTGGCAGTAACGCACACAAAGCGATATGGCGTTAAATTGGCAGTAACGCACACGCACGCAAAACTATATGGGGTTAAACTGGCAGTAACTCACACAAAACAATATGGCGTTAAACTGGCAGTAACGCACACAAAGCGATATGGCGTTAAATTGGCAGTAACGCACACAGAAGTAAATGGCGTTAAACTGGCAGTAACGCACACAGAAGTAAATGCCGTTAAACTGGCAGTAGCGCACAAGACTTCATGGCGTTAAACTGGCAGTAACACACACAGAACTATATGGCGTTAAACTGGCTGTAACGCACACAAAACTATATGGTGTTAAACTAGCTGTAATGCACACATAAATAAATGGCATTAAACTGTCAGTAACGCACACAGAACTATATGGCGTTAAACTGGCAGTAACGCACACAGTGCTATATGGCGTTAAACTGGCATTAACGCATGTAAAACTATATGGCGTTAAACTGTCAGTAATGCACAAAACTGTATGGCGTTAAACTGGCAGTAACGCACACAGAAGTAAATGGCGTTAAACTGGCAGTAACACAATCAAATAGATGGTGTTCAACTGTCACTACCCTGATGCTATCTAAACTGTCCCTACTCTAGCTGTACACTAATGTAAAGATTACTGACACGGTCTCACTACACTACACTGAAACTATCTGAGCTGTCCCTAATCTAGCTGCACACTATGCAAAGCTGAATGATGGTCCTCCTCACTACACTCACACTATCCCTAGACTGACACTAAACTAATATTCTACACTGACAATTGAAGCAAAATAGCATAGTATAAAACACTAACTAACTAATAGCACTGAATAGAGCCCTGTTCTATCTCTCGCCATGCCAAAATCACACTAAAAACGTCTGCCATTGAAAGAATACTTTTATACTGTGGGGCGGAAATGAGCCATGATTGGATAAAGTCATGATGACAGTGTCCAATCATGATTCTGACAGTGCTCTGTGCCCTGATATAGCCAATCAGGGCTTGCAATGCACTGTTCAGCGCAGCAATGCATTGTGGTCGGTTTGGGGGGCCGAACGACCCGTTTGTTCGGCTGTTCGCCGAACGACCAAACAACGAAAGTTCGGCCCAAACTTATGCTCGGGGCTAACCGTTCGCCCATCCCTAGTGACAGTTATGGCACTGTTCAAAGGGGAAATTGGTGGGACATAAATAGTATACAGCATACTGTTACATGTTACATGTCCAATGTTTTTACAGGTACCAACCAGTCCTGATTGTTCTTTTTTCTGTTCATGGTGCTGATATGGCAGTTAAGGTGCACTTGTTAAAGTTTTTAGGCTGAAGGTTTTTTCACCTTAAAATGATTGTAAAGCTTTGTTTAAAAAAATAAAATAAAGTAACAAACATGTTATACTTACCTCCTCTGTGCAAGGGTTTTGCACAGAGCAGCCCCAATCCTTATCTTCTGGGGTCCCCCAGCGGTGCTACTGGCTCCTCCTTAGCATTGAGTGCCCCCAAGGGAGCAGATTTCCATGGGGGCACTCGTGCATGTGCGCTACCAAGTCCTGCTGCTGCGTCCATTGACACAGACAGCAGGGCTCCGCCCCGCCCCCTGGCTTCCGGGTTACTGGATTTGATTGACAGCAGCGGAAGCCAATGGCTCTTCAGGAGAGCGGGAGAATTATCGTTTTATCTCTGGAGTTGATCACCTTTTTAATGCATGCCAATATTCAGTTTGCTTTGTTAGCAGCAGCTTGGCATGTTATGCCATTGCTGAGCCTTATCATCTACCACATCCTTTTTTACTGATCAGAATGCTCATGGATATAAAGACCTTAATCATCAGTGCCAAGAAACCTCACACTCTTAAAAAAATGCTCCTCACCCTCCTAAAAAATGGTTGGGGCTTAGGGCAAAGATTTGTAAAGTGCACAAATCTAATCTAATATGCTATAGGTGCAGTGCCTCCTCCATTGTACACCCATGGGCGTAGCGTGAGGAGTCACAGGAGTCGCAACTGTGACCCTACCCATGCTTCAGGGGGGCCCATGTGGCTCCCTTTTACATTAGGTGTTATGTCGCTGTGTGTGGGCAGTGGGTTTGCATGAGGGGCCGGTATGTTATCAGACAGACCACTCCCCTCCTCTGCACACAGGTGCCGTTGGAACAGGGTAGCTGAGTGGAGGAGGCGGGTGATCTGCTAAGGGGCCGTTCTCTTGCTTAGAATGATGCTGCCCCCCAACCCCCTGTCCTCACTATCCATGCACCTCCATGAGCTGGTCCCACCCCCTCGGTGAGCTGCTCCTGCCTCCTCCTCGCTGGTCCCCTCACCTCTCGCTTTAATTTAATCCCCGCTGATCTCTCCTGGCCTAATTTTTGCCCTTACACCCCCACCTGTTCTCAGTAATGGTGGGGCCCAGCCGGGGGAAGTGCTCTCTAACCGGGTGCAGTATATCCTAAAAGCAAGCATGTGTCAGGGCTGGGCTCAGCCCTTCCTTCTCTGAGCTGGCCGCTCAGCTGTCAGCTAATTGCCAGCTCCTATCTCTCCACAGTGACTCACTTGTTGATGATATCCTGCTCGTCAGTCCTGCCTACTTAAGCCGTCCAGCCCAGATGATCCCTGCCTTCATCTTGGTCACATCTCTAGAGACGCTCTCCTGTGTTCCTGTTAAAGACTTGCTTGGCTGACATTCCTTCTGGCTCCAGATCCTGCTTGCTTTTCTACTATGCTCATCTCTGGCTCCCTGACGTTTTGGCTTGTCTGACTATCCGTTCCGGTTCCTGAACTCTGGATATGTTTTGACTACGTTTACTCTGTTTTCCTTTTCTTAATATTAAACAAGTGAGATTTAACTGTACTTCTGTCTCAGTCTGATTCATGGTTTCTGACAGCATGTTCATCAAGTGGCGTGAGCAGAGGGTTGGGGGACTGAGTACATTCTACTGCCCAGGAAACTGACAGGGCTGGAGGCTACTTTTAAAAGGGAGGGGGACTGAGACTTTCCTAGATTCCCCCTGGAGCCAGCATGGGGGAAGGGTAAGTTCTGAACATGCTGGAACTTGTAGTGCTGGGCCTATGCTTCAGGGTACTGTTCCACCTACCTGTCACATGAGGTCATGGGTACCTCATGTGGGTATGGCTGGTTGGCTTGCTGACCCGCAGGGTGGGTATAACTGCCTTGGGGACAGCAGCCGACACAAGCCATACCCGCCCTGGAGGACAGCAGCAGCCACCAGTCATAACCGCCTTGGGGGACAGCAGCAATCGCCAGCCATACCCGCCCTGGAAGACAGCAGCAGCCGCCAGCCATATTCATCCTGGGGACAGCAGCAGCCACCAGCCATACCCACCCTGGGGGACAGCAGCAGCCACTGGCCATGTCCACCTTGGGGGACAGCAGCAGCCGCCGGCCATACCCGCCCAGGGGGGAAAGCAGCAGCCACCAGCCATACCCGCCTGGGGGGACAGCAGCAGCTAGCAGCCACCAGCCATACCCGCCCTGGGGGACAGCAGCAGCCAGCCACACCTGCAGGAATCCTGAGGAAGAAGTGAAGATTGAGGTCAGTTTTAATTAAAATCAGACAGCAATGGACATGTCTGTTTTCTACACTGGTACACTGGCTACACTGGGCTGCTTTCAAACTGATCTGCGGGTTGCCTGCACTGAGCTATAGACTTCTGTTATTACCTACAAGTTTGAAGGGCTTTCAAAAAGTGCATCACACCTGCAGTATATAATAGAATTCTATGGCAAAGTGCAACTAATTCACAGGAAAGCCACAGGTACACTACGCTGCACAGTGGGTGTGAGTAAACCACAGTGCACCGGTGTGAAAACAGCCCTAGGTACCTTTCATACAATCAGTCCAATCGGGTCTGCCTGTCTGTTTTTTCAGGTGGACCCAATTGGACGCTCCATTCACTTCTATGGAGTGGCAGATGTAAACGGATTTGTGCACATGTATACTACTTCGGATCGGAGGGCCCATGGAGTAGAGCGGGCTGTCTGTGTCTGCTCTGCATATGTGGAGTGGACACAGACCTGTCATCTGCCCATCGCTCTTTAAAATGTTGGGCACCCCTGCATTAAGTCCTACACCTGGACAGGAGGGGCAGCATATACTGGAACCAACCCCTCTCCATTTTCCTTCTGCAACCACTGAAAGCTGGTGGGAGAGGAGGAGATGGCTTTCAGCGGCTGCAGGAGGAAAATGGAGGGGGTCGGTTCCTATATATGCTTCCCCCCTGTCCAGGTTACTCTTATTTCTCCTGCCCAGGCCCTCTGTAACTCCCCTGCCCTGCACCCCCTCCTCCCTACTGACACTGTCCACACACTGTCCACTGCCCTCTGCCCTACTGACACCATCCACACACCATCCACTGCCCAATGACACCATCCACTGCCCTACTGACACTGTCCACAGCCTTACTGACACTGTCCACTGCTCTGACACCATCCACTGCTCTACTAACTGACACTGTCCACTGCTCTATTGATACGGTCCTCTATTGATACTGTCCACACACTGTTCATTCCCCTGCTGACAATGTCCACTGCCCTAGTGACACTGTCCACTACCCTACTGACACTACCCTCTGCCATACTGACACCATCCACACACCATCCACTGCCCAATGACACCATCTACTGCCCTACTGACACTGTCCACAGCTTTACTGACACTGTCCACTGCTCTGACACCATCCACTGCTCTACTAACTGACACTGTCCACTGCTCTGTTGATACTGTCCTCTATTGATACTGTCCACACACTGTTCATTCCCCTGCTGACAATGTCCACTGCCCTAGTGACACTGTGCACTGCTCTACTGACACTGTCCACTCCTCTACTGATACTGTCTACACACTGTTCACTCCCCTACCTGGCACTGTCCACACACTGTTTACTCCCCTACTGAGACTGTCCACTGATCTACTGACACTGTCCACTGCTCTATTGACACTGTCCATTGCTTTACTGACACTGTCCATTGCTCTACTGACACTGTCCACACACTGTTCATTTCCCTACTTGTACTGTCCACACACTGTTCACTCCCCTACTGACACTGTCCACTGCTCTACTGACACTGTCTATTGCTCTACTGACACTGTCCACACACTGTTCATTTCCCTACTTGTATTGTCCACACACTGTTCACTCCCCTACTGTCACTTTCCACTGCCCTACTAACACTTTCACTGCTTTACTGTACTGTCCACTGACCTACTGATGCTGTCACTGCTCTACTGGCATTGTCCACTGCACTACTGACACTGTAACTGCTCTACTGACACTGTCCGCTGCTCTACTGACACTGTTCACTCCCGTACTGACACAACGTCCACTCCCCACTGTTCTATTGACACTGTCCACAAACACCATCCACTGCCTTCCTGACACAGTTCACACACCATCCACTGCCCTACTGACACTGTCCACACACCAGTCACTGCCCTACTGACACCATCCACTGCTCTACACTGACACTGTCCACTTCCCTACTGACACTGTCCACACACCATCCACTGCCCTACTGACAAAGTCCACTGCCCTACTGACACCGCCCACTGCCCTACTGACACCGCTCCAAACACCATCCACTGCCCTACTGACACTGTCCACACACCATCCACTGCCCTACTGACACGATCCACTGCCCTAGTACTGACACTGTCCACTGCCCTACTGACATCATCCATTGCCCTACTGACACCGTCCATTGCCCTACTGACACCATTTACTCCCCTTCTGACACTGTTCCCTTTTTAATGGTAGGCTAAGTTTATATTTGTACAGTGACATTTTGTTTTATTATATTTTTTCTTACTTATTAGTTAGTCCTTGCTGGGTAATTTCTAAAAAAAAAGGGTGCCAAACCCCGGTGATCTTTTTCATTTTGATCAGATAGATCTGTTGCCTACCCCTGCTCCAGAGTATTCAAAAGATTTTGGAGAAACTGTCCACTTTTTGACATACTGTTCTTCCAAATTCTTTTGAATAACCCTCCCAATATGTAAATAAAGATCTGAAATGACTCTTTAGCCACTTGGAGTATCTTGGCATGCGGTGGAAGTGGCAGGTGGTAGTAGGGGGTCCCAGGTGAACTTTTGCATCAGGGCCCCACAAGCTTTAAGTTACGCCTCTGTGTACACCATACTAGATGAATAAAGCAAGAGATTCATGGTTAAAGCGGAGTTCCACCCTAAAGTGGAACTTCCGCTTATCAGATTCCTCTCCCCCTCCGGTGCCACAATTGGCACTTTTCAGGGGGGGGGGGTGCAGATACCTGTATAATACAGGTATCTGCACCCACTTCCGGGACGCATTATCCAAGTTGCCCCGTCTCTATCCGAGAATGCCCCGTTGTGTCTTGGGAAACACAATAGAGGCGCGACTCGCGCATGCATAGTAGGGAACCGGGCAGTGAAGACGTTGCATCTTCACTTCCTGATTCCCTAATAGAGGATGGCGGCGGGGCAGCGAGACACCGCTGGAACCTGGAACAGGTAAGTGTCCATTTGTTAAAAGTCAGCAGCTGCAGTATTTGTAGCTGCTGACTTTTAATTTTTTTTTTTTCAGGTGGCGCTCCGCTTTAAACCAAAATTCTTTGAAATATTTGGCATGAAATGACATGCAACACCATAATCTCTCAATACATGTTCTGGTCATGTAGAAATTTTGGCAGAAGGGGTAATGGGTACATTGTCTCCTCGATTTAATAAAATTTAAACATACCCCTGCTAAAATTGTTTGAATGTGACCAGTTACCCGATGACAGAGAAGAGACTCAAACTCCAGAAGCTGCATATCATCATCATCCCCATTTAAGGAACCTAGTTGATCAAAGTCCTTCTATGTACATGCATGCCAAAATCTTACTGTTGCTGGAAAGAGAAATTCTCAGAGTACATACAGTATGGTGTGCCAGCAGTTCAGCAGTCTTGACAACTTCCCATATGCACAAAGAATTGATTAAAGGGGTTGTAAACCCTCATGGTTTTTCATCTTAATGCATTCTATGCATTAAGGTGAAAAACCTGTGGTTCTGCAGCCCTCCCGAGCCCCCGTTTTACTTTACGTTACCCCGATCCTTCTCCGGCTGGGAACGAGCACACCAGCTCTACCTTGTGTCTCCTTTCCTGATTGGATAGATTGATAGCAGAGCAGCTATTGGCTCCCGCTGCTGTCAATCAAATCCAATGACCCGGCTCCGGGGGTTGGGGCAAAGTCCTGCATTCTGTGTGAATGGACACAGATGCGGGACACGGGAGCGCTTCTCCAACGTGGACACTCGTTGCAGGGAGGAGCCACCAGCTCCACCGAGGGACCCCAGAAGAGGATGATTAAGGCCACTCTGTGCAAAACTAACTGCACAGTGGAGATAAGTATGACATGTTTGTTTAAAAAAAAAAAAAAGCAAGGGTTTACAACCCCTTTAAGGTTAGGTGATAGTGACAATATATGTTTGTACAAGATGTGCAAACCATTCCTTTAAAACTGATGTTTTAAGAAATGTACGTAAAACATATTTCAGGCCATACTTTCATCATTGTGAAGTGAAGGAGAAGCCTGTAAACATTATCCAAATACCTGATGTTACTTCTAACCCATGTGATGACAAGTTAGAGAACACAGCGTTTTGTGCTACACATGATGACAATAAAATAGCTCTGTCAGTTGAGGACTGAGAATTAATCAAAAAAATTGACAATAAATTCTTCAACATCGACTCTAACAGCTTAGTTGTACCCCATTGCAAGAGTCGAGCTTCCAAACAGTCATGAGTTGGCTTTATCCAGATCAGTCTCACTGAAGCAAACACTAAAGAATAAGCCTGAAATAAAAGACCAATTTGTTGCTTTTATGAAAAAGATATTTGACAATGATCATCTTGAGCCGGCTTCACCTTTACAAGAACACCATAAGTGCTGATATCTCCCTTTCTTTGGAATGTATCACCCGCGTAAAGCTAAACAAATCAGGGTAGTGTTTAACTTCAGCAGCAAGTATCAAGATATATCGAATGACGTTCTCCTCCCTGATCCTAATCTAACCTACAGTCTTGTAGAAGTACTTATGAAGTTCAGATGAGAGCCAGTTGCCATTACAGCTGACATTGAACAGATGTTTAATTCCTTTATTGTACAAGAAGACCATAGGAACTTCAGGTTTCTGTGGCACCGTGACAATACCATAAACAACGAAGTTACTGAATACGGCATGAAAATGTCTTTGTGAACAGCCCCTCACCTGCTGTTGCAACATTTGGCCTATGAGGGACTGCTCTTAATGGTGAAAGAAAGTATGGAGCAGAAGCTTAACACTTTGTTGTGAGAGACTTCTACATCTACAATGAACTTAAACCTTTAGCCAGAGATGAGGAAGGACCTGCTCCAAAAGACGTAAACTTTGCTTTCTGAAGCCAACCTTAAACTCCATAAGCCTCAAACAGTGCTGTTGTTATGAAAGCATTTCAGCCTGGCGATCATGTCACTGGACTTAAAGACCTAAATTCAGGAATGGATAAGCCACCTGTAAGGAGAAGTCTGAGTTTGTGGTGGAACTTAATGAAAGTATTCTTTGGCTTTCATATTAGCTCTATAGACAAGCCATTTACAAAATGCTGTAGCAATTCCGATGCGTAAAATTCCTATGTATGCTCAGAAACAATTCGACTCATGCTCGGATGCATTAAACTTAATTTTCTCGGTTCATCATAGTGTTGTACGTCACCGCGTTCTTAGCGGTCGAAAGTTCAGAGAACTTTTGTGTGACCGTGTGTATGCAAGCCAAGCTTGAGCGGAATTCCGTCGGAAAAAACATCCAAGATTTTTACAACGGAAATTCCGCTCGTGTGTACGGGGCATTACATGGGATTCACATACAATGCTGTTTCCTTTGCTGCAAGTCAGAGAACGGAGAATTTTCATTTTCTCAAATGCATCCATAGCAGCTGTTGCCTACCTCAATATAATAGACTCTTGCAATCAATCCCATGTTGGCAAAGCTAAGTTAGCACCTAAGCCTGAGCATCCAATTCCTAGGCCTGAGCATTCTAGCTGTGGAAATTGCATATTCTTTAATGCAAGAGCTAGACACTGACATAGATGACATCAAGTTCTACGCACACATCAACATTGTTCTGGGCTATATACTGTATACAATCAGGCAAGATACTTCTACATCTATGTCATTAATCGAGTAGAAAGGATTAGGTAATCCTACAAGCCTGAACTATGACCTTATTTTCCATCTAAAATTAATCCTACAGACCATGCCACCAAGCCAGTGTCTACAAGTGTTTTTGCAAATGCTTCCTGGTCAAGAGGATCAGAATTCCTGCTAGTTCACACAGAGGGAAGAACAACTGTTCATGTCTTAAATCTCTTAGGACCCTGACATAGATCCAATGATCAGTCCTGATGTCAAACAAATCTACTTTTTTTTACATGCAAGAGAGGAATATGTCAAAAACATTCAGCTGAACCTACAAGTTGAACCAAATACTACTCCTTCACCTTTAACAGTGTCTTAAGGTTTTTTCTGTTACATTAAATGCTTGTACTTCTTTGTTCTTCCGAATTTTCAAGAAACCTATGGCAAATTTAACTATTGTTAATCAGTTTTCACATAGCTGTCATTAATATTCATAGTGGTATCTGACAAATGTGTGCTTCCTTCGGCAGTTATATGGCATATGCTATTGCATTTATGTTTACTTCCTATGTGTTTCCACAATTGTTCATTGTGGTCACCTTGCGGGCACTGTGTTTGCTGTGTAACCTCTCTATTGTGTGATGCAATTGAGTCCCTGCAAGATGCGCACATTGGGGCCAGAGAAAAATATTTCTTTTGACCTTAACATGCTACAATACCAACATCTATCACATCATCACATTCTTTTCCTCAACCCCTCTGCATTCAATAAAGATATTTGTGCATGCCAAGGGTTTGGTGAAGACAGTCTGCTAAATTTTGAGACCAGGCAAAGAGGTCTGAAGAAAGGATACGTCACTATTAAAACAGCTGGAGTCAAAATAAGTGGTCACAATAGGGTTGATTTACTAAAACTGGAGCGTGCAAAATCTGGTGCAGTTCTGCATAGAAACCAATCAGATTGCAGGTTTTTTTTGTCAAAGCTTAATTGAACAAGCTGAAGTTAGAAGCTGATTGGCTACCGTGCACAGCTGCTCAAGAGTTTTCACTCTCCAGTTTTAGTAAATCCCCCCCTAAGCATCTCTGGAGAAAGTGATTTGGATTCGACAATGCTACCGGGCATTTTCTAGTATATGAGTCCACTAAAAATTAACATACTTAAAATATGGTACACAATTCAAAGACATTTTAAATGGGGCACAATTCACCTTTGTTACCTCTTATTAGCACAATTTATTTTCTACCAGGGAGAGAGGATTCTTTTTTAGTATGGACAAAATATTCAAAAGTGAGTACGCCCCTCACATTTTTGTAAATATTTTATTATATCTTTTCATGTGACAACCCTGAAGAAATGACACTTTGCTACAATGTAAAGTAGTGAGTGTACAGCTTGTATAACAGTGTAAATAACTTTAAAAAAAAAATGTATATTCGATTGTGGCAAAGTGAACAAACAAAAGAAAAATTTTCATCAAATGATTACAATGATTCTTTAAATCACCTTTGGCTTAACAAAAACCGCATTAATTTGAAATGGTACTCTAATAACCCACAGTCTGATTTCAGCAATATGTGTACAGTTAGAATTCGACTGGAGTTCGATGTAACATTCGATTTGAATTTCATTCCGAATTTCCTTTCATTATTTGGAGCATTCAGGAAAATTAGTTTATAGTGTTATTCTGGTATTCGGATATAGTTAAAGGATATTATGAACAGATCAAGGGTATACACACTTTAAGAATTACATAACAAATGGGATATTTCCCCTTTAGGTGAGTGGAAACATTGCCAGCTGAGGTATTTTGTAGCATCATTACCTCATCTGTTACGTGCCCTGGGAAGATTTTCTTCCCTTTTAGAGGTTGCTCAATTCATGGATTACTCCAACCCATTGTATTTCCTAACTCTATAAAATATCTACCACACTGGTGGAGCCTAGAATACCACCATGCATAGTGAAATGAGAAAGAGAATTTCGAGTAACTTTAAATGAGCAACAGAGTGTAAAAGTGCTCAAATTAGCACATAACCTTAATAGATACAAATGTAAAATAAATTGTAAATTCTGTATAAAGCTGTATTCTATTTTGTATGCTTTGCCTATGTATTGCACACTGCACTAATGATGTTTTGATTATGTTTGCATTCTTTCAACGCGTGATTAGAAATTAGCCTGCCTATGTAACACCCCTTGTTACCATAAAAGTACAATTGAAACATTAATGTGATACCTACGTAAGCATGTGTACTGTATAAAAAAAACGTCAATTGTGCCGAATAAACAGAACAGTTATATGAAAGGATACGGAGTGTATCTTTTGCGTCTGTTCCCTACTGCAGTAGTTATTATTAACTTGGAACCACTAATCCCCATGAGGGGATTTACAGGTGACCCTGAGAATCCAAAACGAGGAGCTTAAGATGATCTGTCAATTTCTGATAATCAGCCAGCTAAGGTAAGCCCTTTGCTTACATTTGAGTTATGAGACTTCCTTGATCGGTAAGGCATTTTTCGGGACAAAGGGTACCTATTTTTCTCCCCTTAATCAAACTGTATTGATTGGTGGTTATATGTTATGTCGTCACTGTCTACTGTCCATTGGAGTGTTATAGATAAGAAAAGTAAGAATAGTTAATAGGTTGTAGGAAGTACACATATGCTGTAATAATAGTTTAGAGGCAAGAGGGTATAGGCACAAGTAGAGAAGAGAAAAAGACTAACCAGTCATTATGGGCATTAAATTAGGTAAGGTAATGACGGATGAGAGACCCTCAAAAATGCCCAGCACAAGAAAAGCACTAGAGAATATATGAACCGAAGGTGCAGTTCCGACTTAACTGAGACCCTAGATAAATGGTTTAAGTGGATAGGGATCCACAATGGGTAACATGGTTACCAAGTCCACAGGGACTAAGAATTACACAGATTAAACAGCTAGAGGAACAGCTATCTATTTGAGCAGGATGGATCAAGGGTGACAGACAAATTAACACTAGACATAAAGGGAAATGTTGATGTTAAGTTGTGGAATGAATTTAGGGTCAGGCACCACAATTAGTAAATTCTATGTAGCGCTACCCCCGAAGGAGCCGTTTAAGTATATTTTGTTCAGTGCTCTGCCTCAACCCCAAGAACAGTCTCAGCCCCTCTGGCACACCTGACAATAGTGTAAGTGCAACAACACTAATGAAAGACATACGTAATGATAAAACACAGAAATTGTCTTTACTGTAAGGTTTCTGTGGAAAAGTAATAGACATTAGAAGTATATTTTCAAATGAATTAACTGGAGAGTAATAACTGAGAATCAAGAGCAATATAACTCAATAGTATAGTCAGGCTGCTGTCAGGGGATTCCACAACTGCGAATAACCTCAAGAGCAGAGGTAAACACTTTATTAGCAACAGATCTCAAATGGCAACTTTATACCAGATTTGTTATCACTTCACTTAAATTTGTCTCTATGAGTCCTGGCAGGAGGAGAGTAGAAGAATGACTCTTTCTTATGTCACAAAACAGATTACAGTGCACACATTCAAGAATGACATTTCCTGCAAGGCTAGTTAAAAACACCTGAACATATTAAAAAAAATACGGGGGTTTGGTCACACTATATGATCATATATTGCTAAGCCCACTTACTGTGACAAAGTACCCCAAATTAGTGTGTCCTACCTTAGTAATAGAATGATAGATCCTGTGTCTCAACCATGGGAGCCAAACTCCTCTATGTGGGAGAACTGAAGGGATTCCTCCTATACACTGGTGGCCACTAAATAAGAGGTAATGAGGAGGGGGAGGGGTGTTCCAGCCCAAAAAACCTGGTCAGGGTCTATTACAATATACAAAATCATATTTGGGGGGCACACCCTAAAATGCGTTTAAATTCAAGGTGGTGCTGCTATAAGACCAACAAACAGTACAAAACAGATTACAGTGCACACATTCTGCAACAAAGTACCCCTTAATTAGTGGGTCCTACCCTAGTAATAGAATGAAAGATCCTGCGTCTCAAATTTGTGCCAAATAAACAGAACAGTTATATGCAATGATGCGGAGTGTATCTTTTGTGTCTGTTCCCTACCGCAGTAGTTATTATTACTTTGGAACCACTAATCCCCAGGAGGGGATTTACAGGTGACCCTGAGAATCTGAAGCAAGGAGCTTGAGACGATCTGGCAATTTCTGATAATCAGCCAGCTAAGGTTACATTTGCTTACATTTGAGTTATGAGACTTCCTTGATCGGTAAGGCATTTTCGGGACAAAGGGTACCTAATTTCTCCCCTTATCGAACTGTATTGATTGGTGGTTATACGGTATGTCCTGGAAGCAACCTCTAAGTCTACTGTCTACTGTCCATTGGAGTGTTATAGATAAGAAAAGTAAGAATAGTGCTGTTAATAGGTTGTATGAAGTACACATCTGCTGTAATAATAGTTTAGAGGCAAGAGGGTATAGGCAAATAGAGAAGAGAAAAAGACTAACCAGTCATTATGGGCATTAAGTTAGGTAAGGGAATGAAGGGTAAGAGACCCTCAAAAATGCCCAGCGCAAGAGAAGCATTAGAGAATATATGAACCGAAGGTGCAGTTTCACCTTAACTGAGGCCCTAGATAAATGGTTTAAGTGAGTAGGGATCCACAATGGGTAACAGAGTTACCAAATCCACAGGGACTAAGAATTATGCAGGTTAAACAGCTAGAGGAACAGCTATCTATTTGAGCAGGATGGATCAAGGGTGACAGACAAATTAACAGTAGACATAAAGGGAAATGTTGATGTTAAGTTGTGGAATGAATTTAGGGTCAGGCACCACAATTAGTAAATTCTATGTAGCGCTACCCCCGAAGGAGCTGTTTAAGTATATTTGGTTCAGTGCTCTGCCTCTCAACCCAAGAACAGTCTCAGCCCCTCTGGCACACCTGACAATAGTGTAAGTAAAACAACACCAATGAAAGGCATACGTAATGATAAAACACAGAAATTGTCTTTACTGTAAGGTTCCTGTGGAAAATCCCGCCGCATAGTCCGCTCGTGTGTATGCGGCATAAGTCTTTATTTTCTCTAATCACCAGTTGCCACCCCATACACACCATTTTTGAAAAAGTAATTTTCGGAAATAAGCATATTGACAACGTTCGAAAAGAAGTTTGTGACAGTGGATTTAGCCACAGTCGCACATATCTCTACGCAATGGTACACAACGGAAATGTGTAATTTCCCAAGCCAGAAGCCATTTGCAAGGTAAGTGTGTGATATGTCTTATGCTATGTACACACGATAGGATTTTCCGACAACAAAACTGTGGATTTTTTTTCGACGGATGTTGGCTCAAACTTGTCTTATACTGTGTCGGTCACACAAATGTTGTCGGAAATTCTGAACGTCAAGAACGCGTGACGTACAACACATACGACGAGCCAAGAAAAATTAAGTTCAATAGAAAGCTCTTCTGCTTGATTCCGAGCATGTGTTGACTTTTGTGCGTTGGAATTGTGTACACACGCTCGGAATTTCCAACAACAAGTCTTGTTTGAGAACCTGCTCTCAAACATTTGTTGGCGGAATTTCAACAACAAATGTTCTATGGAGCATACACATGTCGGACTTTTTTATTGTGTGTACGGCCCATTAGTGTTACCAGGGTTTCTATGCAAATTAGACTTCCTGCATTTGTACATTTTCATGTAAATACAACGTGGATTGTGTGTTTGTGTAAACAGTGTGTATATATATATATATGTGTATATATATATATATATATATATATATATATATATATATATATATATATATATATATATATACATTTTAGCAAGTGCTGCACAAACTATTGGCCCAAAATAAATCCTGTATAGTCATATTGTACTCTACACACTAGTAACTTTGCTAGCAATTTTCACCACTCCATACATACGTGTCTAGTTTTGTGTTGCCTCATCCTGGTGTTGTTCACATGTCACCCCATCAAAAGTTCACCATTCACAGAAAATGGCACAGATGACTCATCTATGGTCACATTTTTAACAGTTTTTCCTGACAGCTGGGTCTGCATATGTTACCCTTAGCCAGTAACCCTATAGCAGTTTTGCGCTGTGCAGAATCACATACAGTATATACAGTATCTCACAAAAGTAAGTACACCCCTCACATTTTTGTAAATATTTTATTATATCTTTTCATGTGACAACACTGAAGAAATTACACTTTGCTACATTGTAAAATAGTGAGTGTACAGTTTCTTTCAGAAAGAGAGAGCGATCAGAGCTAAAAAAGATCCTAGTTTGTGAGGCATCCTATGATACATCTTATGTGCCCATACTGCTTGGCCATCCGCGGGAATTCTTTTGGTGAAGTGTGCGGAGTAGGGGGACCGTTCTATCTGGATGATCGTTATCTACCTAACCAGCCCCATCAGCAGATCCCGGTTCGTGAGGCCTCCTATGATACATCCTATGTGTCCATACTGCTTGGCCATCCGGTAAGCGTACAATCTATCCGTTGGTCGGGCACTTCTTTATTTCAGAAATTAAAGTGAAGGATAGTCACCGTGGTGTATTTCTTCCCCACTATCCCTGGGTTTGAATACCTTGTTGTGAAGTACAAAAACCAACATTCTAACAGGACTATACGCACTGGATTTAAGTTATGTTGTGGATTCCTATGGATTCATTTTACTTTTCTGATTTTATCTATGCGCTACTCCGTGGCCATCGATCATACTGTTAGACTTTTTAGTAGTTAAAATTCTTGTTATAAAATAATATATTTTTTAATTTCCACTGGCGAAGCTTTATACAATTTTCTATTTGCCTATGTGTGTGTATCCCACTTTTAGCAGCTGCCTTTTATAGGTTGTTTTTTACTCCAAGCGCGGTTTATTTATTTTCATCATTGTTATGTATTGTCAGACTCAATATGCCAATTAAATATATTTTCTAATTATCTCTCTCCCCAAAAATCAATAGCCTAATTTAAAGTCCCACCTTCCTTTTTCTTATACTATGTAACATTCTTGGCTGTTGGTTGGGGGAGCTGAGCCCGATCTTGAATCTTGTAAACCATACGTTTGCATATGGTTGTTGGAGGAGGTTTGACCCAAAGCCAGCTCAGTATATTTCTCTGGTCTGATGGGGGGGCATTTGGGTCATAAATTGAAGTTGCAGGTGCTACTTGAAGTCTGCTTGATGGGGCTGGATAGTGTTGATAATTTTCAATCGTTGTTTGTGGAATTATGGTTGAAATAGGATATTGCGTATAAGCTAGACGTATATTTGTTGGTAATTGGGGCAGTCTGCTGGAGGGTGAAATTGTGTTGTGGTATATGGATAAGAGTTTGGGAGCTGTGGTGGTCTGCTTGGGGGAGGGAATTGGGACGAAGGTGAAGTAACAATGGATGTTCATTCTAGAGGTTTGGCAGGGCAGTTATTGATGAAATTGGTGAAGGAATGGGATAAGGGATGTTTAATTGTGAAGTCTCATTAATGGAGATAGGGAAGTCAAAGCTGGAAGGGTATGGGTTATTTATTGCTCTGGGATTAGAAGGAAGGGAATTACAGGCGAGGCGTATGTTGGTTGCTCAGGTTGTACAGGGACGGGGTAAACAAAATGAATGTATCAAATGCTGCACAGCTATTGCCATATCAAAATATCGTTCATCTACAACCTCCTTTAGAAGGGGCACTAAACTTAGAGCAAACACAGTGTGCCGACAACGCTGCGCGTCTATTTGGGCTGAAATTCCAGACACAATATCTAAGAGTCTCAAAGTATTTCCAATGTCTTCCACTGTTTGGTGTCTGCTATTCGATCGTCTGGTGTTTCCACTTGAACTTGGGTTTCTGCTTATTGGAGTTGAAGCCTCTGCCTCCTCTGGTTCCAGAAGATTTGGTGTAGATGAAGTTGATGGTAATATTGAGTTACCAAGAGCATGCTGCTCTACAGTTACTTCAGAAATGCTGCTGCCTACCATTGTGCCAAGCTCTTCTTCCACTTCGTCACATTCATTTTCTTCCTCCTCCTAACTTGCCTGGGTGCTGTAATGAAAATTGATGTTATGTCACTTAGTGTGTAATTCGGAATCAAATACATGTCAAATAGATCTTAGCTTAGCCCTTCAATTCCATGATTGGTTTAAGGAAATCCAGTTGTCTTGCAATGACATAGGGATGTTTTTTTTCTTGTGGCCGCACCACTGCGTGTCTTTTTTTTTATCTCATAAACTTTCAGTATGTGTCCTTCATACTACACCACCTAGTAGGTATGTCTGCAACTGTAACACAAAAAAAACATAACTAATTATTATTTTCCTTTTTATTAGGTACCTAGCTATGGCAAATTTGTTCGCAAGCCTGCACTTTGAATTTAGGATGGGGAAATCTACTGTTAGCTCCATTGTACATGAAACATGTCAATACATCTGGGACGTTTTAAAAGACATTGTGATGAAAAAACTACCCAGGAAAATCGTGCCGATATATCTGATGTGTTTTGGGAGTGCTGCAATTTCCCAAATTGTGTCAGTGCAGTGAATGGCAAGCATATTATGATCGTGATGCCAGTTCCTAGTGGCACAAAGTATTTCAATTATAAAAAAAAATCTCTTTTGTTCTGCTGGCAGTGGCTGATGCCAATTATTCATTTTGCTATATTGACATTGGCTCATATGGAATATATATATATATATATATATATCAGACTCGAGCATATTTGCTCATTCGATGTTTGGAATAATGCTTCGGAACAACTCAGCCATCCCTACCATATGTTTTCATTGGGCATGAGGCATTCTCCATCTCAGAGCATCTTTTCAGATCATATACCAATCATGATCGGCTCACGCCGATATGCGCAAAACGACATACCCGTACGTCACTTGGTCATCAGCGGCTAGCAGGAGTGTGCGGACTCTATGTCAGCCAGTGGCCCGCGATTGTGGCACGGAGAGGCAGAACGGGGAGATACCTAAGTAAACAAGGCATTTCCCTGTTCGGCCTAGCAACATGACAGGGATCTACTGCTCCCAGTGATCGGGAGCAGCGATCTCTATCATGTTCAAGTGAGCCCATTCCCCCTACAGTTAGAACACACTGAGGGAACACACTTAACCCCTTGATCGCCCCCTAATGTTTAACCTCTTC
Source organism: Lithobates sylvaticus (assembly GCA_028564925.1). Taxonomy (NCBI): domain Eukaryota; kingdom Metazoa; phylum Chordata; class Amphibia; order Anura; family Ranidae; genus Lithobates; species Lithobates sylvaticus. The sequence goes on from CM053026.1 coordinate 106,234,101, forward strand.
CCTGCCAGTGACATTTACACAGTAACCAGTGCATTTTTATATGAAAATGAGGATGATGCTGCGCTGTTCCCTGGGGGGATGACTAGATCTACCACAAGGTGGCAGTATCGGGGTAAAGACGTAGACCCCTAATGTGAACAGTAGTGAGAGACAGTAATGGTAACAGGTCTAGCTGTTGAATCCAAGCTCTACGAATAGAGGCAAATGACTCCCTTGTTGTAAGGCGGAGTATGATGTGACCAATAAATATAATAATACTAATAATAATCGTTGCTAATGAATAAATATATAAAATAAACAAATATGTAAAGTGCGAGAGTGTTGGAGTAACTAATAACACCTACATATAATGGCGAATGAGACATAATAAATACGTAACATAAATAGTAAAATATGCCTTAAAAATACATGAACATATGGTAATAGAGTAATATTAAATATAAAATATAAAGTGCATAGCAGGTTGTGCAAAAAATGTATATATATATCCGTGATGTGCTAGTGCAAATAAATAAAGTTTAAAATGACTAGGCGATCAGGTGAGAAGCTTGACGATTGTTGAAATCACATTCCAGAAATATGTGATGATTGGTGGACAGGGATATGTGCAAAAAATAAAAATGCACTAACGTAGATAATTGAACAGTAGGTATACAGTGCACAATATAAAAACAAGAAGTAAGTGCAAATAGTGGTGCATAATGAGACTAGTCTGCGTGACTAAAGAATAAAAGTGCAAACGCAACGTGCACAGAGATATCCTGCTAACAAGAACGTGACCCGAATTAAATAGTCATACTAAAACGAACATGACCAGAATTAAATGCTCATAACAGGCTAGGCTGCATGCATATGAGTCCGTAGTATTAAGAAGTCCTCAGCAGTTAATAACTGTGATTATGTCTCCTGGTGGGGATAGTGTGATCCTTAGGCAAGGGTGATATTCGTGCCTCTCATACCTACAGAGGAAACGAGCATGGCGCTCGTTGGAGATAAGCACTATTTTACTGTTTGTTTTGTGAGGAATACTGTGAGTTTTTATTGATTTGCAATGCTCAAATAAACTGTTTATCGAGTAATTGTCAAACCATACTACACTATACGGCTCCCCCTTCATTCATTTTTTACCTACTACTCCGGCAACTGCCGTGAGAGATAAGGATAGATATACCGGGAGCCAGAGATAAGGAATAAGGAAATACGCACCCACCCAGGCAGACCAGCTTGTTAGAGGAAGAAGACAGCAGACCCCACATCATCATTTCATATGCGGTTAACCCTCTACCGCAAGGTAAGGGTCCATTGCTTATCATAGTGTGCCCCACAGGAAGAGGAACGACCCCCACTATTTTTGGACACCTCACTGCACGAATATCACCCTTGCCTAAGGATCACACTATCCCCACCAGGAGACATAATCACAGTTATTAACTGCTGAAGGACTGCTTAATACCACAGACTCATATGCATGCAGCCTAGCCTGTCATGAGCATTTAATTCTGGCCACGTTCGTTTTAGTATGACTATTTAATTCTGGTCACGTTCTTGTTAGCAGGATATCTCTGTGCACTTTGCGTTTGCACTTTTATTGTTTAGTCGCACTCTGCGATTTATTGGCAGTTTCTTTTCTGTTTTCTGCTAATATTTATCCCGCATATAATTTTTTTTTTTCTAGTCACGCAGACTAGTCTCATTTTGCTCCACTATTTGCACTTACTTTTTGTTTTTATACTGTGCACTGTATACCTACTCTTCAATTATCTACGTTAGTGCATTTTTATTTTTTGCACATATCTCTGTCCACCAATCATCACATATTTCTGGAATGTGATTTCAACAATCGTCAAGCTTCTCACCTGATCGCCTAGTCATTTTAAACTTTATATATTTGCACTAGCACATCACGGATATATATAAATTTTTTGCACAACCTGCTATGCACTTTATATTTTATATTTAATATTACTCTTACCATATGTTCATGTATTTTTTATGCATATTTTACTATTTATGTTACGTATTTATTATGTCTTATTAGCCATTATATGTAGGTGTTATTAGTTACTCCAACACTCTCGCACTTTACATATTTGTTTATTTTATATATTTATTCATTAGCAACGATTATTATTAGTATTATTATATTTATTGGTCACATCATACTCCGCCTTACAACAAGGGAGTCATTTGCCTCTATTCATAGAGCTTGGATTCAACAGCTAGACCTGTTACCATTACTGTCTCTCACTACTGTTTACATTAGGGGTCTACGTCTTTACCCCAACACTGCCACCTTGTGGTAGATCTAGGCACCCCCCCCCCCCCCGGAACAGCGCAGCATCATCCCCATTTTCATATACCTTGTCTGGTAGATTTGACCTACACTCGGTGCTTGCAGCAGTCCCCCCACATTCAGTCCCCCCACCACCTCCCCTGTCCCTTACCCATCCCTCTCCACGGTAGTGCAGGAATACTCCACTACAGTGCATTTTTATAACACTGATCTCTGTACAAATGTCAATGGTCCCAAAATAGTGTCAAAAGTGTTGGATCTGTCTGCCGCAATGTTGCAGTCACAATAAAAATTGCAGATTACCACCATTACTAATAAAAAAAAATTATAATAAAAATGACATATATCTATCCCCTATTTTGTGCATGATAACTTTTGCACAAACCAAACAATACTTATTGCGATTTTTTTTTTTTACCAAACATATGTAGAATACATATTGGCCTAAACTGAGGAAGAAATTATTTTTTTTAGATTTTTTTGGGGATATTTATCATAGCACTTTTTTTGTTTGTAGCGCAAAAAATAAAAACCGCAGAGGTGAGCAAATATCACCAAAAGTAAGCTCTAATTGTGGGAAAAAAGGACATCAAATTTGTTTGGGTACAACGTTGCACGACCGCGCAATTGTCAGTTAAAGTGATGCAGTGTCGTATCGCAAAAAAGGGCTTTGTCAGGAAGGGGGTAAATCCTTTCCGGGGCTGAAGTGGTTAACTTTCGTCTCACAAGAGCTCGACGTGTTGTGGAGTAAGCTTTTGGTACTTGTGACAGACCTAGCCAGGACAGAGGCTGTTGGAGGGGACTGAAAGTGAGCCTCTTGCCTTGCGATTATGGGCCCTGGCATTTGGGGGAATGGTGCTGTTTGTGAGCTGGATACCTGGGGACCCCTGAGCTGGTTTTACTTGGATTCAGGTCCATGCTGGCCCCCCAAGACACATAGACTCTGGATATGTATTTGCCATATCAGCAATAGACTGAATCATACTGTTGGGATACAAGCTGTCAGATGCTAATGTCATGAACTCCAGCCACCTGTCTGTTGTGTAAATGAGTTTAGTCTGGCTTGAATATTCCAAAATGTTGTTGTCCTAATTAACCCTGTGTTGATGTTTATGGTAATGTGTATTGAAAAGTCTTCTCTCAGTCAACTAGTCTGGGTCAATGATTAGATAATTAGCTCATGCTAATTAGGTTAGGTTTTAGTCATCCGGCTGTATATATTTGTGTGACATCTCAAATAAAAGTTATTCCTGATGTACTCCAAGACTGGTGTTGTCTACTTCTTGGGGGTTCCTATAACCAGATCCATTGGACTCATATTCCAGGACTTAGGAAGTGGTATACTGACAGAAGCCCTCAAGCAGAGTGTAGGGACGTTCCGTCACATTGGTGGCAGCAGTGGGATCGTGCTTCCTGCAGTCTGGGACATCCAAACCTCCAACGGGATCCAAGATCAGGATAGCAGACTTCGGTCACCCCAGCAGAGATATGGATCTGGCATCAGAGTTCCCGGGGCTTCTGCAGATCGTCCTTTCAGCATACACAAGGACTGTGTCTGAGGATGAATACCTGGAGCTCAGGCAGCAGATTCGGCTGGAGCTCTGGATTGGAGCCCTCCAGCTCACTGGTATAAAACAGGGCAAGTGCTTTCTAACCCAAGAGCAACGGGCCAGTGACCAACGGGCATTGCGGATGGCATTCCTGGGAGAGCAGCCCCAGGAGCAATGGGTGACTGAGTTGGACAGGCTGGTCCAGCAGGAGATAGAGCTGGACAATCATTATTGGGCTCCGCGATGGCACGCAGAGCAGGGATATTTAGGGGAGACAACAGAATGCTCTCCGGAGGGATATGACTTTGGAGGCCCTGGATTGCTGTGGGAGAGCCTTACAGATCGTTTTGTGTTTGGCGATGAAGGGGAACCTACCCTAGAGGACCTGCAAGAATATAGAGAGGCTATGCTCAGTCTTGCAAGGGTCTCAGAGCTTGAAACCTGATCTGGACCATTTGTTAAGGAAGGAACAGCATCTGGAAAGGGCATACAGGAAACTGCTAGAACACGTTCAGCAGCATGCCAGAGAATCGGCAGTGGAAACTCCAGAGATTGTCGTCCCCAAAGCGGAAGTGCTGACAATTGGGCAGAGCTCTGCTAACTTCTGCCCAGCACCAACAGTGGCTTCGGCCTTCTTGAGAGAAGAGATAGTCAGCCTTTCTCCCACAACACTGACAGGGACATGTGATTTTCTGCCAGCAGCATCTATGGAGTTACAACAAACTTCTCCAGCTGAAGATCTGGTAACTGAACAGAGGGTCCAAGACCTCTGTCCCACACTTTTAGCAATTCCAGAGACTGGGGATTTTATAGACGTTTCTGTAGAGGAGGAACCACCTAGCAAACCCCCAGCAGAAGTGCTGGCAACCGGACAGAGAGTCCAAGACCTCTGCCCCACACCTACAGCAATTCTGGAGGCCCAGGGTGAGGAGGTGGCAGTCCATCACGAGTTGCAGATCAGGATCCAAGGAGAGAATGCAGTCGTCACCTCACAACTGCAGCTTGATCTGGTGTTGGTGGATGGGCCTGTGGTCTCCACTAACAGAAAACTAGCAGAAGTGCTGGCAACCGGGCAGAGTGCTACCAACCTCTGCCCAGCACCGGTAACAGCTGCGGAGTTCCAGGGAGCTGGGGCAGTAAGCCTCTCTCCCCAACAGTTAGCTGGAGCAGATGATGTAGGGAAGCTCCTATGCCCAGCTGAACTGCTGGCAACGGAACAGAGCGCTGCTGGCCTCTGCCCACAACTAACACAGGACAGATTTCCTGTAAAGGTGAATGGGAAATCAGTCTCCACCTGTATACCCCAGGGATGCTATGCAGTAGGCCCATATGCCGAACAGCATGACCGACTGAGCCCAGCCACCCTGTCTTCTCTCCTGCGGCTAAAGGGACTGCAGGAGGAAGGACCAGTCCGCACTTCCCCCCAGCAGCGGTATGTTCTATGAGAGAGGCAGAGGTTGGCTGGGTGAGTAGTGCTCTGTTTGAAACAATTTGTTTGGGGTACTGTGTGGGTACAGGCATTAGAGGACTGGAACTATGGACTAACTTTGGAGTCAACCCGTCTGGGGTCTTCTCCTGTGTTAGTCTCCTGCCGAAAGGGGAGAAATGTGACAGACCTAGCCGGGACAGGGGCTGTTGGAGGGGACTGAATGCGAGCCTCTTGCCTTGGGATTATGGGCCCTGGCATTTGGGGGAACGGTGATGTTTGTGAGCTGGATGCCTGGGGACCCCTGAGCTGGTTTTACTTGGATTCAGGTCCATGCTGGCCCCCCCAAGACACATAGACTCTGGATATGTATTTGTCATATCAGCAATAGACTGAATCATACTGTTGGGACAAAAGCTGTCAGATGCTAATGTCATGAACTCCAGCCACCTGTCTGTTGTGTGAATGAGTTTAGTCTGGCTTGAATATTCCACAATGTTATTGTGCTAATTAACCCTGTGTTGATGTTTATGGTAATGTGTATTGAAAAGTCTTCTCTCAGTCAACTAGTCTGGGTCAATGATTAGATAATTAGTTCACTAATTAGATTAGGTTTTAGTCTTCCGGCTGTATATATTTGTTTGACATCTCAAATAAAAGATATTCCTGATGTACTCCAAGACTGGTGTTGTCTAGTTCTTGGGGGTTCCTATAGCCAGATCCATTGGACTCATGTTCCAGGACTTAGGAAGCGGTATACTGATGGAGGCCCTCAAGCAAAGTGTAGGGACGTTCCGTCACAGTATTCTCTTAAACAACTGGTGTTTGCTGCACACCCCAATCAGCATAAGCATGGACAATGCTATTGCTGCACTAAAAGCTATATGTGTGCTGCATAATTTTGTTTGAGCTATAGACGGTTACTTCTTTGAGGATCCTTTGAGGCATGATTTGAAGGGTGCACAATGGAGAAACACGAGAGGCAACATCAGCGGTGCAATGTTTGTGAAGAATTCACAGAATACTTCATGTCAACAGCGGGTCAAGTCTCAAGGCAGTTCGAGGCAATTGAATAAAATATTTTCAATTTTTGCATTATAACCCTAACCTGAACACCTATAAACCATACGCATAACCCTTAACACTTGGTATTGGTTAGGAATTCAAATCCCTCTAATACCTCAATTTGTTCACCATAACATCTCTAATCCCTCTATTAGCTAACCCTAACTCCTCTAATCCCTATATTAGCTAACCCTAACTCCTCTAATCCCTATATTAGCTAACCCTAACTCATATAATCCCTATATTAGCTAACCCTAACTCCTCTAATCCCTATATTAGCTAACCCTAACTCCTATAATCCCTATATTAGCTAACCCTAACTCCTCTAATCCCTATATTAGCTAACCTTAACTCCTCCAATACCTCTATTAGCTAACCCTAACTCCTCTAATCCCTCTTTTAGCTAACCCTATCTCCTCTAATCCCTCCATTTGCTCAACCTAAAATCTCCAATCCCTTATCCAGACACCTCTAATCCCTCTATTAGCTAACCCTAGCTCCTCAAATCCCTATATTAGCTAACCCTAACTCCTCTAATCCTTCTATTTGATCACTTTAACATCTCTAATCCCTTATCCAGACACCTCTAATCCCTCTATTAGCTAACCCTAACTCCTCTAATCCCTATATTAGCTAACCATAACTCCTCAAATCCCTCTATTTTATCACCCTAACATCACTAATCCTGTATCCAAACACCTCTAATCCCACTATTAGCTAACCCTAATGCCTCTAATCCCTATATTAGTAAACCCAAACTCCTCTAATCCCTATATTAGCTAACCCTAAATCCTCAACTCCCTCTATTTGCTCACCCTTACATCTATAATCCCTTATCCAGACAATTCCAATCCCTCTATTAGCTAACCCTAACTCCTCTAATCCCTATATTAGCTAACCATAACTCCCCTAATCCCTCTCTTTGCTCACCCTAACAGTCCTAATCCCTCATCCAGACACCTCTAATCCCTCTATTAGCTAACCCTAACTCCTCTAATCCTTATATTAGCTAACCCTAACTCCTCTAATCTCTACATTAGCTAACTCTAACTCCTCTAATCCCTATATGAGCTAACCCTAACTCCTTTAATCCCTATATTAGCTAACCATAACTCCTCTAATCCCTCTCTTTGCTCACCCTAACAGTCCTAATCCCTCATCCAGACACCCCTAATCCCTATATTAGCTAACCCTAACTCCTCAAATCCCTAAATTAGCTGACCCTTACTCTTTTAATCCCTCTATTAGCTAACCCTAACTACTCTAATTCTTCTATTAGCTAACCCTAACTCCTCTAATCCCTCTATTTGCTCACCCTAACATCTCTAATCCCTTATTAGCTAACCCTAACTCATCTAATCCCTTTATTAGCTAACGCTAACTCCTCTAATCCCTCTATTTGCTCACCGTAACATTTCTAATCCCTTATCCAGACACCTCGAATCCCTCTATTTGCTCACCCTAACATCTCTAATCCCTATATGAGCTAACCCTAACTCCTCTAATTCCTATATTAGCTAACTATAACTCCTCTAATCCCTCTCTTTGCTCACCCTAACAGTCCTAATCCCTCATCCAGACACCTCTAATCCCTCTATTAGCTAACCCTAACTCCTCTAATCCCTAAATTACCTAACCCTTACTCTTTTAATCCCTCTATTAGCTAACCCTAACTACTCTAATCCCTCTATTAGCTAACCCTAACTCCTCTAATCCCTCTATTTGCTCACCCTAACATCTATAATCCCTTATTAGCTAACCCTAACTCATCTAATCCCTTTATTAGCTAACCCTAACTCCTCTAATCCCTCTATTTGCTCACCGTAACATCTCTAATCCCTTATCCAGACACCTCCAATCCCTCTATTTGCTCACCCAAACATCTCTAATCCCTTATCCAGACACCTCTAATTCCTCTATTAGCTAACCCTAATACCTATATTAGCTAACCCTAACTCATCTAATCCCTTTTTTAGCTAACCCTAACTCCTCTAATCCTTATATTAGCTAACCCTAACTCCTCTAATTCATCTTTTAGCTAACCCTAACTTCTCTAATTCCTCTTTTAGCTAACCCTAACTCCTCTAATACCTATATTAGCTAACCCTAACTCATCTAATCCCTTTTTTAGCTAACCCTAACTCCTCTAATCCTTATATTAGCTAACCCTAACTCCTCTAATTCATCTTTTAGCTAACCCTAACTTCTCTAATTCCTCCTTTAGCTAACCCTAACTCCTCTAATACCTATATTAGCTAACCCTAACTCATCTAATTCCTCTATTTGCTCCCCCGGACATCTCTAATCCCTTATCCAGACACCTCTAATCCCTCTATTAGCTAACCCTAACTCCTCTAATCCCTCTTTTTGTTCACCCAAACATCTCTAATCCCTTATCCAGACACCTGTACTCTAATCGCTCTATTAGCTAACCCTAACTCCTCTAATCCCTATATTAGCTAAACCTAACTCCTCTAATCCCGCTATTTCCTCACCTTAACATCTACAATCCCTTATCCAAACACCTCTAATCCCTCTAATAGCTAACCCTAACTCATCTAATCCCTAGATTAACTAACCCTAACTCCTCTAATACCTCTATTTGCTCACCCAAACATCTCTAATCCCTTATCCAGACACCTCTAATCCCTCTATTAGCTAATCCTAACTCCTCTAATCCCTATATTAGCTAACCCTAACTCATCTAATCCCTATATTAGCTAGCCCTAACTCATCTAATCCCTTTTCCAGACACCACCAATCCCTCTGAGACATAAACCTAACACCTTTGAATCCCTCAATTAGATAACCCTAACACCTCTATGCCTATTGCATACATAGGCAATACACATAGCTAAGCAATATACTTACGATTTTGTTTCTAGATTCCAGAGGGTAAACTGCCCCAGTCATAGTACATGAGATGGACGATATCATCCCATCCTCTTTTTTTCCTTACTGTTATCTTTGTACAGCGGATCCCTGCAGTAAAATATATATGGTCTTTGTCTGACAAGTCTTATCAGCACCTCGTTGTCCACAGGGGTTTTCTGCCATCTGGGAGCCATTTTTCACAGGACATGGAACTATGACAGGGATGGGAGCAGGGGAGGTGGGGTGTGGTGTGACAGATTTGAACTGTGTGCTGTGAGATTTCTGCAAGTTCAATTGAAACATATAAAGATAAAATTGGCACTGCACCATAGGAATTCACATCGCACCCACAATCAACACACAGGACTCTTTTTCCTCACACCAAATTAACAACACATAGATGTGAACCAAAGCCATGGAATAATATGCTTTTTACATGATCTGCAAATTTGTGTATTCCTAAACGCATTACCCCTGCTGTAAATTCGAATCAGTTTGAACCTAGTCTAATGGTCCCACATTCTGTGCAGCAAATTTTGCAAACATCCACACTAAATAATTATTTAATGAAAGGTTTTCCAAATATGAATTTGTATTGTTGTGTACCATTGAACAGAGAAAGGCACATGTGTTAAATTGATGGTGTAGGAATCAGCTGCTGTGAGCCCAGTGCAGGACACACTCCCTGAAGACGCAAACTGAGGATGGCAATATCCATACTGAGTATACAGTTATCACCCAGAAAGACACTCTGTATTTAGAGTTATTTAATCCTTCTTCCCCAGCTCAAGAAGCAGAGTTCCATGCCTTAGCAATACCTTTGAGCTATCAAGAGTATACATTTGTATAGATAGTAGAGATTTAGAGAGCTATTGGGGTGGTGCCTCATTTTGGTTCCATTTGAAGGACTAGAAGGTTATTTTTTGGCAGCTAAACCAACCCGGATCTGAAACTTACCTCCCAAAAGGGGGCCGGAGCAGTGTCAAGGGACAGACCAACAAGGATCTAAATGTAATGAATAAGTAACAGAGTAATAAATAGGTTGTATTACAAACTATAGCTTAATACACAAAAGAATGAACGTTCAATAAAGTCGTCCAAATGTATACTAATAAGCATACCTATCACTTTGAGGTGTGTGTGCAAAAAAATCGTTCCACGTAAGAATTCATTATATAAAGATACTTCTCAGAGACCCGTTCTGGCTAAACTTGGCCACTGTGGGTGAAAATAAGGCTGCACCACAGATAATTCATGAGAGCGTATCATGCCTCAAGGTTATTTGGCAGATGTATAGAGAGGGGCTGAGTAATCAGCATCCAAGCCTATGATGAACATAATGGACATTTACATTACACAGGGGGACTATATCCCCTCGATGCAAAGGGTACTATTTAACAGCAACCCTAAATGTCGAAAGGTTGTAACTTACCTTGTAGATGGGGGTGTGATCAATGATGTCATCCTGTGGCATATCCTAGACTGTGCTCCAGGATTTTCCTCCCTGAGCTGGTGGGGCACCAAGCCACGCCGCTGACACAGGCATGTATGATCGCAGTGACACGCCATTGCCAAGCACCAGTGTCCAATACAGGCCATCGTCACCGCCCCCACAGGTGGGCGGCTCGTATGGCCTGGGTGCGCCAGATGGGAGAGAAACCAGACAGAGCACAGGGGAAAGAGGCACGGCTATGCAATGGAGAAAACATGACACTGTGAAGGCCATAGGATAGCCAATAGGAGTAAAACACACTAAACTAATGAACAAATATACATAAGCTGCTGTGAAGCAGCTAGAGTCCCAACGATAGATGCCTCAAGAAAAACGTATACAGTATTAGGAAAACACATTGTCTTAAAGCGGGATTCCACCCTAAAGTGGAACTCCCGCTTTTCGGAACCCTCCCCCCCTCCGGTGTCACATTTGGCACCTTTCAGGGGGGAGGGGAGTGCAGATACCTGTCTAAGACAGGTATCTGCACCCACTTCCGGCATAAACTCCCACGGGAGTTTACGCAAGTTCCTGTCCCGGCGCGCTGTCTGCCGGGACACACACGTGTCCCGGCAGACAGCACTGAAGATTCTCATTGCGCCGCGCGACTTGCGCATGCGCAGTAGGGAATCGGGAAGTGAAGCCACTTCCTTATTCCCTCACCGAGAATGGCGCCGGCTACAGCAGAGAGCCGAGCAATCGATCGCCCTCTGCTGCCGACACCGCTGGACCCTGGAACAGGTAAGTGTCCATTTTTTTAAAAGTCAGCAGCTGCAGTATTTGTCAGTACAGTCCCGCTTTAAGCATAGCAGTTGTGTACTAGGCAGAACCATTATTAAATAAATACCCAGTAAGAATCATATATATAACAACAAACATATTAATGCAGGAATAGATGAAAAAAAAAACAACAACAAACCATAAAGGCAAAAAAACAATGAACAGTATGAGGAGCTCAAATTGATGAAAGGTATGGAGCGATTAACTACCAAGATATCTATTCATTCTCATGACCCCCCAGATGAACCCCTCCTAGCTGAATCACAGGACATTGTGAAACTAAGGTTAAAAGTATTCGTATTGAGACACTGCACAAAAATGTAGCAGCTTATCAGAGCCACGCCAAACCAAATGTCTTTGATAAAACGAAACCACAGGACCACATGGTCAAAAAATATGGCCAGGTCGTCCGAGGTGCTGATCATCTATTCCCACTCCCCCAGGTACAGATTGGCGTAGGATGGGGCACAGCAGGTCCCCATCACCACACCCTGCACCTGGAGGAAGTGGGAGCCATTGAAAGTAAAGTAGTTATGGCGTAGTACAAAGTCAAAGTATAATTTGTGTACTAAATTTGTATATTTTCCTGTATATTTCCTACTGTTCTGAGTGTTCATGATCCTCTAGTCCCACTTTTTGAGGAACCTGGTTTTTATGTTTGACCATAGATCCATTGACATATTTGTTCCAGAACACTGAAACTTTGATAGCATGATATAAGAAATCACTTATTTTCCACCTATGAAATGTTGCTAAATGGCTTACCGTATTCTGAAGTTTTGGCATTCACAAGAAAACCCATCATTAACCACTTTCAGACCGGACCAATTTGCAGCCAAAGGACCAGGCCCCTTTTTGCGATTTGGCACTGCGTCGCTTTAACTGACAATTGCGCGGTCGTGCGACGTGGCTCCCAAACAAAATTGATGTCCTTTTTTCCCACAAATAGAGCTTTCTTTTGGTGGTATTTGATCGCCCCTGCGTTTTTTATTTTTTGCGCTATAAACAAAAAAGAGCGTCAATTTTGAAAAAAAACGCATTATTTTTTATTTTTTGCTATAATAAATATTCCCCAAAAATATATAAAAAAACATTTTTTTTCCTCTGTTTAGGCCGATACGTATTCCTCTACATATTTTTGGTAAAAAAAATCGCAATAAGCGATTATTGATTGGTTTGCGCAGAAGTTATAGTGTTTACAAGATAGGGGATAGTTTTATAGCATTTTTATTAATATTTTTTTTATATTAGTAATGGCGGCGATCAGCGATTTTTATTGTGACTGCGACATTATGGCGGACACATCGGACATTTTTGACACATTTTTGGGACCATTGTCATTTATACAGCAATCAATGCTATTTAAATGCATTGATTCCTGTATAAAGGACACTGGCAGTGAAGGGGTTAACCACAAGGGGGCAGTGTAGGGGTTAAGTAGGCCTAGGGGTGTGTTTCTTACTGTGGGGGGGCGTGGCTGTCAGCTAGTGAATGCTGATCTCTGCTCCAATCACAGGGAGCAGAGATCGGCATCACTAGTTGCTAGGCAGAAGGGGGAGATGCTGTTTATCTCGGCATCTCCCCGTTCAGCCTTCCCGTGAGACGATCGCGGGTGCCCCTGCGGCGATCAAGTCCGCGGGGCCCGCGACCGGACTCACGGGGGTTCCGACCGGCGCAGGAGCGCGCCGCTCCCGGCGCACTCCCGAAGGCACGGACAGGCATTAAGGAGGGACTTATATATATGCCCTCCTGCCTGTCCGTGCCATTCTGTCGACGTACATCTGTGTGCGCCGGTCGGGAAGCGGTTAAAAGATTGGTTAGGAAGTGTACACTCAGTCTTACCACTCATATGAAGATTCCATTGGAAAATTCCATAAAACATAATATGTTTGGGTTATGTTTAAAAAATCAAAAACATACACAGAGTTAGTAGGTATATAATATATACAGAAAAGAAGGTCAGATAAAGCAGGTTTGAGGTGTTGTTGGTTGGGTTTTGT
>CM053026.1:106263059-106410559 GCA_028564925.1 Lithobates sylvaticus
GCTAGTGACATAAATCAGCCAATGGTTTCTTATGTTTCTCATGGACTTTTCTGGTAAGATCTCTATGCTTCAGGATCTAGACAACTACAGATAATACAAGAGGGTGCCAATTTTCGACTGGATGAGACTACCAAGAGTGCAGGAAAAAAGCCAGAAACTACGGTGGGGAGACCTTTCTAATGGAGATCTGTAACCTTTAAAGAAGCCAGCCCGAGTCCAACTTGATTGAATGTCACTTGCTGCATATCCCTGTAAAGCTGGCCATAGACAAAGCAATTTTCTTTCGTTGCAGGAAAGAAAATCACTTGACTTGCCCATCAAAACAGTCAGTATAGATACAATCAGCCTGCCATACATGGTTCGAATCTCGGTTGATCCTGGCTGAACCGGCTGAGATTCCATCTGTCTATGGCCGGCTTAAAGCTGCGCTGTCATAAGAGAAATGCTAATTTCCTGGCTGTTTTTTTTAAACTTCAATACTTTGAATCACTGACCTAGCTCAAGCATGCAGCAAGTGAATTCAGAACCTCTGATCTACAAACATGTTAAAAGTCATTGAAAGCATTGATACCAGTATGGTATCGGGTAAATATAATTTTCAGTAGTGGAGGTCATTAAAGAGGATTAATTCTGAAAAACTATGGAATAATGATGCTGCTGAAAAGATGGCTCAGTTCACTGTCCATCGGCAACATCTCTGATACAGTATACAGTAATTAAAATGAGGAGATTTAAATAGGTGCAGCTGTTTTTGCAATGACTACACACTAGCACATTTTAAGGTTTATCATCACATATAAAAATCATAAAAATGTTTAATTTTGTTTAATTTGCAGCATTCTGTAATGGCTTGCTTTACAAAGTAATAGTTAAAGTAATACAAAGCGCATTGTGTTAATATATGTTAATATGGTAATGGTTTACTAAACAAAGCAGTGTAAAGTGCAGTAACCCAAAGCCATCGGATTCAAGCCACTGTGGTCATATAATAATAAAAAAAAAAATAATAATAATATAATCGATAAGCTTCCACATCTCGTATAACCGGATTACTGCACTAGCAAACAAGACTAATTGTAGAAAGCAGTAGAGTAAAGCTCCCCTTAGACCTCATACGGTAGGAGGTTATACAGATATGATACAATTCTGCCCTTTAGCACTGCACACATTAACACTCCGCTTAAGCCGGCCATATCATTTCTTTCCTTTAACAGCCGCTAGCAATAATCACATGTAAAATCCGGCAGGCTGGTTGCACCCAAGTTGATAAATTGATCAACATGGGTACATTCAGCCTGCTCATACATGGTTCGAATCTTGGCAGGTTCCTCCTGAACCGGCTGAGATTCGAACCATCAATGGCCGGTGTTGGTGCTTACAGCTATTGGGGTTGGAGGAGTGATGTGGGCTATATCCACCATCTTGATTGCCTTAATGGGTGCTGGTATGTTAGAGTGAAAAGGTTTGCATACATGGCTCAAATTTCTGCAGATTCCAGCTGAACAGTCCATAATTCGAGCTGAGCCCCCCCATCATCATCCTTTGCTGACAAAAGTTAATTTCTTCAATTTACTTTTATCAAAGAAGCCAAGTGGAAAGTTATAGGCTTGGATGCTGGCTGTCTGAATACAATAGCAGGCAGGGAAAATTCCTTCATCCACGCTGTATGAAGGGATCCATTAGGAATCTATGTGCGTGTGATTAGTCTTAATCTAACATAGCTTTGTGCCTAACCACAGCCATACATGGATTGAAATTCTGCCAGTCCAACAGGGACTGGCTGAATTTTGATATATGTATGGGCAAGCACGTTGTGTTGTACACAAATCGATCTATTGACATAACCAGCCAGTTGGGATCAGTGCAGCCAGCTATAGATGGCAACATGATCATTGTATTCCGACGGCAGGGGAGGCTCCCCGCTGTCAATACCATAAAGATAAGGACTCCCCATCCACTTCAAATGTATGGATGGGGGAATCGACTAATTTTTTTTTTCTGTCTAACCCGCTGGAATCATGAATCATGTATGGTCAGCTTAAGTCCAAGTGGAGCAGACAGCAAAGTTATACACAAAAAGCACAAGGAGGTAACAAAACTCACTGCATGCACAAGAAGAGGATTTTAGGTAAATATTAGGATTAGAAGCAAGTACGGTATGCTTACTCATTGCAGCTTTTACTTTACCAATGAGCAGATAGTCATACAGTATCTCACAAAAGTGAGTACACTCCTCACATTTTTGTAATTATTTTATTATATCTTTTCATGTGACAACACTGAAGAAATTACACTTTGCTACAATGTAAAGTTGTACAACAGCGTAAATTTGCTGTCCCCTCAAAATAACACACAAGGCCCCTTTCACACAGTTTTGTCGGCGGACCTGAACGGGCGTTCCATGTTAGCCTATGGAGCGACGGATGTCAGCGGTGACATCCGACCCCGTCTGATCCGCTAAAACAAGATGGATGGCCCTACGTTTCAATCCATCCCTGGCGGATCGGATCGGGTGAGATCTGATGAAAAACGGACATAATGTCCGTTTTCGTCCGATCCCTCCATAGCAACCAGCGGCGCTTGACAAGGGACCCGTCATCCGCCGGCTCAGCGGAGATCAATGGAGAGTTCTCCCGCTGAGCTGGCGGACAGAGGCAGACTCCATGGCAGCGGATCCGCCTCGTGGGAATGAAGCCTAACAGTGTAAATTTGCTGTTCCCTCAATATAACTCAACACACATCCATTAATGTCTAAAGCGCTGGCAACAAAAGTGAGTACACCCCTAAGTAAAAATGTCCAAATTGGGCCCAACGTGTCAATATTTTGTGTGGCTACCATCAGGCCCAGACAGACAAAAAATAGACTGAGCAGCCAACTTTTCCAGGGCCCCGGGGTCTCCTATTGTGCCCATACTGCCCAGTGACACTGACCTGCCTTAACCCTCTTGGGTGGGGTGGGTACAGCGCCGCTCTCTCCCTCTCTCGCTGGTGCCTTAACCCTCTTGGGCACCAGAGCTTCACAGGTTGCCACTGGAGTCCTCTTCAACTCTTCCATGACAACATCACGGAGCTGGTGGATGTTAGAGACCTTGCGCTCCTCCATCTTCCATTTGAAGATGCCCCACAGATGCACAATAGGGATTAGGTCTGAAGACTTGCTTGGCCAGTCCATCACCTTTACTCTCAGCTTCCTAAGCAAGGCAGTGGTTGTCTTGGAAGTGTGTTTGGAATTGTTATGTTGGAATACTGCCCTGCGGCCCAGTCTCCCAAGGCATGGGGTTCATGCTCTGCTTCAGTATGTCACAGTACATGTTGGCATTCATGGTTCCCTTAATGAACTGTAGCTCCCCAGTGCTGGCAACACTCATGCAGCCCCAGACCATGACACTCCCACCACCATGCTTGACTGTAGGCAAGACACACTTGTCTTTGTACTCCTCACCTGGTTGCCGCCACACACACTTGACCCCATCTGAACCAAATAAGTTTATCTTGGTCTCATCAGACCACAGGACATGGTTCCAGTAATCCATGTCCTTAGTCCGCTTGTCTTCAGCAAACTGTTTGCAGGCTTTCTTGTGCACCATCTTTAGAACAGGCTTCCTTCTGGGATGACAGCCATGCAGACCAATTTGTTGCAGTGCATGGTCTGAGCACTGACAGGCTGGCCTCTCACCCCTTCAACCTCTGCAGAAAAGCTGGCAGCACTCATAAGTCTATTTCCCAAAGACAACCTCTGGATATGATGCGGAGTACGTGCACTCAACTTCTTTGGTCGACCATGGCGAAGCATGTTCTGAGTGGAACCTGTACTGTTAAACCACTGTATGGTCTTGGCCACCGTGCTGCAGATCAGTTTCAGGGTCTTGACAATCTTCTTATAGCCTAGGCCATCTTTATGTAGAGCAACAATTCTTTTTTTTTTCAGATTCTCAGAGAGTTCTTTGCCATGAGGTTCCATGTTCAACTTCCAGTGACCAGTATGAGAGAGTGAGAGCGATAACACCAAATTTAACACACCTGCTCTACATTTACACCTGAGTGAGGAGTCCTCACTACTATACACAGGTCCCTGCTGGGAATTGTAGTCCCCCATAGAGAATAAGTCATGCTGGGGAGTTGCAGTCCTCAGTGCTATATGTCCCCCCCCCCACATAGGGGCATGCTAAGGGTTGTAGTCCCCCATAAACTGGACTCTTATACAGTGATGCGTTTCAGAGATTGTACATTTTTCTAATAAAACTGTTTTTGAGACTCGCGAGAGAATTGGCATCTTCATTCTAAGAAAAAGAATCGCGATTCTCATTTTTCCCAGAATCGTGCAGCTCTAGGGTGTACTCACTTTTGTAGCTAGCGGTTTAGACATTAATGGCTGTGTATTGAATTATTTTGAGGTGACATAAAATTTACACTGTTATACAAGCTGTACACTTACTACTTTACATTGTAGCAAAGTATAATTTCTTCAGCGTTGTCACATAAAAAGATGCAATAAAATATTTACAAAAATGTGAGGGGTGTACTCACTTTTGTGAGATACTGTACTACTTGTATCCAGGACATCTCTTGGAAGAATTCAAGCTTCCGAAATGTACTCTTCCACAAGAAACAACTTCAGATGATGTGTCTATGACAATTTGCTTAGAAGCTTAGGACTGGATAATTCTAGGAGCCAGCAGATCTAAAAATCTATAACTCAGTCTCCTACTCTAGCCTTCATTTGTTGTGTATGATTAACTATAGAGTTATATGGTTTCTGACACAGTATTTGCATTATCTATATTACTCACTGTCATTTCAATCAATTTGTTTAGACCAGCCTTTAACAAGGGTTCCTTCCAAGGTTACTGTTGGTTCCTTGAGCAGTGAGTAGATTGATCTGCCACCAAGACCATCAATGCAAGGGGACATTTTTTCCATTAAACAATGCAAGGGCTAATTTCTACTGTACACTAATGTTACAGGATACCAGTTTGTACTATCTGAGTATACTGCTAGTTAGTCTTCCCCAAGACTTGAAGTGTATTTTAAGGGGTCCTCCAAAATGAAAAAGATTGAGACAAGCTACCTTAATAAATGCCAAGGAAGATGACAGCACTTTGTATATCAGTAATAGTTATAATAATAACAACTGATGTCTAACTGTTTATGTATTGTCAATAAATGTGCATGCTCCCTAGCTATGTGAATAGAGATCAGTATGGCTATTGAGATGTAACCTTCCATTGCTTGACTCCATCCAAAAAAGTGTATTAGAGCTAAAGTACTACATCTCCAAGAAAAATGTAGCCGGCAACTCCAGATCCCTTTAGAAAATCTTTATTGCTACATGCAAAGTCAAGATTAAAACACTTAAAGGACGCTTTTCGGCATTGTTCACAGCACCTGTGCATCAGATTTTCTAATAGGATCTGGAGTTGCCGGCTACATTTTTCTTGGAGATGTCTACTTAATTACCGGAGGCCATTCGAGCCTGAGCATCCAGTGAAGGATTTCACTTTTATCCATTAAGAGTGTTCTCTCATGTGAGCGCTGCATCTGTGTTTTGTTTTTCTAGCTAAAGTACTACCTGGAAAGTCACAGGAACCAAGTAATGACTCACTCATTCCTCTTAAGTTTTAGGACGGATGAAGAAAAAAGGCACGCAGCTTTCATCTCTACTTGCAAATGATGGGTAATCAGAGCACATATCCCAAGGAAGCAATTTCCCAGTGTTCCTAAAAATATGTTTCTGATGCCATTTTTCTAATTGATGCTGGTGAAAGTTCCTGTCCCTCGGCTTCTTTGAATGACCTTCATCTTCACCTATGATGAGTGAAGTTGAACTAACCTTGTATAGTGGTGTCGGGAACTTCCTAATGCCTGAAGATCTGGCTGGCTTTTATCTAAGTGGGGTAAGACTTGTTCCCAGAAACCTCACGAAAGCACATACAAATCTTTACTTTTCATGACATAAAGCTTGGACAGCTTTGTATTATACTGTGACAGCTTGAATTTCTTAAAGATCACAAGCTACATACAAGGATTTGGAGCTCAAGAGCACCCAGACATCCTCTTTGATGTAATAGTAATAGATCCAGCAGGATTACTATACAAGGTTCATTTGTGAACTGGTAAAGTTTAATGAAGGTAAAAATCAAAGATTACATTTACGTTGCAGTCCGTCACTAGCATTTATTATTTTTGTTTAGTTCTGACCCCCCGCCTAATTTTACTACCCATTGACCCTGCAAATAAATCAGTTATTTTATCACTTACTTTACCAGGGTGACAACACTGTTCTTTGAGCAGTGATGTGGCACTGTCACCTTGAGGTCAAATCAGTCTTAAACTGGCCATACGCAGCTCAAAACTGGATTGAAATCAGACGAAATTTAAGCTGCGAGTGGCCTTGTCAGCGCCACCCAGCTTGTAAAATTTTGCTTGAAAGATGGGTGGAAAACTGTCAGCAAACTGTTACTGTATGCTATCAGATGCAGTCACTGTCAGGCCCATTTCACAATGACGGATCAATCGGGTCTGCTTGTCAGTTTTTCAGGCAGATTCGGTTGGACCATCCATTGATCCGATCATGTCTGCTAAAAACAGTACCCAGTATGGGGATCCATTCCCTTTCTGTCCAGTGGATCAGACAAGATGACAGTTGGACAGAAACGGCTGACAGCCCACAGAGAACCATGGGGCTGCGTCCGTGTCCACCCTGCATCAGCGAAGCAGACATGGACCTGTCATCCGCCTGCTCAGCGGGGATCAGCAGAGAGGTCCCCTGCAGAGTGGGCGGATCAGCTGGAGGACTCTGCCAGTGTGAAAGGGGTATTAAAGGTGATCAGACTGCTGCAGGTTCCAGGCAGGGGAAGGTCTTAAATTTAGCATGGAAAGGGGAATTGCATAATTTCTCTAGAGCAATCTACATAGATAAAGCTAGCCTTAGAGGGAGAGGTAGTTTTAAATGGAAAGCAAATTAACACCAAAGCTCCAGTTAATACTTTTCAAAAAGTTATAGCAAGTTTTTCTTTTTAAGCTTTAACCCATATGAATAAAAGCTGACCATTGTAAGCAACCCTGATGTCAAAATATGGTTTTTCTTCAACCCTGCAACAATTGCTGAACAGCTAGGCCCATTACAGAAAGTGGACAAATAATAGCTCTGACATATAATAAAACTATACGAGGTACTGAGAAAAACAAAACCTACTGCATTATTGCTACCAACAGACTACAACGTAGATGTAATTTTTAATTTTGCCCATAGGTACACTGTAAATTATAACTGCCACTTCAACTGGATTAACTTGCTCCTGAATTACTGAATTAGATTATCGTTGCCTACATTGCCCAAGGGGGTTAGGTCAGGTCATGCACAGTGCAAATTTGTTTCCTGCAACCAAGGATTGAAGGAAAGAAATTCGCACAATTCCCCCATCAACACAGGCAGTGCTGACAGGGGAATCAGCCATTGCCTTCTCCTGGTAGGGGGAGCCAGTGATTATCGCTAGTGGCTTTAGCAGCTGCTAGCAATAATCAGAAGTGAATCAGTCAGGCTGGTAGCACCAAAGTTGATCAACTTGGTGCATTCAGTCTGCCCATTAACGGTTCCTGCTGAACCGGCCGCGTTTCGAAAAGTGTATGGCTGGCCCCTACAGCAATAATGGTCTTTTAGAACCTTTAGAACTGCTTGTTACTACACACAAATATTTTCTAACCTGATGACAAATGTCTGCCCAGTTATAACATTTTAACAAGTCCCTGTGAATTCATCTCACTGTCAGCTGTCACCGGTGACAGGACGGCTTGTCTACAGTCAGATTTATATGACGAAACACATCTGCTCATATCAGTGCACTTTAGTAGATTATGAATGCAATATTAAATCAGAGTTATACAGATTAGGTTAAGAATTTCCAATTAGAACAATTCTTTCCAGATTGTATTGCACTTTGATCATTATCCTAAGACAGGTACGTTAAGTACTCACACGAAGTATGTGAACACCAGAACCTCTTCTGTCAGCAACACTCAAGGCAACACTGCCTTGGCTGCCATGCAGATCTCTAGAGCTGTCATACACAGAGCTGCTAGATGCAGTGTAAGTGGAATTAAAGGACCGTGACAGCATGCTCTGAATAGAGAGGGATAGATGTAACAACACAGATTAGTAAAGCATGCATATACAACCAACAATGGGTTACTCATTCATCCACTCAACACATCTAGGTGCCATGCACATCTCATGCAGATATACACACAGTAGTGCGTCGTGTACCAATAACCCAACATAGGGACATGCAACTTTCATGTGACCAAAGGAACAGTAGAAACATTTATTAACCACTAAACACATAACATATACAAACAGCATGGAACAGAAAAATCTAAACTGGACAAAAGATATAGCAGAGGTATTCCTTTAACAACCAATTAGATGTCTTCTTTCAGCTTCTAACCTGAACTACTAACTCTTAGCAAAGTTTCCATGTACTACGCACTCCTCATTTATATAAATAAGCCCACTTTGTTTAAAAGAAAGGGAGAACATGACTGGGCTGATACAAAAGCCCATTTATGCCTTCACTGGCGATTTAATTTTCAGCATGCATTATTTTTCATATTTAATGACAACAATTTTGGTCAAGTTTGTAGCAATGCCAGTAAACAACCACTGGGGGGCAGTAAAGTAGCATATATATTCAATGCTCCTTGCAGATAAAAAAAAATAAAAAATACAAAATTGTCATGGTCCAGTGATAGCTACACGAATAGATCAATAATGTGTGTTGCTCTCTCTACCATTAACACACACATTTTGCGTCCGTTCTACTCTATACATTAAAACTTTGGATTGCGAGCATAATTTGTTCCGGAAACATGCTTGTAATCCAAAGCACTTGTATATCAAACTGAATTTCCCCATAAAAATTACTGGAACCTCAGATAATTTGTCCCACAATCATTTATTCATAGGGCTTTTAGTTTATAGTCCATATAAAAAGATTATAGTAATGTGATAGGTTGTGTAACCATAAAATGTCCATCCACAAATGGCAGCCTCCACAAGGGGATTAGATGCAAAATCCAGCAGGAGCTACAGAGTATAAAAGAGAAGAGAGGCGCCTCTAAGTGTAGCAATATGGTTACATTTAATGAAGGTACAACATTCAGCAACTCACATGGTTGATGATTAAAAGAGGCACATCTAAGCATGCAGGCACCTGGGGGAAAGCTGTTCACATAGACCATTCTCTGCTGTCAATCTGCAATGGTGACTGGGAAGACTACCCTGCAGTAGAGCGATCTGAGAGCGAGGCTTGGAGAGCTTGTGGAGCGCAGTGTGGAAGGGATGACATTGTTGGCGGTGTGGAGGATGGTCTATGTGGACAGCTTTACCACGGATGCCTGCATACTTAGATGTGCCTCTTTTAACCACTTGCCACCCGCCATATAGCAGAATAACGGCGGCAAAGTGGTTGCAATATCCTGACTGGGCGTCATATGACGTCCTCAGGATATTAAGCCACTGCGCGCCTCTGGGGGTCAGTCTGACACCCCGTAACACCGATCTAGGTAAAGAGTCTCCAATGTCCAATCACGGCTGATCACAATGTAAGAGCTGGTGATCGGCTTTTCCTCACTCGCGTCTGACGGACGCGAGTAGAGGAGAGCCGATCGGTGGCTCTCCTGACGGGGGGGGGGGGGTCTGCGCTGATTATCAGCGCAGCCCCCACTCGGATCCCGCCCAGGACGACCATCATGCCGCCCAGGACCACCAGGATGGCCATCCACACTGGACCACCAGGTATGCCTCCCCTAGACCCCCAGGGAAATGCACATTTGTGTCCAGGCAGCTGCCAATCAATGCCTACCACTGCCAGTGCCACCAGGGATGCCCATCAGTGCCCATCAGTGACGCCTATCAGTGCCGCCTACCACTGCCGCCTATCAGTGCCGCCATCAGTGCCGCCTATCAGTGCCGCCTATCAGTGCCGCCTATCAGTGCCGCCTATCAGTGCCGCCTATCAGTGCCGCCTATCAGTGCCGCCTATCAGTGCCGCCTATCAGTGCCGCCTATCAGTGCCGCCTATCAGTGCCCATCTTTTCAGCCTTTCAGTGCCCATCAGTGCCGCCTATCAGTGCCGCCCATAAGTACCCATCTTTTCAGCCTTTCAGTGCCCATCAGTGTCGCCTATCAGTGCCCACCAGTGCCACCCATGAGTGCCCATCAGTGCTGCATATCAGTGCCACCTACCAGTGCCTGCTCATTGGTGCCACCTCCTCGGTGCCGCCTTATCAGTGCCCATCAGTGAAAGAGAAAACTTACTTATTTACAAAATTTTATAACAGAAACAAAAGCAAAAGATAAAAACCGCAGAGGTGTTCAAATGCCATAAAAAGAAAGCTCTATTTGTGGGAACAAAATTATAAAAATTTAGTTTGGGTACAGTGTTGTATGACCGCGCAATTGTCATTCAAAGTGCAGAAAGCTCAAAATTGTCCTGGGCAGGAAGGTGTATAAGTGCCCTTTATTGAAGTGGTTAGGTTAATCATTAACCATGAGAGTTGCTAAATGTTGTACCTTCATTAAATGTAACCACATTGCTACACTTAGAGGCGCCTCTCTTGACGTGATGCTACTTGTACATCAAGACATCGCTTGTTTATCAAGCAAATATTTATAAAGAAATTTTGCTTGTCTTGCAAAACGCTCTTAAACCAAGTTACTCTCAAACCAAGGTTTTAGGCCCCTTTCACACTTATACGACTTGTCCCACGATTTGGGACTGCAAAGTAGCATGACAAGTCGTTCCCCATGATTTCCAATGACAGCCATTCATTTAGTACGACTTCAAGTTGTTCCCACTTCAAAGTAGTCCCCGCGGTCTGATTTTGAAGCCACTTACACAGGCATTCCTTGAAATCATGGCAAAATTACGGCCGCGAATCGTGGTAAAATCGTGCGACTTTGAAGTCGCACAAGTGTGAAATGGGCCTTACTGTATTTATTTTACAGATCAGTTTCTGTAAATGCATATGAGCATATACAGTATATGTTCTTGTGAGTTTTCATACAATGTTATGATTAGTAGATTTGTCATGTGAGCAAATTAAAAATCTGTACCAAAATCTGTTTGACAGTTTTCTGTGGACCATGTGATCACAGGCATGAACTATACATAGGACACTAACTTTTCAGTGACTCATTACTAAGCCCGACCCCTCCCCAGCACCTAGATCCTCAAATCAATGTGATAGCCTCTACTGGCCACTGAGGCTAGTACTATATTCCAAGTTAAAAATGATTGTAAAATGTACTCCATTACCAGAGTGGTGTAAATATTGTAGGGGGGGGGGGGGGCAGCAAGGAGCAGCACTGCAATAAGAATAGAAGAGGGGTGTGTGTGGATGGACAAAGCACCACTGACATGCAACAAATTAACAAATTGTCACTTATTTGGCACATAAAACAGCAAATAAGTGTGCGCATAAAAATCGGCGCATTTATTTTCCATGTGCCAATCTTCGTCAACCCCCCAAGAGTGTCCTGGTTTCCAGGGGTTCTACATGCCAAAGCAAAGTTGAGGGTTATTGGATACTATAATGAGTAAAGACGAGGTTGGGTGTCCTCCAAACTCATCTCTACCCAAACTTGCTCTTTTCTTTTTATTCCAATGAGCTCCAATCAGGGCCATCTCTTCCGCAGTTTATGTACACAGAGGCACGCTGCCTTTAGAAGCCATTTCATCTTTAAGTATAATTTAAAGGCAAAACTTTTTTATTTTTTTTAAGTTTTAGATAGAGTTGAGAGGGATTAGAACACCCACCAGTTTTTATTGCTGTCTGTTCCCCGGTTAGGGAGATGCACCCTCTCTATTTGTCCTGTTAACCATAATCAGTGTAAGTGAAAGTAAAAGAAAATCCCATATTTTGGGTTGTCCACAGAAAGGTAATATAGAGGAAATCTTCCAATGGGGACACACTAGTTCTGGTGACCCGAGGGTCCCCAAGGAATTCCCTTAATTGGCAGGAACTTCCTCTCACTTCCTGTTTGGCTATGGGACAGGAAGTGAAGGGAAATCTCCACAATGGGACACCGATGGCAAAAAAAATAAAAAATCTGATGGGTTATAACCCTCCTTTAGGCCGGTTCACACTGATGCGGTGCGAGAACCGCAGGGATTCCTGTGCGGTTCATCAGAATCGCAGGCAGTTCACACTGTGCTCTGCGAACCGCTGCAAGTGTCAATATAAAGTAAATGACACCCCAAAATCGGTTTGCAGAAAGCAGTGCGAACTGTGGAATCTGACAGAATCGGATCGCATGGGTCTGAACACCCATTTGATCAGATTTCAGTGCGAAAAAAAAAAAAGAAGGGTCCTGCACGTTTTTCGTGCGGATCCAGTGCGTATTGATCTATACATAATGTATGGCTAAATTCGCACGGCACTGAATATGCATGTCATTTGTACAGGAATCTGGTGCGATTCATGCACAAATGACATGCAATGTGGCAGACCGCATTAGTGTGAACCCAGCCTTACTCTATCCAAAATGAAAAAAAAAAAAAATTTGCCTATAGTTCTACCTTTATATTTAAATAGGGGCTACATAATGAGGAGATATTGATGTGTCCCTGAACACTTGGTGCAGAGATAAAAATAAACATGTGCGCCTCATATCACATCTACTAAACTAGTGAACATGACAATAGTCTATAATGTGCCCCTATACCAGTATGGCAAGGTTATATACCATTTCAGTTATTTCAGACAAAGTTAAAATGAATCTAGAAAAATAAAATGTAAAAAACATTTTACAGAATCAGTCATATCATGGAAGGGGTGAGGAATAAAAACTGTTGTAGTTATAAAGTGCAGACCCCAATAAAATCTTGCTGTTCTGGCTGAACACTGGGCCATTCTGACAGGCAAAGCTTCAGCACTTCCAGAAGTGGCAGAACATGCTTGATGCTTTCTGTGACACCGCGTAGTATTGCCAGTCAGAAGGGACATGATTTAGCCATAACAGACATGGCTGCATCAGACAAGTGCCCCTCTGGATGCCTGCACTTAAAGCAAAGCCTCAGCACTTTCAGAAGTGCCAGAACATGCTTGATGCTTTCTGTCTCCTTCACAGTTCTGCTAAGTCAGTGAGGCTTCCCCGTCATCGTGATGGACCAATAGGAATGTGTGGCGACAGGAGGTACATCTCCAGAGAATGTCACCAGCACACCATGGATCTCCAGAATGGGTCCAAAGCTTTATTCAGCCATCACATTGTTACAGCAGAAGCAACGTTTTGGATCCTAAAAGGACCCCTTCATCAGGCATGTGACATGCCTGATGAAAGGGATCCTGTAAGGATCCAAAACATTGCTTCTGCTATAACAAGTTGAATAAATCTTTGCACCCATCCTGGAGATTCATGGTGTGCTGGTGACATTTTCTTACTCTATCTTCGGTTCCAGCCAGTGGTAGCTTCAGCAACCACTTACACACACAGCCATTTCTTCAGGAACATGTGCGTTGGATTCTTAGAAGGTAAACTGCGACACTGCACAGAATTGTCAGTCAGAATGGACAGGATCTAACCATAACAGCCACGGATGTATCAGACAGGTGCACCTCTGGATGCCCGCACTTATTAACTACAGCAGTTCTGTTTCCTAAATATAAACCAGAATACTTCTAAAAAAGCAACACATAGATTGCTCTTTTGTTAGGTATCTTTTGTAAAATTAGACAACATTTTAATAAAACGGAGTGCTGTCCACAGTAGCCAATCAGACTTTCATTTTTAGACCACGCTCATTTCTTAGTCAGAACTGACTGATCTCTATGAGCAGCACAGTCAGTTCTTTACTACATCACAATCTAACGGGGGCTTCTGGAATTTAAGATTTTTTTGAATAGAAATTTTTAAGTTAATTTTTCACTCTTACCTTTTCCATCTTCTTCGCCTCTATGTGCCGCAAGACCTGTTCTCTCCAGTCATGAGGTACCTTACCTCTACCTGGAGGGTCCAGTAAGGAGTGTTCAGAACTAACCCTAGCATTTGGTTTTTTGGGACTAGTCCGAGAGTAGTTGAAATCACTGACAGACATTGTTCTCTCAGGAATATCGTTAACGGAAGGCCGTGCACTCTGTGGTCTGGGCACATTAGGACCATCGATGCTATATGTCCTGGCTGAAAGCGGTCTCTGTGGGCCTGGTATCAAGTGTGAAGGTCGGCCCATTGAATGTATGTCCCTGTAAGTCATGTAGTCCCCTTCAGGTACAACAATCCTCCTTGCGGGTCCTGTATCGCCCAGGGACATAGAAGCATTAGAAGAGACGCTGCCCTGTCTCTGCAGTGTGTTACGGCTTACTCCCTGATGAAGCCGATCATTCTGGGACATTGCCCATGCCTCCACGTGTCTTGGTCCCATCCTCTGGTGCACACCATACATGTTACTTGCCCTGACATTGTTATGATTAGAAAAGTTCATATTGGCAGAGTGTTTGATGTAACTGGGGCTATCTATGCTGTCAGACAGATGGAAGCGGGGAGGAGGTAAGGCTCCTTGATCCATTGAGGCCATTTGTTTCTGGTTCCACAAATTGTCTTTGGCTGCAGCACTACTGCTACTGTACTGAACATTATACTGAGGCACAGCAGACATTTGGGAACCTGGAGGACCTCTCATCGAGTACGACCCCTCAGGGTTGTGGTTGGAATCAAATTTAAACACAGTTTTCTTTCCGGTGGATACCAGATCCGATGAGGAAGACGAACCAGAGAACACCTGCAATGGCTGATCGTACAGCAAAGTTGCTGACTTGCTCCTAACAATATTCTGTCCTTCAGCACCTGCCGATGCCATCTTGCCAACATACGATGATTGCGCAGAGCCGCTGTCACTCAGGATGTCATAGATCCTTAACTCTCCCATCTCAATGTTGGTTATGCTGTGAGATTTCACAACATGACCCACAGGCTCTCCCATCTGTGGAGACAAATCATCTGTGCTCTTTGAAACACACATGTCAAAAGAAGGCACTGAATCCTCTGACGCGCTCCTGACAGGCTCACTCATATCTGGAGACATATCCTCATCTGCAGAGTGTCCATTAACCTTATTCATTGCACACATATTGGGGTAGGCCTTCCTGTTTTCCAGGGGTTCAGCCTCCCGTTTCTCATTATTGTTCAAAAATGCCTCTCCAGACCTCAATTCCTGTGAGATAAGCTGCCTCTTTGGAGTATCCGAATGCAAGCTTTCATCATTTGTAAGGTTATTGTTTATGTTGATTTGGTTCAAGTTGTGTGGTTTGTCGGTATTATTGACCCTCTTCTCTTGAACCAAGTTCTCTTCACTGTCCAGTGATGGGATCTCAGTGATCTGTCTCTCACCAACAGCATTCAGTTTTCCTCCATTATGCAAAAGGTTGTTCAAGTTTTCATCTTCTTGTCTGTAAGCAGAACACAAGACTGTGAGGCCTAGTATTACCTTGATTAAAGGTTGTGCAACCTTTTTAATAAATATGTAAATAAAGCCGGCCATAGATGGATTGTCATGGGTTGCAGGAAAGAAAATCACTTGTTTACCCCATCAGTGCTGATGGGGGAATGCCTCCCACAGAGCTATTGTATTTTCACAGTGGGGGGACAGGTGGGATTGGGTGGGGGTGTGGGAAGTGGGGAGCCTTCCAGGCTGGGAGAACACAGTTTGTATTGCTAGGGGCTATAGTCGCTAGCAATAATCGCATGAAATGCCCAACAGGCTGGTTGTACCCAAGTTGATCTTGGGTACAATCAGCCTGCCAAAACATGGTTCGAATCTCGGCCAGTCCCTGCTGAACTGGCTGAGATTTGAACCGTCTATGGCAGACTTTATCTGTTACAGGTATAAATTTTTGCATTTTATATAGGGAAAAAAAAAACATTTATGTATGCAGCAAACAGCTAAAAGAAATGTTTGTATTGTATCTTTGCTATTCATAAATGCATACTGTGTATCATAATACAAGATGGATAGAAAATATTCACTAATATAGCATTCAAAGCTAAATTTTGTTCTGAGGGCTTGTACAGAAAAGCGCTGGGTATACACTTCACCTTGCTATCGTTTTTTCACATCTTCCCTGAGTAGGTAGGCTGTCTTCCCTCTACACGTCTAAAGGCACAATAGTATCAATATTGCATACAGACCTTAATTTAACGCTCGTCGTAATTCTGGATTCCTTTTCTGGCGAGCACAGAGAGGTATCATGGCTGCTGACGGTGTTCAATGAGACGGAGTCTGACATACGGGATGGTGAGGAACAATTACTGTTGTTCTGATTGCTGTTTTGGGTAATTTCATCCGATAAAGAGTCTGCATCTTTAATATCATCTGAAAGCCAAAAGATCATGTCAGTCAGCATCAGGCAAGCTGCCAAAACACAGCAATTTATCTAACAAAAAATAAAGGAAGTGGAAGACTGAGCTAATATTAAAGAAGAGTTCTACGCACTGTGTACCAATAAACCACATAACACTACAGCATTATTATTTACGGTTTCCTAGCTTCTAAGTGCAGCTATTGCTCATCATGCTACAACTGAGTAGGTCTAAGTAACAAAAACCAACCGAGGCAAAAAACAACGGGTATAGTCCCCTTGATTAATATAATACTTCTCTACCACTCACCATGTGAGGTGTTGTCGCCGTAACCATAAACTATAAACAAAAAAAGGGGGTTATCCCAATGACAGTCATTGGGAAAGAATAGAGGTTACTATGGGTAACAAAGGGTAGTTCTGAAGTTGTATTTAAAAAAAACAAATACATTTTATTGGCAAGCAGTAAAAAAATAGCAATGTGCTACACTCTTCTTAGTGTGCAGCTTCACAGTGTCACCTATATTGTGACGATACCTCGATAGGTGCTTCGTCAAAAACAACAGACAAGGACATACATATAACTTAACAGTGCTAACACAATAAGAACAAGGAACGTCTGGACGCCCTCACTCTACAGGCTGTGTGGATAGATGGATGCTGTCTTCAGCGTCCTGTGGCCACCACGAAGCAGGAACCAACAACCAGCGTGCAAAGTGGCCCGAAATGACGTCACAGAAAACGAGGTGTGGCCGGGCTGGATGGAAGAGTGGGATAGAGAATAGGCCGACGTTCTTTCTGGCCTCGTGCCACGCTGGTTGTTGGTTCCCGCTTCCTGGTGGCCACAGGATGCTGAAGACAGCATCCATCTATCCACACAGCCTTGACAGTGATGGTATGCCCATATGGATGCCAAATAGGCTGAATATCTCCTTCATCCTTGGACTTAGGAGCCTGAATTACTTTTCATCCTGTAAGTGTTATTCAGTTGTTGTGCTAATAAAGCCTTTTAATCTCTGCACTTATGTGGTGCTTCCCCCTTTTCTTCTCCCTTCTTGTTCACACAGAGCTGGCTATACTCTGAGGACAGCTGCCACCTACCACTACTCCTGTTCAGATACACATCCATATGTGCAATTGTTTCTCCCATACCCACGGATGTACTATGGACTTTAATGTGCGTTTTAACTTTTTATTAGTATTTGTGATTCAGACTTTTTTTGCGCCAGTATAAAGTGTATATTGTGTACATATACATAGTATGTGTTGATGTAAGGGACTAAGCTGTATATTAATGGCATACCCAGTGCAAATGCCGCAAATAAAATTGTTAGTGAATATTATTGATTTCAGTAGTTAATATATTTTCTTCTTTAAAGTGCAAAGAGCAATGGTATCCAGCAAACTATACCAAACAGGATTATATTAACAGTCTAATTTATTTAAATTAACAACGATTACTCACTATTTGTTCCTAGCACTATATGAACAAATAACTTCTTTATATTGAATAAAGCACATAACAAAATATGTTGAAAAATGCACATGACATATAGTGGGTGCACAGCAGCAATCAACAAACAAGGGCTGCAGTTCCAACCATGACAGAAGCTGTAGCCTTCTGACACCAATATTCATTGTTTTTGAAAGATGGAATAAAGCCTTTAATTTTGTTTTAATCATGGCGTGCAGACATTCCTTTAGCAAGGTGCGCAGTTAAGTGTGTATGTCAAGTCAAAAAATTTTTTTTTTTTTGAGTTTTGGATGGAGTGGGGAAGAATTAGAACTCACTATACCCAGCACTAAAACATTTTTTGGCTTGACGTACACTTTAAAGCGGGGGTCAGCAACCTGTAGATCGCGATCTACAGGTACCGAAAGGTGGTTGGTAGATCTCAGTCTGGGTTTGATGACCTGCCATTCCAGAGCATCAGAGTGCAATGCAGAGGGACTACTTGTAAAGTTAGAGCTGTAGAAGGGAGCAAGTGCCGCATAAATGATGCCTCCTCTGCAGTGCTGGCTCCTGTATCATGTGGAGTGATACCAACTGCACTACAACTCTTATCCCAGCTATCGGTCTCCAGAGTGGTGCAAGCAGCAGGCAAGAAGAGATCTTCAGGTCAGTGTGAAGCAATACACTGGGCATTCTAGTATAGGTCTGCTTTCACACTGATGTGCTGTGGTTTATAAATACTGTGCGGTGCGCAGTGCACCTTCAGATTTTCTGTGGGTTCGCTGCGCTTAGCCATAGACTTCTATTATATCCTGCTGTTTTACCACCCCCTAACTTTACGTGTGAATGAACACAAGTGCTACTCCTCTGAAAAGCGATCCAAGTGTGTATTGATAGGTGGTGAGGAGGTGATATATTGCCTTTTCCCCACCCGATTTAAACCCACGATTTCTGTGCAATGCACACGATTGTGACACGGTAATCCTGCAATTAGAGGTTTTGAGGAGGAGACACTGTGACCGGTGATCTTTGACTTCTCCTGTGTTGTTCAGGTAGATCGCCACCTCTCTAAGGTTGCCTACCCCTGCTTTAAAGGGTAAGTTCACCTTTGGGAACATGTTAAATATTCCACCTGTTTTTTTTTTTCTTCTTCTCCCCGTACCTGCTGTCACTATTTAAGAAGAGAATGGCTGTGTGGGACTACAAGTACTGTTCTCAAAGAATTACCAGGGCCCCGTTGAGCATGCTAGTAGTTCATAGAGTCTACCTGTCCTTGTAAAACTGCCTGGCTGTACAATGTTTAGGCAGACAGCTTACACTGACAGTTTGTAGGAGTCCTGCATGGGTGATTAGGGGTGCAATGCTCTTTCCAGGATCCTACAACAAAAAACAAAAAAAATTGTAAATGCATATTTTTTTTATCTACAAAAAAATATGCACTTATTTTTTTTTTATTTTTTTTTAAGTGAACTTATCCTTAAAGCCGGTTTCTCCATATTGAATTCTGGGTACCTGGAAAGGCATGCTGGAGTAGAGACTTACAGGGGAACAGATCTCTCCTAGAGAAAGACAAGCAGTATGGGATTTGCTAATCCTCACTGTAAGTATTGTATCCATTGTGATTTCTAATGAAATATCTGATCCCTTCTCTTCATAGAAGAGGAAGTGATCAATTCTCTACATTTTAACATCAGCATCAAACATTCCAGCCACTATAAAGTCCACCTGTTACATGCAGCATTTGAATCTGTCAAATCACTTGTTTTGTTGTGCTGTGTATGGCAGAGCTCACCTTTCTTGTTGTTGCTTAGTGCCACCACTTTTGGTTGATTCATGGATGTCTCTATAAGCGGCGGCCGCATTTCAGCCATCTTCATCTCTTCATCACACGACAAATCTTCTGATTCTTGCTGCAACAATTCAAGAAAAACATCATAATGTTTAAGAAACATGGGTAGGAAAGGAAAAAAGTTGTTGCCCACAGCAACCAGGTGTTCTAACATTCCAAAAAAGATGTAGTCTGATTGGTTGGTTGCAGTGGTGACAGTGGAGCTGTCCTCATAACCAATATTTTGGCCTGGGTATAGTTCCACCTTTATGAAGGTTTTCATAAATCATATATCAACAGCAAGAATAAACTTTTCTTTACCCCACAGCAGTTTATCGAATTTACAGATCGCAGGAAAATACCATCTAGAATATCAAAAAAGCATCTCTTGTTGCTGACATGGTGATCATGAGGCCTCCCTTACAAGCTTGTAACTTTAGAAGTAATCAGTGCCCCCCTTTCATCTTTTAACTAGCACTGGCGGAATGAAAATAAGAAGATAAATGAATGCCAAGGGCAACTTAAACAATTCGCCCTGACACATTCTGTCCTAAGGCCTTATACTGTTACTGTGCCTGAAAGAAGAGACGTGAGCTGTCTCAAAAATCTGCAGTCTTCATCTTCCAATAAAAGGGTTCTGTTCTACAATAAAGTCCTTGCTTCTGTTATTAGCAGTACGCATTCTACTAGTATGCTTCCTAGTTCATCTATAGCAGAGGACATGTATAACAAAGCATGGGATGCTTTATATACACTATACCCCGGCATTCTTCTTTCAAATCTCCTGATTGTTGAGCAAAGTCTCCATTTAGGCTGTTCAGTGCCAATTGGACTTTGCTTTATTGAATTGAAATATAAATGATAAGACATAAGCTTGGCACAACTGGAAAGACAAGTTCAAAGACATCCGTACAATAAAAAAGGGGAGTTGAAGGGGGGGTCAACAGTTTTATTCCATCTTTATTCAAGGTAGAGAGGGTGTCAAATTCAGTGGTAGCACCTGCATTGTGGGCGTACGGGCGCCGCTCCACCGCCCTGGCCCCTATTCATGTGCCTGGCCCCTTTTAGGACGCCGGACACATGAATAACTATGGCGGAGATAGGCGTGGGGTGTGTAATTTGAAGCACGCGATTAGAGCCAGAGGCTCCAATAGGCTTCAAAATAGGGTGGGCTCAGGGCGCAGAGCACTGCGTCCCGAGCCCACCCTGTTGTGTGGCATAGCGAATTAATTTTCGCTATTTTCACACCAACGTTCCTCCCTGACAATCAGCAGGCAGGTCAGTGAGACCTGTCTCCCGATTGGCCAAAGCATTAGGCGATCCTATTGGATGCCTAACGCTTTGGTGGAGGAGGAGACGAGCGGACACAAGAGCCGCAGCTTCCCACGAGGAGAGCCGCCACGAGGAGAAGAGACACCGCTTCCCGCCAAGGAGTAGAGCCCCGTCACTCCAGCAGAGGAGCGGTAAGTGCCACGCGGGAGGGTTTAGTGAAGTGAGCTTCTCACTGACACTGGAGAGTTGAAGCCATATGACCATGTGACTGAACTGGAGCTGGATAACATTGGCAAATTCACAGATCTTTTTTTATACAGGGTATGCAGGAAGGGTAGGAACATTTTTAGGAATAGTTTGCATTAGCCTCATCTTCCACTTTAAGAAAACAAACTGAAAAACAGATCTTGGATTTACGTACATACCATGCATGATGCCTGCATGTACAATAAAGCTGTGAATAGTCACTGTAGCTGTATAATTGCTGATGCTGACTTATGTCAACAGTTATTTTACATTTAACCTTTACAAGTTTGCAGTTACTGCCATGCCAATCCTGCAGAAGGATAAAGCTACGGAACCACAATTGCTAAGACTTTTTTCTTTCTCCACATTTTCCTGTTACTGAAAACTTAGACCATGTTTAGGATGAGTCTATCTCCTTGTGTAGCACAAATGCTATATGCTCTGGGTGGTAAGAGACATCTATTGTAGAGACATTCATAAACAAAAATTCTAAGTAATTTAGACTACGTTAAACTACTGAGGGCTATAAGATCAACAAGACAGTGCTTTCTGAAGACACAAAGCCATACCTCAAGTGTCTCATCATGGTTGACAATGGTTTTTGCATTCCAGAAATTTTTAACAAGGTTATTCAGCTGTGAATTTTCAATGCTTTTTTGAGTTTCTGGATCACTTGCTTTCTGTATGCAGTTCCCGACAAGGAGCTTTTCCTTTTCTTCATCCTCGGGCTTAGCTGGAGCAGACTCCAATGTCTAGACACAAATAAAATCAAGCATGGGTAAAATAAAAGCTATTACAAAGGAAAATTACATTAGAATCAGGGTGGTGTTTAAGTAGATTTATGGGACAACAGACATTATGCATAACTTGATTTTCTGAAATACTAGTAAAATATTTTCCACCTCAGTTCAACTACTGAGCAACACAACTCTGCAATACTCCACAGATGATCTCAAAAAAGGAACAAATACATCTGGAGTAAATATGGTTAAAGGAATGCATAGTATTTTTTTTCTACATAATGTAAACGTTTATTAGGGTCAGGAATGAAAAATAAAAAAAAAATGCATTACAATTTTTGTCTTCAGATTTACCAAAACCATATAATATGAGGTCAAACCTTAAAAATTCCAATTTGTATGCAATCAGGCAGGCCCTTGCACTACATGGTTTTGGTAAATCTGAAGACAAAAATGTGCAGAAAATCTAAGTGTGTATGGGGTCTTACATCCAAGCAGCAGGTGGAGCTTTATACTTTTTTTCAGGTTTTCCTATATCTCCTTTGTTCCTTTTTTGTAAGAGTTACAAAAATCAAGCTAGCCCAAGTTACTAATAGGGTGTGTTTAAGCACATCATATCATTTAAGAACCTGATATGAGGAAGATGGTGTCACTTCAATTGTCTCTTAATCAGGTAATTTGCTTTTCTGATTTAATAAATATTAGGAAATAGTTCAAAAGAAAAAAAGGATACCACACCAGTATAATGAGAGTAAAATTGCTCTAAAGTGCAGTATGATTTGTATAATTTCTACTGTACCTTATGACCTATCAATACACAGAAAGCAAAGGATTGGCCAACTTTTGAGAGTTACTAAATGTAGGCATGAGATGCAATATTCTTTAGAATAAATGTCTTACCTTCACTGCTGTGTCCTTCAGGAGAGGTTGAACTTCATTCTTTGGCTCTTTATTGGCCCCCTCACCCTTCTCTTCTTCTTTCAACCGGTGTACAATAGTCTGAACCGTTTTGACCATGTTCTTCAACTCATCTGGGTATGGGGTTGGATACCTCTTCAAGTTTCCTTCCTGGAGTACAGAAGATCATACAATTGAAATGAGAACACTCACACAATGTTTTGTAATATATATTCCTGCTAAAGGAGCTTTGCTCACTTAAAGACCGACACACCAGTACAAACTGAAAAGGAGGCCCTGAAATAAAAAAAATAAAAAATCTACCACCTGCTAGCACTTTTGATTTTACCCTGCAACGCCACTACCTACAGTACATCTGGAAAGTATTCACAGCGCTTCACTTTTTTCCACATTTTATGTTACAGCCTTATTCCAAAATTGATTAAATTAATTATTTTCTAAATTCTACAAACAAGACCCCATAATGACAATGTGAAAGAAAGTTTGTTTGAAATCTTTGCAAATTTATTAAAAATAAAACAAAAAAATAAATCCCATGTACATAAGTATTCACAGCCTTTGCCACGAGCCTGAAAAATTGAGCCCAGGTGCATCCTGTTTCCACTGATCATCCTTGAGATGTTTCTACAACTTGATTGGAGTCCACCTGTGGTAAATTCAGTTGATTGGACATAATTTGGAAAGGCACACACACGTCTATATAAAGGACCCACAGTTAACAGTGCATGTCAGATCACAAACCAAGCAATGAAGTCCAAAAAATTGTCTGTAGACCTCCGAGACAGGATTGTATCGAGGCACAGATCTGGGGAAGGGTACAGAAACATTTCTGCAGAATTAAAGGTCCCAATGAGCACAGTGGCCTCCATCATCCATAAATAGAAGTTTGGAACTACCAGAGCTCTTCCTAGAGCGGGCCACCCAGACAAACTGAGTGTTTGGAGAAAAGGGGCCTTAGGGAGGTGACCAAGAACCCAATGGTCACTCTGACAGAGCTCCAGCGTCTCTCTGTGGACAGATGTGAATCTTCCAGAAGAACAACCATCTGTGCAGCACTCCACCAATCAGGTCTGTATGGTAGAGTGGCCAGATGGAAGCCACTCCTCAGTAAAAGGCACATGACAGCCCACTTGAAGTTTTCTAAATGGCACCTGAAGGACTCTCAGACCATGAGTAACAAAATTATCTGGTCTGATGAAACAAAGATTGAACTCTTTTGCCTGAATGGCAAGCGTCATGTCTGGAGAAAACCAGGCACCACTCATCACCTGGCCAATACCATCACTACAGTTAAGCATGGTGGTGGCAGAATCATGCTGTGGGGATGTTTTTCAGTGGCAGGAACTGGGAGACTTGTCAGGATTGAGGGAAAAATTAATGCAGCAATGTCCAGAGACATGAAAACCTGGTCCAGAGTGATCTGGACCTCAGACTGAAGCGAGCGTTCATCTTCCAACAGGACAACTACACTAAGCACACAGCCAAGATAACAAAGGAGTGGCTACGGGACAACTCTGTGAATGTCCTTGTGTGGCCCAGCCAGAGCCAAAGCCAATTGAACATCTCTGGAGAGATCTGAAAATGGATGTGCACCAACACTCCCCATCCAACCTGATGGAGCTTGAGACATCATGCAAAGAAGAATGGGAAAACCTGCCCAAAAATAGGTGTGGCAAGCTTGTAGCATCATACTCAAAGATTTGAGGCTGTAATTGCTGCCAAAGGTGCTTCAACAAAGTAATGAGCAAAGGCTGTAAATACCTAAGTACATGTGTTTTTTTTTTTTTTTTTATCAATTTGCAAAGATTTCAAACAAACTTCTCTCACGTTGTCATTATGGGGTATTGTTTATAGAATTTTGAAGAAAATAATAAATTTAATCCATTATGGCATAAGGCTGTAACATAACAAAATGGGGAAAAAGTGAATACTTTCCGGATACACTGTAAAACCTGGTACACACTAGCAGTTTTTATTTGTTCAACTCCATGGGCTGAATGAAAAGAATAACTGACGCACTCGAGACTAAACCCCCCGTACACACAGGCCAAACATTGGGCAGTAACGGCTTGTTCAATAAAAATAGACATTCAGCCTGTGTGTACAGCAGCTGGTCCGTCTTCTGTCGAAGGGACATGACCAAAACACGCCTGTCGATCAGCATCCGATTAGCACTATCAGACAATGGCTGAGAGTGCCGACTGGCCTGTTCTGGTAGGGGGCTGTCCCCCTGTCAAAACCCCAAAACTCAGTGGGGGAGATCGCTGTACTAACATTGGATAGTTAGTACAGCAGCTTCTCTTGAGCTTATTCGCTCAGCCCGATGAGTTGAACAAAAAAAAAAAAAAACTGCTAGTGTGTACCAGGCTTAAAAATTTGATGTTAGTACAGCGATCTCCCCTGCTGAGCTAGGACACACAGGTGAGCGCTCCCAACCATTGGCTGAGAGCGCTGATCGGATGCCGATCAGCAGACCTTTTTTCGATTAAGGCCCTTTGACAGAAGCCAGACGTTCGGCCGGTTTCTGTCAGACTGGCTGTCGTACACAAAGTCCGAATTTTGTCCGTTTTCTATTGAACTGGCCGATACCGACCGATGTTGAGCCCATGTGTACGGGGATTTAATTACTCTTGTTACTAGTAATCTGGTGTGCACGGAACACTTGTTGCTGAGCCATATGAAATTACATGCCAGCTATTAACTCCACCCACTGTAAAATAAGAGAGTGTGTTATATAGTAACTGCAGTGGGGCAAGAATATATAGTAATATATTCTTAAATCAAGATTGCCAAAACATTTGTATGGCCAGCACTGATTTTTACTAGGGCTTTAAAGAAGAAAGCATACCTCAACAATCAATCATTAATATGCCTCATATATAGGATTTCTTAACTTAAGCAGGTAGAAAATATCGTGGATGAGAATAGGCTGTCAAGCTGCCTTTTTCCACTGGGCAGATATTCCTCACATACTGGCCAGGTGACTGCGGCAACCAAGACAGATTTAAGGGAAAATCAACAAACAATAGTAGCAACAAAAAAATGCAACAGAGGTTCTAAAATGTTCCCATTCTATCCAAAACAAAAACGAAAAAACAAAAATAAAATAAAAACTATTTTGGCTAGAATACAGCCATTTGGTTTACATGTAGGCAATTTAAGCATACTTATGCTTCTTAAAGTGGATGTAAGCCCGATTCATGAAATTTGGGCACGTATACCTGCAGTGTTTTCTTAGCTGTCTCCTGCTTCATTCTCCTGTTATCAGCCTCATAACTCCTGACAAGTTCTCCGTCACATATGATAAAAGCAGCCGGAGTCCTGAACAATTCAACAAACAGAGCTGAAAGTCTCTACCTATGAGAAGAGGGGGTGTGTGCCTTTCCTCCAATCAGCTGTCTTGGCTGTATGACCAGGCTTCACTGCAGTGCTAACCAGGGAGAGAAAATCTCTTAACACCATGTGCACTTTCTAAACAGTATATAAAGATGAAGACAGCAGATTTGCATGTAAAACTTGTGTAAGGAGATTCGTTTCATTCCTGTGTATCATCTGAGGCTGTTCACTTCACTGGGTATATGTGAGGGTTTACATCCACTTTAATACAAAAGTATATAATCATCTTACATTCATTCCGCCAACATTAAACTATTTCTTGTGACAAATACAGACCCTTGCTGGAACTTCTCTCTCATCCTTGTCTTCATCACACTCAAAGGCAACCTGAGCCCTCTGCTTCCGCTGTTCTTCCCACAAAGAGGGGTTGAAACTCTCATTGTCAGAGGAGAAGATAACTGGCAAAACAAATACAAAGAGCATTAATCTCCCTCAAAACACAATCTAGGACCAATGGCAGGACTACTAATCACAGAAGATTTAGGACACATAGGCAGACGGGTTGTTGTGGTTTATTCTTTCTTAAAGTAAGCAGTTAGGCCTTTAGTGTAGCTAACCTTAAGTCCCCTTTCACACTTATAGGACTTGTCCCACGATTTGGGACTGCAAAGTAGCATGACAAGTCGTTCCCCATGATTTTCAATGACAGCCATTCATATTAGTACGGTAGTATGGTATTAGTCCCTGCACTACTTTGGTCCGATTTTGATGCCACTTACACAGGCACTCCTTGAATCCCGGCCGCGAATCACGGCAAAAGCGCTGTAAAATCGCGCGACTTTGAAGTCGTACAAGTGTGAAAGGGGCCTAAAACTAAATTGACCAGTAAACTACTTTAACATGTCTCACTCTGCTTTAAATAAATGTTGCAGTTGTAAATCTGCTTTTGTGTCAGCTAAAGGAAACCTTGCATAAAAGAAAAATGAAGACCGCCATTGCTGATCTCTCCTTATGAAAAAGACTAGTTGCCTGTAAGTCTTGCTGACCCTCTTACTTTGAGAGTTACTGACACATCAAAAAATATATATTTTTTTTTTCTCCTACGGCTGGAGTCACATCATATACCTGTAATGACGTATGTTCCACGTCTGTCAGGCAGCTGGATCCTGTAGAAATCTTCTGTGCAGTGATGACAGGTTCTCTTCCTGTTGTTGAACTTTTGGCCCTAAGTGAATTAATAGCATCGAGTCGTCTGTGAGCTGCAGCGAAAAAGATCTGACAGGGACCAACCCTTTCATTCACTGAGAAAAACCTGTGCACTGATTACTCTGTATGTAACCCTATCTGTGAATGGGTTAGAGAATCTTGTCATTCACCTGATGCTT
This sequence comes from Lithobates sylvaticus, assembly GCA_028564925.1. Classification (NCBI taxonomy): domain Eukaryota; kingdom Metazoa; phylum Chordata; class Amphibia; order Anura; family Ranidae; genus Lithobates; species Lithobates sylvaticus. The sequence continues at coordinate 106,290,591 of CM053026.1, forward strand.
TCCTATTTAGAGATCATTCACTGGCTTTTCTCAATGGAGAGGAGGGGGGGGGGGGTGGATCCACCATTAGACCTTTTTAGCTGAAGCTCACAGAAGACCCCAGGCAATTTACTCTCAATGCTGCATGTTCAGCACCAGGAAGAGGACCGGGCATCCCTGCACAGAAGAATTCTACAGAATCCAGCCGCATGATGTGGAACTTCATTACAGGTAAGTGATGCGACTGCAGCCAATGCAGAAAAAAAATGAATTACTGACTAAACTTCAGCTTTAAAGCAACCCTGCCTGTTACCTGTAAAAGAAGACCATAAAAACTCACCTTTCCCAGAGCTCACTCTACAGAACATTACTCTGTTCAGGAGTTCTCATCCCCTAAAGTCCAATGAGAAACTGACACCTCCAAGATTGTTGATTCTTTGTGCCCCTGCAGCCCTCACTGGGTTCTTACTTCTCCTGTCCTACAGTTACCTGGAGGTCAGAGGGAGCTTACAGAGCACCAAATAAATTAGATCGGTGCTTTAAAGGTTTACCAGAAGAGAAGGTGGCAAGAGACTAGTAGATGGCACATAATTTGTTTCAACAGATTTCCCCACAATGACACTTTAGTCTCAGTACATGAATATTTCTTCTTAAAGAGTGTTAAGTGCCACTGCAATGATAAAAAGGTGCCACAAATTTGAAGCCTCTGGTAAAAGCAAGCCTTACTCCCCACTTAGAGTGCAAATGCATCTGGATGTGGGTGGTTATGTGCCATGGCCACAATGCTTTGATCCGTGGCCATAGCAAAAATTCTCCGTCACTTTCCATAGGCAGACTCACTACTGAATGTGGCCCATTCAAGTGATCGGGGCTGCACCACAACTGCCCTGCAACCATGTGTAATGCACGTGTGGTTGCAGTGTTGTGGTGCAGTATTTACAGGGTTAAAACAGACAGTGAGGAGGCGACATATTGACCCCTCGCTGCCTGTCAAATGCCTCTGAAATGCAATCTACCACAGATCACTTTTTAGAGGGGTGGCAAACACTGCCGCAGGTGTAAACCTAGCCTAACTATGTAGGTCCTTTGAAATCACCGCACCTGTTTCGCCTGGCCTTTATTCTCTCTTGTCCACCTGGTAGAGAATGATTAATCTGCATTGTAAACATCTAGCATAGCAGGCTGCAGTGACCGGGAAATCAAATGCAGTGGATTGTTATCTCAGGACAAAGCAAAATTCTATAACTGCTGGAGCATGAAATCTATTCCTGGCTGCAAGTGAATATCCACATGATGGAACAAGTACTGTATAACCACTTGAGCTCCAGGAAGGATTTACCCCCTTCATGACCAGTCCTGTACTAATGCCACTGGCTCGGAAGGAGTTAACATCTAGGGTGATCAAGGGCTTAAATGTGTTGCTTACAATGTGTAGTGTGTGTATTAGTGTTGCTTTTACTAACATGTCTCTGTTTCTTATCCCCTTTGTAGGCAGAGAGATTGTTCAGAGCCATGTAATGATTGCCAACACAGGGCTCTGGGCTGTAATTGGACACAGCTGATCAGCAAGTCCCGGCCATTAATTATTGGCCAGGACTTGCTGACAGACTCCTGCTGTGTACAACCACAGTGAGTGTTGGCGGGGGGGAATTGGTGCGTGCAGGCACACAACCTAAACCCGGATGCAGGCAGCGATGTAGCAGTACATCACTTTGCCTGCACCGCACGCCTGTCCATAGTACATTGTGGGCAGGCAGTTTGAAAGTGGATAATATCCATACCAAGAACAAGCCAACCCAAACTTTTTTTTTCCAGGAATTTAAATAGAACATGTTTTTGCTGAAAACTCTGTTCAATACCACAATTACATCTACCGTCACTAGATGGCAGTAGTGTACACGCTATAACAGAACTGCCCCTTGGTTAGAGTAATAATAGAGCAGCCCCTTGGTTACACTATATAACAATAATAAATGCGCCCCTTGATTACAGTAATACTAGACCCGCCCCTTAGTTACACGTATAGAATATTTAAAAAAAAAAAAGTCAGTTACTTTGCTGCGTAACTAATTACTTTTCTAATGTAGTAACAATTACTTTTTGGGAGAAGTAATTTGTAACCACAATCATTGAAATTTCATAATTCCCACCTATCTTTCAGTCTTCAGCCTACTTCTACAAACAAGACTTTTCCTACTTGTTTTGTTACACATTCCATAATGCAGTCACTTATAATTGCCTTAACCATAACCTGTGAATTTAAGTGCAGAGTACAAGTGAAGTCCTTCAGGTATTATTTACACATTTACACTAGTGCTCATTTAGATGTGACTCGAGTCGGACAGATTCGCATGACAAGGGAAATCACATTACTTTCAATGGTGTCCATTCACATAGATACACAAAGCGATTTTGGAAAAGGTTCCTGTCCTACTTTGGTGCAATTTCAGTGCTTTTGGCCCCATAGAATATACAAACCTTATCAAAGTTGCATCCAAGTAGGACTACATCATTGCACTGAAAGTCGGATCAAAATTGTATGGCAGCAGTGTGAACCTAGCCTTAGAGATGTAAGTAACCTTGAAGTGGTGTCCCCCCCCCAAAAAAAAAAAAGATGATTATAAGTCCTAAAAAAATAAAACATTTGGAATTTTTTTTTTTAACTCACCTCTAAATGCCTGTTGCTAGGGGAGTCCTTCGTAGTCTGCCTCCTTCAGTGCCTGGGCTGGTGACCTCATTCCCCCTCGGCGCAGGAAGGGCTCAGCTCTGCTCCTTCCCTCCTGTCAGTCCTCTGGGACACGCGACAGGTCCCAGATGACAGCGCGGCCAATCACGGCACGAGGCGCCGCTCGCGCATGTGCAGTGGGTGCCCGGCTGTCAAGCCACAGCCGGGTGCCCACAGTTGCAATGCCGGTGCTGCCGAGCAGAGGGGGTGATGAACGGAGCTTCGACCCCCGCATCGCTGGACCCCGGGACAGGTAAGTGTCTGATTATTAAAAGTCAGCAGCTGCAGTATTTGTAGCTGCTGACTTAATTATTATTTTTTTTAATGGAAACTCCTCTTTAACTGATTTTACTCTTTAGCATCTATCGAAACAGTTCAATGCTACTCAAATGAAAGCGTAGGAAACACTGTGGTGCTATATATATGTTAAGTGGCCCACACTCATTGTCCTTACCATCATCTGTTCGTGGTTGTTGAGGGAACATATAGTTAGTTAGAACAGTTTTCTGAGAATCTGGATCAGTCTCCTTCTGCAGTGGTATGAGGGGTTTGGACTGCAAATAAACATATTTTATGAATGATTAGTATTGAATGTTTACAATTTCAGAAGTGTTCCAATAAACCAGTGCAAAAGGCTCAAACAATGAAAAAGATCTCTAATAAAAAAAAAAAAGACTGGACAAAAATACATTAAAGCTATACATACATTACTGGAAATGTGGCCTATTCCTGCTGAATCAACTGCAATTCAAGCCATGGTTGGCTCTGTTGACTGAACAGGTGGAAAAATGATTGGCCAAACAGTCACTGCGTCCTATCAGATACCGTTACTTTTGGGGTACTCAGGTAGCCAGGGATGCTGTGACTGTTTACTATTACAGGGGGTCCCCGACTTACAAACATCCGACTTACAAACGACTCCTACTTACAAACGGAGGGAGACAACAGATAGTGAGAGGACATCTACCCCTAGGAAGGGAAATTCACTCCTGTAAGAGTTAATATGGGAAAAAGGTGTCTCCACTGATGCTTTATCACCAGTCCATGTTTCCCTAACAACCCAAAATGTTCAAAATCCAATTTTCGTTGGGACAGAAGGTGAGGTGAAATCTTCTGAACAGGGGCACAGACAGCAAAACAAATGTTACAGGAGTGATAACCCTTCCCTATGTTCTCCAAAAAGCTTAAAAATAGATTTTTTTGGCTGGAGCTACACTTAAAAAATGTACCTGTTCCGACTTACAAACAGATTCAACTTAAGAACAACCCTACAGTCCCTATCTTGTTTGTAACCCGGGGACCCCCTGTACTAGTTTTCTTACTAATACCTACATTAAAGGCTAAGGAAATCAGGAAACTTTTCCAAAATGTTTTTTTTTTTTTTTTTTGTTAAGCACCCAGCAGCAGATTTAGCTTTTAGCACCAAAGGTTATGCACCTACAGCAGATCCAACTGTGCCCACGTGTGTATAATTATTAGCGGTACTGAGACATCATAAACAATATATATTTAAAAGGTGGTTTTCCTGAAATTACAAATATGGGCTATGTTATAGGCCAGTGGCCCTTTGTTCGCCTTTATCTGGCACTTGGAGCACTATTTCTCCCATTGACATCAACGATGGGCACTATTCCTTCCTTTGACGCCAACGGTGGGGCACTAGTCCTTCCACTGACACCAATGGTAACATTGTTTACGCCCACTGAGACTGGAACATTTTCTACTCCCACTGGCCACAGTCTGGCCCCCCTAAAGTCCGAAGGGCAGTAAACTGGCCCTTTGTTTATAAAATTTGAAGATGCCGGTTATAGGATGTCTTTATGAAACAGAAGTGAGCTGATCCAAAATTCTGTAAGACTCTTTACACGTTTCTGAACCAACACTGACATTTTAAAAGATACTGTACACATCAGGCTAATTTTTATACTAATTCAGCTACAATTTCATCAGATTCCTACAGACATGCATTACAGCTCTCTCTTTTTCTGAAAGTCAAATCTCTCAGCTACAGCAGGCTATATTTCACAAGGAAAAGTGTCACCCCACCTGATTATCTGACAGCCACATAGCAGTGAGTTGCTGCAGTCTTGTGAAGCTAAAGGGCAAATTCTTTAGCCTGTGGAAACACAAAAATTATTAAAGTTAACAAAGAGATTTATTTTTCTGGTTTACTGACGCAGTGTGGGTGTCACAAAAGGGTTCATAGCAGCACAATAACATTTCTGTGCTTTATAGAAAAGAGAAATTACACAGATCTTTTACCCGAATAATGCTAGCTATATAAAGTTCCAAAACCCCTCTGCCCACTTGAAGAATTCAAAGATCTTTTATATAAAGTCTTCTAAGAAATTATTCTATTTAGAGATCAACAGTCCTGGTCACATGTGAATGTTCTAGACCTTTTCACACTAGTTACACCCTTTACATCTCTAATTAGATAATGTAACTATAAGTTCCAGCAGGCGGCACATTGTTCGCTTTCTTTACAAAGTAGTAACTATGCTAGCTTAAAGTGTTACTCACTCCACAACAGTAAAATCAGTCTGTATATGCAGTAAAGCATGCTCATTATACCCACTGTGGAACCTAAGGGGTTAATCCTCTGCATTGTGTGAAATGCCTGTTTGATCCTGTCTTCTCTGATCCTCCCCTTCTTTTACTGTCCCCAATCCATCTGCTGATAGAACAGAGCCCTAGGAGGCACTCTGCACATGCTCAGCTTGGTGTGTATTGCTAGAGTTTTTTTTCTTCGAAGGGTGCATGTGACCAGCACAGGGCAAATCAGCACTGTCTAGGCAGAGGGTCAGGGGTTATACAGCCTCATAGGACGTCAGAAGAGAATGAAAACTCTTCTTACAAGCTTTAACCAGTGCTCAGCCGGACACTGAGAAGTCACAAGACTGCTATATACTGCTGATGAGAAAAGGTATTTAGCAGTTTGTTTACTAAAATAATTGCATTTCCATGTTCTGTGTACTGTGGCAGACCATTTATACAGTATAGTGAATGCAGGCTCCAGGGATTAGTAAAACTAAGTCCAAAAAAGAGCCTTAAAACAGAACTTCACTCTCTCAATCAACATTGGCTATTTTTAATCCTGTAATCATGTTGCTAGCATTATTAGACAGACAGAAAGGTATATCCGATCTACTTGTTTAAGGCTGGGTTCACACTAGTGCGAATTGGATGCAGATTGCTCCGCATCCAATTCGCACGTCAGGAGATTGTGACCAGCTCTCAATGGAGCCGGTTTACACATCTCTGTGGCGGCTGCGGAGTGAATTGCACAGGAGTCCTGTGCGTCTTTGGCTCTGTTTCAGGTCCGAATTCAGGCAAAACTTCAGACCTGATACGGAGAGCAGGAAAGCACCGGACTCCTGCAGTCAGCCGCATCAGTATTAGATGTGAACCCAGCCAAAAACGTATTTTTTATACATTTCTTCAGTTACTTCCTGGTTTCCAGGCCTAGGCAAATTATATCATACATCCCATGATTCTTCAGAAAGGGAGGAGGGGTTTTCTCAGCTTTGCACACCCACCCTCCTGCATGCATGCCTGAGCTAAGGGCAAATGGATTCCAGAAAGTAAATGCCACATGAATCTGCCCTTACTCAAGATGTCCACGACCAGAAATGCTAGGGGGCGTTTTTCCAAAATGATTCCTCAACAAAAGTCCTCCTTCAGTCCGCTCTCTGCTGAAAACGGGTCACAGGAGTGCAAAACGAATTGCACTCCTGTGACCTATATAAGAATCTCAGCCAAACAAGCTTAGGCTGGACTTCTCCTTTAAGAACATAAGAAGTCTGCTTTTTAAATGCAGGCTATATACATAGTAGATCTTCTGCTAAAAGGCGACTGGTGCCTATGTGTAGTTTGGTATCTATGGGTTAATTTTAACTGCAATCGGGTTCTTTTGAACTTGAGTATACAGTACTTTTTATATAAACATAAAATCAGATCTTTTCTTTGGTTATGAAATAGGAAAACAAATATATTTAAGGCTCACATTCCAAAATTCCAAAAACATGACTTACTTGTTGTCACTCAGATTAATGACCTTGAGTTTCTGCATATCGCCCATTTCCTCTGGGAGGCACTCCAATTTGTTTGAATGCAAGAACAACACAGTGGTGTTTTTCCAGGCCCCAATCTAAACAAATAATAAACAAATTTAAATCGGATTCTATAAAATATAGCCAGTATCTTCAGCAAGCGTCCAAGGAGGAGACCAGTTCCCCCTCCTACTGGTAAAATAAGAACAATAGACACACTGGTGGAGATTTACTAAAATGGGTGCAGCTGTGCATAGTAACCAATCGGCTTCTAACTATCTTGTTCAATTAAGCTTTGACAATAATGGCCCGCACACGCGATCCGAATATCGTACGACAGACCGTATTTTCGGATGACAACTGTACTGACTAAACGAAAATCGGACAATCTGGTATTGTACGAGGAAATTTTTTCATGCATGTCGAATCGAATAATATCGGATGAATTGTGATAGGCTCTCAAAAGCTCTGTACGTTCTATCGCGTCAAAATCTGTATTTTTCGTCCGATTTTCGAATCGTGTGAACGGCCCATAAAACCTGGAGGCTGATTAGTTCTATGTACAGCTGCACCAGATCCTGTGTGATATAGACAGTATATATTCTCCCCTTCTTTCTTCCTTGGCTCTTCCCTTAGTCTTTAACTTCACACGAAAAAATAAAACTAGCCGTGTCCTCTTATTTCATATTCTTTCTGCTTTTCAGTTCTGCATTGACTTGATTTTCTGACTTTACCACATGGTACGACCTCAATCATCTCCATCCTTTCCACTAGTCTTCTAATCTTAGTCTATCTCTGATGGAACAACATACCTGGCTAATACTTTCAGTTCCTCACGGCTGTCTGAGTGGTGTTGGTTATTGAAAGCGGCCAATTTGGTCGCCTGAAAATTCATGTTATATTCTTGGTTCTATACGTTATGTCTCATTATATGGTTTTGATTTGTTGGAGACTGCTGTCTAGAAATAAAGAATTAGAAAAAAAAGAAAAAAGGAAAGAAAAGGGTGACTTAAAGTGGATGTAAACCCAATGTCATCCTTTCTAATCTACTGCCATAGGGGTTACCTGTCAAATGTCTCCCCTCTGTCTGTTAGGAGACCCGAAAAATTGCAGATTCTGTGGGTGGGTCTGTTGTCTGGAGCTCGGTGGGTGGAGTCGTGATGTCAGTATGCATTTTCACCTGTGTATTACTTACACTGAACTTCTGCTATGCGCTATGAGTCGTGATGTCAATATGCATTTTCACCTGTGTATTACTTACACTGAACTTCTGCTATGATCTCCAACATCCAGTGAAAAGACAGGAAAGTAACCACATGACTTCAGCATGCCCAATTATGCTGAGGTGTGGAACATCCAATCCTGGCAGAGCAGCAGAAGAAAGGAGTGGGAGGGAATTAAAAAATAATGCATGTCTCTTAGGCTAGTGCAGGAGATATGCAAATCACCTGTCACTCACAGCAAGGGGGAGGATTTGATAAAGTTTTTCTGTTTGTCAAGATTTATCTCACTGAACAATAAAAGAGGATTGCTCAGAGCTGGATTAACTCTTTATGGCAAGACTGGGCTCATATAATAGGAAATCTTATACTCTACATTATGACATCGAAAAAAAAAATATATATACATTTTCAGGTTTACATCCACTTTAAAAAGTCAGAGATGGGACTGAGCCAGAGGGGGCAATATATCTTTAATGAGGGGGGCACTCTTGCAATGGAACAAAGCAAAGATCAGGAAATGCTATATGAAGGATATGTAAGGGGCAAAATACATTTTGGAGAGCAACTGCCTCCTACTGCCACGCCAGCTCTGGCTAAAGTTCAGAAGAAGACAAGAACTAGATTAGGAAAAAAAAGGAGAAATATAGCGAGGAAATAATTCCTACAAGATACAGTATTCCATCTACTTGCTATAGGCTGCTCTCTAGTTATCCATTTCATCTAAAGCTCAATCTGTCATGATGAAATGTCTAATTCTAAAGGGCCGGCACAGACCATTTATCAGACCCGCCAAACTTTTTCCTCCGTGGCAAGTAAACAAGGTCATGTGCAGATAGTATAAGAACATAAATGGATATGAAAAGGCTTATTACTTCCTTCCACTCATCTTTCTGCTGATAACATTAAGTGAGTCTGGACGGGGTATGCAATCTCTTCCAAAGCTTCTAAAAGAAAATTCCTCCACAGGAAAAGATATCCTGACTTTTTATAATTGTCTGTATGTAAAATACCTGTGACATTGGAGACAGGTTTTTAAAGAAAAGTACAGGAAATCGTTTTTTTTTTTTCTAACGGGTATGTAGCCCCTGGATGACTACATATTTTATGGCTTTAAACCACTTAAGCTCAAACTCTTATTGTTCATCCTATTTGTCCTGGTTACCGATCTGGACTGTAATCACGGAAAAACACAAAGTTTTCAGTTGTCACTATATTAGAAATATAGGGGGATTTTTTTTCCATCAAAATATTTGCATTATATGCACGCTCTCCCCACAGAAAAGTGTTTACCTAGTGCCGCATATATGCAGACCCTCGGAATTAAATCCCACCCGCAGAGAGGCCACATATATGGACCACATTGGCGGGAAGAGGTTAAAGTGATATCAAACCCTCAGTTTATAAGCACTTTGAGCAGCTAATTAATCACCTACTGAGGATGCAGCTTCTTTTAATCCTTGCCTATGTTCCAGTTTAACAACTTCGCCACCGCCATATAGCAATACGACGTGTGAAAAGTGGTTGCATTATCCTCACTGAACATCATATGACGTCAAGCAGGATAAGCCGCTAGCGTGTGCCCCGCGGTGGTGTGGTGTGTCAGTCTGACACACTGCATCCCCGATCCCAGTCAAGAGCCTCTGACGTAGGCTCTTTACCACATAATCAGCTGTGTCCAATCACTGCTGATCACAGTGTAAACATGAAGAGCCATATATCCGCTTTTCCTCCACTCGTGCTGACAGGTGCAAGTAGAGGAGAGCCAATCGGCTGCTCTCCTGACAGGGGGTGGGGTCTGCACTGATTATCAGGACCACCAGGGATGCCCACCCAGGACCACCAAGTATGCCAATCAGTGCCCAATAGAGATGGCACTGTGCCCATCAGTGATGCTTGCCAGTGCCCCCTGATCAGTGCTGCCCAACAGTGCCATCTATCAGTGCCGGCCCATCAGTGCCACCTATATGTGCCCACCAGTGCCATCTATCAGTGCGCATCAGTGCCCATGAGTGCCACCTACCAGTGCCTATGAGTGCCACCTATCAGTGCTGCCTCATCAGTGACCATCAGTGCAGCCTCATCAGTGCAGCCTCATCAGTGCAGCCTCATCAGTGCAGCCTCATCAGTGCAGCCTCATCAGTGAAGGCCAAAACGTACTTATTTACATAATTTAGTAACAGAAATAAAAAAAAAAAAAAACGTTGCTTTCTAAATTTTCGGTTTATTTTTATTTGTAGCGCAAAAAATGAGAAAGCTCTATTTGTGGGGAAAAAAAATGCCAAAAAATTTCATTTGGGTACAGCGTCGCATGACCGCGCAATTGTCATTCAAAATGTGATAGCACTGAAAGCTGAAAATTGGTCTGGGCAGGAAGGTGTACAAGTGCCCTATATTGAAGTGGTTAAGCTGGTGCCATGGCCAGGTTTTCAGTTTCAGGGTGGCTCCTTTCTCTATTGGCATCCTAAGGAGGCACTCTTGCATGCAAGGACAAGAGCTGTGTCTCCCTTTAGTGTGCATCATTAGAACACACAGTCCCATAGCCCAGGATAGCAAGATACTCTTCCGCTCCGTCCATCCCCTCACACACCTTCAAGCTAGCAGACCTACTCCAGTCTGCACCCTCCACTGTCAACTATTTCCTATTAAGACCAGACGTTCAGGCAAGCAGCAGTCAGAGAAAGCAGGTGCCAACAGCATTGAAAGTTGAAAAGTAAGTGCAACAAACAGTTTACTTTGTTTGATGGATATGTTAAGGTGACAAAACACTGAGGAATTAATACTACTTTAACCATACTTCCAAGCAGCTCAAAGTTTCTTTAGATTGGGGCACCAATGGCACTCGTGTTCTACAATTCTTCCGTCAGTTTCTAAGCAGTTTATCTTTGGGCCCTAATGCTGTCAAGTGGGCTGTGTGCTTATGCAAATATCAAGTCAATATTTCTGTGGCCCTACAGCGGCAGATCAGGGCAGTGACGCAGCATAGCTAAGGTAGGTGTAGTCACCATGGGGTACCTGCCACCAAGCCTTAAGATTACTTTACCAGATCTTTATTGAGCATACATTTACTCTATCTGCATGATTAAATAAAAGGAGTGTTGATCTAAGCAATCAAATCCACACTGAATAGCGGGTACGTTATACAGGATGCTGTGGAAGTCTGTAAAGTGAATTAATCCCCAACCATCAGGCTTCTTTTTAGCCAGTTAAAAATTGATTGTCTTGCCATTTTCTCATTTTTAATTTGATTTAGACTTTGACATACAGAGTATGAACAAAACAAGCACTGTACCTCTGGGGGAAGATGTATCAGAAAGTTGTGATCAGCAGCAAACGTTCGTATCTGAGAAAACTGCCCTATAGAGGAAGGTAATGCTTCAACTTCATTGAAACTGCAATCCAGCTCTTCTAGGGAAACAAGCCTGGTAGCAAAACAAAAAAAACAAAAAAACTAGTTTTCACCTTTTTTCACCCGTTGTTACATTGCACTGCTGCGCATCTCCTTCAGTCCTGTTCACATGTACTCCAGCTAAGGTTGCACGGCATTTGTTAGGGTAGGTTTCCCAATGAGGACTACAGTGGAGCATGCCTGCATAATGTGTGTGGACAACACAGAAGCAGAACTTAGAGAGACACAGCATTGTCACCCTATAACAGGCCTTAAACAAGGCCTTCATGGCAGGATCACCAGGCACTATTTTTAAATGGTAGTAAAAAGTCTGCTTGTTTACTTGTACCTACAGGTAAGCCTAGAACAAGACTTACCTGTAGGTAAAGTGAATATCTCCTAAACGTGCACAGTTTAGGAGATATTCACATTTGTAGCAGCTGGTGATGTCACAAGGCGCAAGCACACTGCGCTCTGAATGGATGGCACACTCAAGTGTGCTAATCCATTCAGAGCGCTGTGCCGCGATCATGACTTGCACATGTGCAGGGTTAAAGTCATCGCAGCCTGGCCATTCAAACAACTGAAGCGCGTGAACTCGGAAGGAAGACCAGTTGACGATGGAAGCCCTTTCAGCGTAGACAGCGCACTTCTAAAGGCATCAGCTTTACAGGCAAGTCTGTATGCGGTGCAAACTAGCACATTATGAAATTAACCTGCAGGGCAAAAATTATTTTTTTTGTCAACAGTTAACTATCGCTTTAATGAAAGCTGCAAATATAACATATTAGGGCAATCAGCAGCAATATACTCTTCCCCACTACCACCACTGCATATTCTGCAGCTTTCTTTCTTTTAACACTTATATGAAATTTTCTACCCTAAAAATTTAAAGAAAAAAAAGGTCATATCATTTTAGATTTACCAAAACCATATACTGTAATATGAGGTCAAATCTAAACACTTTCAATTTGTATGCAATCAGACAGGCCCTTTCAAAATATATAATTGAAGGCAAATACAAAAGAAATTAAATAAAGAGAGATTGGAAAAAGTATGGCCAGCCTTAAGCCTCATACACACTATCTGTATACTCTAAGAGCTCGGGAGGAGATCCTGTACTAACAATCCAACGATAGTACAACGATCTCCCCCCGCTGAGCTATTGTGTTCTGACAGGTTTTCCCCTGCCAGAACACACCAGTCAGCGCTTTTAGCCATTGGCTAAGCGTGCTGATTAGAATGCCGATCAGCAAACCATTTTGGTCAAACATGCCCCTCCGACAGAAATCAGACGTTCGCCGGCTTCTGTCGGATCGGCTGCCGTACACAGGGGCCGAAAGTCGGAAAGTTTTTATTGAACCGGCTGATACCGCCCGATGCTAGGCCCATGTGTACGGCCCTTTAGTCTTTACATTTTGACCTGGGAGGAGTCAGGCAGAGCCAGCAAATCAATGCAGGAATATAAAATCAACAGTGTTTAATGATTAGCATACATCCTGCTTATCTAAGCTAGTACACACAGCTTATTACTCCTTACTGTTTCTGAACAATACAGCACACATAATCACCTAATACAATTAGGAACACACAAAGACTGTATTCACATAGGGAGTAACAACAGTTTACACTGTTACCAGTTCCCATTTCTCAGTGTTGACAGGGGGCAGGCTCTGGAGTAACTCTTTCAGATGGCACTGGCCATATGAAAGTTGTGTGTACCACATAGGAGACAGCAGCAGTGACTGACACCACCTAAAGCCCAGGGGACATTTCTATGACAGTCAGTGGGTCTTGTGGGAGACTGGGTGTCTGTAGACAGGAAGTGCATTTGCTGCAATGCTCTTTAATGAAAATTGATAGGCACACAGTGGGTGGGGAAGCAGAGAAAATTATAGAGCAATTACAAAAGGTTTCCACCAAGCGCCAGCAACATGGGCAGACAAGGCCGGAGAAAGTGTTCTTGAAGAGATTTGGATGATTGGGATTACATATACATTTATATGTAAATGGCATCAGTAAATCTCATATCAGCTTTAAAATGTTAATGCAATCAAAAGTATTTTGTTATCTGGAGCTTTCATTAGGATTGTTACTGGATATTTTCCATTTTGTTCTTTCCATGTCTCCCAATTATTCCCTTGCATTGTCAAAACACTTGGCACATGCATGTCCCACTGCTGTCACTATCAGAAAACCCTGACCTGAGAAATGAAATACAGCAGTTGAGGTGAAAATGGGTGAAAGGTGAAAATAGGCCATTCAGTTAGGGCTTACTTGCTCTTTAAATCAGAATGAATCTCTAATTTTTAACAAACCGTTGACAGGCAAGGTTTTTATGACAGAAGAGACCTGTCAAAAATGCTCGTCTGTCAGCGGTAATATACACTGAGCCACACATGCACAGCTCAGAGTACATTTATGGCACCGCTCTGTGCTGTGATGAAGGGATTCTTGTGCACATGTGCGGGAGTGACGTGATCACTGCCTGGCCAAACAGCAGCCAAACATAGCGAATGCAGGAAGAAAGACTAGGAGAAAATGGAAGCACCCAGGGATAGAGTCGCACTGGAGGGCTTTAGTTGACAGGTAAGTCTGCCCTAATGTGCTAACATGCTCTGCATACTAGCACATTATGGCATAAATCTCCTGGGGGCCCGTTTTAATATTTGAATCAGAGTTTAATTCAGTTTTTATTGCAGTAAAGGAAAGTCAGTCAGCAGCCTGGCTGTGGTCTTTGGCAGTGCTGTGTCAATCAAGCTTTTCAATTGAATCTTTTAGCAGGTTAAACCATTCCCATATATGCATTTCCAGTTTGCCTGGATTTCAGATTTAATCGATTTGTTGCCTAAACTTGCCATTTTACAGGTCAAACAGTTACAGATGTCTAGGTCCTCTGCTGGGCAGCTGGCTGTGCACCACTTCCCTGTCCAGAATATGTATTTGCTTACCTGTTATGTTTTGTATTTTTACTTGACCTGCATTTTTGCCTGAATATTGCCTTCTCAAAATGGGTTTAGTAAACCTGTACTATATAAAAAGTTTTACAAATGAAAACCAAAGTGGACTATAACTGAAGTTATTCATTACCAAATTGCTGGGAAATGCAAATACTCTAAAATAATCTTTTCATCCCTTGTAGCCAGACAACATATTAACAGGTTTTTTTACTCATTGTCTAATATTTGAAGCTAGGTTAGAATATCTAGCATACAAAAGAACTCTATCTGGTAATCTACATTGCATTTTTCTCGTTAAATTCTACAACTTACCCTCCAATAGAGTCTGGTAAATACATGAGCTGGTTTTCATCCACTTTCAGAGTGGTCAACTTCTTCAGTGCACCTGCATTCAAAATAAAAAAGAAACATTATACCGATACAAGAAGCACATTGCAAATCTCATACAGGTAAGCATTAACTGCATTCTTTTCAAGAAGGGCTGCTTCTCAGGTTTAAAATTTAATAGTGGCTTTAAAATAAAATCATGTTTTGTGAGCGCCCTTACATTTGAACAATTGGACTCCAGGCTGCCAAATAAAGTAAGCAGCTGCTCCTTATATGAGGGGTGTGCTAAATAAACACCCATCTTAGGTTACTACATGGATGGGTCCTACTCAAAGAAAGGATAACATCTTTTAAAAGGCCAAGTTCACCATTTTTTTCTTCTAAATTCCAGCTCCCCTATGTACAAATATAGCATTAATGTACTTCTTTTGCAAAAATAAAATAGCTTTCCATTTATTCTACACAGGCTTACCTCACTCTCTTCATAGCCGTTTAAAAACACTGCTCGATTACATCTGCCTTACTTCCTGGTCAGGCTTTAGGTTGTGACACAGGAAGGAGTTGACCAGCTGATCTCATTAGCACACACCTTGCGTCATCTACCCTCAGCTGGTCAACACCTTCCTGTGTCATGACCTAAAATCTGTCCAGGAAGTAATGGAGGAGTGTTTTTAAACAGCCATGAAGACAGTGAGGTAAGCATGTGTAGAATAAATAGAAAGCCATTTTTTTTTTGCAAAAGAAATACATTAATGCTATATTGGTACATAGGGGAGCTGTAATAAAAAAATAAAAGAAAGTGAACTTTAAATTGCCTTTTTTTTATCTATGAAAGTGTCATATACATCCACCTCCTAGATACCAACCAATAGACTCTGGTAATTGCTGTATGGCATTGCTGGACAGTAGCAGATCTTGTAAACTTTCACACCCAGCGATGCCATCTTCCACCATTTCTATGTTGTTCTTTGAAAGGTCCAAGTAAGTCAGTTGCTTCAGACTTCCAAGAAACTACAACAAACAAAAAGAACATATAACAGTGACATCCTCCTAGTATGCATTTACTGATATCACAGTCACCATTAACAGGAGAATCTTCAGTAGAGGTAGGGTTTTCTCAAGCTCAGGCACAGTTTTTCTTTGTGCACTTAACATTTTTATTTTTTACAAGGTATAACAATGCCATTCCATTCTGCTTTATTATTTGCATGCAAGACATGTCCCCAGGACACTGATCCACTCAGCTGGAAAGACCAATAGGCACTCTTGCTCTTAGATTTTTAGGCAGAGATGGCCCTAATTCAAGAACTTCAAGCAGCAACCAAGGCCCTATAAAAGAGTGCACTTGGGGTATGATAAAGCTAAATCTCGACTAATGTCATAATTTGTTAGCTGGGGGATTTCCCCTATGGAGGGTTCATCCTACAAGCATAAATTTACCACTCAAGTACATGATGAATCAAACAAAATTTCAGGGTTCCATTGTTTTATCAGTCACCATCAAAATCCCTTTCCCTTAAAATGTCTTTAATTATCTAAGACATAAAAACCACTATCCAATAAAGATACCAGTCCAGTCCATAAATGTCAGAATTAAAATGAAGAAAATGTAACAAAACTGAAACAAAATAAAATGAATCACAAATATATCATCTATGTATACCACATGTATTTGCAGACTATTTCAAAACCGTAACTGCAACCAGGTCAGAAAAAAATTAGTAGAATTTATAATTCGGAGCTCAGGGCATATACAAAACACGAGGGCAGTATAATGCCGCGTACACACAATCGGACATTCCGACAACAAAATCCTGGATTTATTTCCGACGGATGTTGGCTCAAACTTCTTGCATACACACGGTCACACAAATGTTGTCGGAAATTCTGAACGTCAAGAACGCGGTGACGTACAAAACACGTACGACGAGCCGAGAAAAATGAAGTTCAATAGCCAGTGCTGCTCTTCTGCTTGATTCTGAGCATGCATGGAATTTTGTACACACGACTGGCATTTCCGACAACTGATTTTGTTGTCGGAAAATTTGAGAACCAGCTTTCAAATTTTTGTTGTCGGAATTTCCGACAACAAAATGTCCGATGGAGCCTACACGCGGTCGGAATTTCCGACAACAAGCTCACATCGAACATTTGTTGCCGGAAATTCCGACCATGTGTACACAGCATTACACTTGACAAAGGGGCACACAGGGACTAAGATACATTTGTTCCCAGTTTGGCATAACTACAAAAACGCTTGCTGTGACTCTTTGCGCTGGATTCTTTCAGTTTCCAATTCTCCCTCTTTATATATGAACAGTATGGCACACAGTACATACCCCTGGGATATATGTTAGTCTATTGCCATCCATCCAGAATTCCTTCAGACCGCTTAGTTGTTCAAGTACTTCAGGCTGGAAGAAAACAATTTTGAAAGAAGTTCACATTATTTAAAGAAGAAATAATGCTAATAAAGTGGCAAGTACTAAAAATTGGTAAGACACACCTGAAATCCTCCTCTGCAAATGCTAATACCAAATTTATACTTTCTGGACTACATCTAGTGGGTTTGAAGTTATTGTGAACCTTAGGGCCCATTTACACCAGAAACTGCAAGTAACTGCGTGTTTGTTCCTTGTACCTATGCATGCATTTGATGTGCGTTTTACATGCAGTTGACGCACATTTTTCTACCTGCATTTGTCCTGCGAGGTCACTTCTTTCTTTCCTTGGGCTTCTATGTGCTCAGTGATTCACTGCAGTGCGTTTGTGGTGTGGAAAAATGCAGCAACGGTGAAACTGCAATGGTGTGAACTATGCCAATAGAATTGCCTGGATTTTGGACTGTCTATGCAGTTGGAGTGCAGTTCAAAATGCATCCAACTGCTTTAAGGTGTGAAAGGGCCCTTACAATCTAGTTACCTGCCCCCACAAGTGTGTGCATTTTTATACCTGACAGATACCCAAGCCTATAACACCAGTAACCACCAGGAAGCCAGCTGTTATTCTGTAACAATGAAGAAGTCAACCTACAGTTCAATAAATACAATTGGCTTGCACTTGTTCTAAATCTCAGCCCAGGGTTGCCTTTAGGCTCAGTGCACAATTCCAATTATATTGTTTGACAGGGATCAGAACTACCCGTCAAGCAATCTTTTATAGGTGTAATGTGACATGGGCAAAAAAGTGGCCATACAAAATATCAGTGAAAACAAGCATCATTACATGACCAAGACGTTGTTTTGTAACCAACTGCACATGCATTTTCTATGCAACTATTCTCGTTTCTTGTCCATATTCTATGGAGCACAGAGAATGCACTGCGTATACAACACATCTATTAACCAAATTGGGAGATGACTGCGGGGACTAGCACAGGTGCAGATTCTCTTCAGAATGGGAAGAGAGATGTCAATACCCATCAACTTAAGTATTTAGGTTTGTCTTGAACCACCTTGATTAAAGTGACACTAAACAATATGTTTATTCCCCAAATATTCCCTGGCCCTACTAATCAATTTTTCCATTAAAAGTGATTCTTGCTGTGGTTTTCTGCCTCCTTTTAATGTCCTTCCATGAGTTCCCAAACCTCTCCTTTTTCCTCTTACTATCATTTGTTTGGAACGAGCAGTTCATGCAGTGATATGCACTACTCTATGCACACTACAAATTACTATTATACAGGACCTATATAGCGCCAACAGTTTACGCAGCGCTTTACAATATACAGTATCTCACAAAAATGAGTACACTCACATTTTTGTAAATATTTTATTATATCTTTTCATGTGACAACACTGAAGAAATGACACTTTGCTACAATGTAAAGTAGTGAGTGTACAACTTGTATAACAGTGTACATTTGCTGTCCCCTCAAAATAACACAACACACAGCCATTATGTCTAAACCGCTGGCAACAAAAGTGGAGTACACCCCTAAGTGAAAATGTCCAAATTGGGCCCAAAGTGTCAATATTTTGTGTGACCACGATGATTTTCCAGCACTGCCTTAACCCTCTTGGGCATGAAGTTCACAAGAGCTTCACTGGTTGCCACTGGAGACCTCTTCCACTCCTCCATGATGACATCACGGAGCTGGTGGATGTTAGAGACCTTGCGCTCCTCCACCTTCTATTTGAGGATGCCCTACAGAAGCTCAATAGGGTTTAGGTCTGGAGACATGTTTGGCAGGTCCATTACCTTTACCCTCAGCTTCTTTAGCAAGGCAGTGGTTGTCTTGGAGGTGTGTTTGGGGTCGTTATGTTGGAGTACTGCCCTGCGGACCAGTCTCCAAAGGGAGGGGATCATGCTCTGCTTCAGTATGTCACAGTACATGTTGCCATTCATGGCTCCCTCAATGAACTGTAGCTCCCCAGTGTCGGCAGCACTCATACAGCCCAAGACTATGACACTCCCACCACCATGCTTGACTGTAGGCAAGACACACTTGTCTTTGTACTCCTCACCTGGTTGCCGCCACACACGCTTGACACCATCTGAACCATATAATGTTTTCTTGATATGAGACCACAGAACACAGTTCCAGCAATCCATGTCCCAAGTCTGCTGGTCTTCAGCAAACTATTTGCGGGCTTTCTTGTGCATCATCTTTGAAGAGGCTTCCTTCTGGGACGACAGCCATGCAGACCAATTTGATGCAGTGTGCGGCATATGGTCTGAGCGCTGACAGGCTGACCCCCCCCACCCCTTCAACTTCTGCAGCAATGCTGGCAGCACTCGTACGTCTATTTCTCAAAGACAACCTCTGGATATGACGCTGAGCCCCATCACTCAACTTCTTTGGTCGACCATGGCGAGGCCTATTCTGAGTGGAACCTGTCCTGTTAAACCGCTGTATGGTCTTGGTCACCGTGCTGCAGATCAGTTTCAGGGTCTTGGCAATCTTCTTATAGCCTAGGCCATCTTTATGTAGAGCAACAATTCTTTTTTCTCCTCAGAGAGTTCTTTGCCATGAGGTGCTATGTTGAACTTCCAGTGACCAGTTTCAGATAGTGAGAGCGATAACACCAAATTTAACACACCTGCTCCCCATTCACACACGAGACCTTGTAACACTAACGAGTCACATGACACTGGGAAGGGAAAATGGCTAATTGGGCCCAATCTGGACATTTTCCCTTGAGGCTGTACTCACTTTTGTTGCCAGCGGTTTAGACATTAATGGCTGTGTGTTGAGTTAATTTGAGGGGACAGCAAATTTACACTGTTATACAAGCTGTACACTCACTACTTTACATTAAGTGTGATTTCTTCAGTGTTGTCTCATGAAAAGATATAATAAAATATTTACAAAAATGTGAGGGGTGTACTTACTTTTGTGAGATACTGTAAAAGGGACAGTACAATTACAATGCAAAAGAAATAGGAGGGCCCTGCTCTTGGAGCTTACAATCTAAAGGGAGGGGGAGTTGTTACAAAATGTAATAGCTTTGGGGGATGAGCTTAAGGAGGTGACTCAAATACAGTTCTTAGAGGTGGAGGTGGGGTAGGCTTCCATGAATAAATGAGTTTTCAAAAACCGCTTAAAGGTGGACAGGGTAGGAGTTGACCGAACATACTGGGGTAGGGAGTGCCAGAGGATGGGAGAGGTTCTGGAGAAGTCCTGGTGGTGAATGTGGAAGGAGGTAACGAGGAAGCTAGAGAGCAAGATGTCTTGGGAGAAGCAGAGAGGACAATTTGGGCAATATCTGCAGATGGGGATGGTGATATAACTGGGGGCGATGTTGTAGATGGCTTTGTACATTGTGGTTTAGTATTTATTCTATACGTCAGGCTAGTGGAAGCCAGTGAAGATTTTGGCAGAGAGGAGCAGCAGTCACAGATCAGTTAGTCTAGCAGCAGCATTCATAATAGACTGAAGGGGGGGGATAACTTGTGTAAAGGTAGGCCAGTGAGGATAGAGTTTAAGTAGTCAAGGCGGAAATAGCCAAAAAGTGAATAAGTTGTTTTGCGGTGTGGTTAGTCAGGAAGGGGAAAATTCTGGAAATGTCACAGATGGTAAGGCGGCAAGATTTAGCCAGTGATTGGATGGTGGGGGGTCAAAGGAGAGATCAGAGTCTAGGATTACACCAAGCACCCGCATGAGCGGAGGGACCAATGCCATAGAGTATAGTCCCTAGTTCATCTCAGAAGAAAGCAAGAGAAGGTGGCTACATTTCTACATACAGTGGAACCATGGGGAACAAGCATAGCCATGCTATAACAAAAAGCTGGACCAGAGCAAAAAAAGGGAATTTGGAGGATGTTGGGAGCAAAATAACATACTTTTTAATTTAAGAAAATACATATTTGAATATATATTTTTTGTTCCCGTGTACTATGTACTGTTAATGTATACTACATGGCAGTGAAAGTAACACAATACTAGCATGGACTGCTCACCACTTCTGTGAATTCATTACTTCCAAGATCCAGTCTCTCAAGCTGTGTCAGCCTATTCATGGTTCTGAAAGAGGAACATATCACTCATCAAATTATACATTTAAAACACAGAGAACTCTTAATAATGACATTTCATGTTCTTAACACAATAACCCAGAATACTCAATACAAAGTGGCCCGGACTGATACCTGTCCTTTAAATTATAGATAATAACTGCTCTAACACATCAAGAAAGGAACTCCATGCTGGGAACTACATTAAAAGTAGTCAAGCGTTCCCTTATAATGGTTAGGGAAAATGTTTTGTAGTTAAAATATTCCTGGTGGCAACACAGAAGATGCTGTAACTTTATGAACAAGCTAATATGTATACTAAATAAATGAAGAAAATGGGCACGTGAAGTACTGAACGGGTCATAAAATGTCTCCAGATCTGATAACGCACCATTAAGACATTAAGGCTGGGTTCACAGCATGGGGTCCAATGCGTCCCTGTTCGCCGATTCAGGTGCACATCAGGTCCGAATTTTTGCCTGAATTTGCACTTGGATCAGAACCAAAGACGCACACGACCATTTTCAACCAGTTCCCGACCGGCTCACGTACTTTTACTGCGGCACCATGGCACCGCTGCGCGAAACCCCATACGGGGGCGCTCTCGGCGACAGGGGGCGCAAAGAGGCCTACACATTTCTGAGCATGACAGATGAGACTGAAGAGGAAGTCACCCATCTGTCAGATTCAGGCTCAGAATACGAACCAGTAGACAGCAGCGGCACCCTGACTGATAGCTCTGACGACGGAGTAGTGATCCCTGCTAAGGTCAGGCGTACCCGACCCCGTTCTTCTGTTGTTGAGGTGCAAGAACTGCAGGGCTCTCATATGGAATAGAGAGCCAGTACTAGTGTCGCTCATCCTTCTGTTGAGCTAGCATGCACCAGCGGCCTAGTACATCCTGGTCGTACATCCAGCACTGCAGTATCACGTGGTGACGTGGCGAGTCCCATAAGTGCAGTTCAAGCTGGTGCGGTGGCTAGCACAAGTAGTGTCCCGCAGCCACCAAGAAGACAAACACAGGCCCGTTGAGCTCATAGTGCCTTTCCTGCTGCATTTGCCAATCCTAATTGGGAACCCACCACTTCTGCAGCACCTGTACTTCCCCTATTCACTGGCCAACCTGGAATAGGGTGGCACAGTGGTGTAGGGGGTAGCACTTTCGCCTAGCAGTAAAAAGGGTCGCTGGTTTGAATCCCAACCACGGCACTACCTGCCTGGAGTTTGTATGTTCTCCCTGTGCCTGTGTGGATTCCTCAGGGTACTCCGGTTTCCTCCCACACTTAAAAGACATGCTGGTAGGTTAATTGGCTTCTGTCTAAATTGGCCCTAGTATGTATGAGTGTGAGTTAGGGACCTTAGATTCTAAGCTCCTTGAGGGTAGGGACTGATGTGAATGTACAATGTATATGTAAAGCGCTGCGAAAATTGACAGCACTATATAAGTATCTGAAATAATAATAAATTCAGGTGGAAAAAGTTAATTTTATGTCACCTGATTTTTATTCGCTGTTTTTCACAGAAGATCACTATAGATCTATTGCGGACCAAACAATTTGTATGCTGGTCAATTAATCGCTGCTAATCCCCAGTTGACCCTTGCCAGAGATTGGAGACCTATTACAGTTTCCGAATTTAAGACGTTTCTGGGCCTAACTAAAAAAAGTGAGTTGCGGTCATTTTGGTCTACTGACCCAATTTACCATATGCTCGTGTTCTCTGCCTCCATGACCAGGACACTATACAAGCAGATCTAGCCTGTTCATGCATTTTGAGGACAATGAACTCTGTCGTCCTCGGGGTAACTAAATACAATCAGCTCCACAAAATTGCCCCCCCCCCCCCACTGTCTTCCATGTTTTTCTGGCTCTCTTGTCCCACCGGGGAACCTGAGAATGTAGCCGGTGGTTCCGCCAGCTGACCATAGAGCCAGAATGTCATCAATCATCTCTATGGCCTAAGAAACCGGAAGCTATGAGCATTTCATGACTTCGGTTTAGCTGGATATAAACAGCGCCATTGGGAAAGCATCTTATCACACTGATCCTGGTGTGGTCAGATGCTTTGAGGGCAGAGGAGAGATCTAGAGTCTAATAGACCCCAATTTATTTTTATTTATTTTAAAAAGAGTACCTGTCACTATTGCTATCATAGGGGATATTTATATTCCCTGTGATAATAAAAATGATAAAAATAATAAAAAAATTAAAGGAACAGTGTAAAAATAAAATCAAAAAATATAAATAAATATAAAAAAAAGCCCCCCTGCCCCCCCCCCCGTGCTTGCGCGCAATGGGGGACGCAAGCGTCGGTCTCGTGTCATATGTAAACAGCAACTGCATGTGAGGTATTACCGCGAATGTCAGATTGAGGGCAGTCATTTTAGCAGTAGACCTCCTCTGTAAATCTCAAGTGGTAACCTGTAAAGGCTTTTAAAAATGTATGGAGTCTGTTGCCGCTGCACGGTTGTATGCAATTTTAAAGCATGTCGTGTTTGGCATCCATGTATTCGGCATGAGATCATCTTTTATATTCTACCAAACATTTGGGCAATATAGCGTGTTTTAGTGCATTAAAATTCAAAAAAGTGTTTTGGTTTTTTTTCAAAAATTTTTTTTTTGAAAAATCGCTGTGCAAATACTGTGTGAAAAAAAAATTGCATCACCCACCATCTTAATCTGTAGGGCCTTTGCATTAAAAAAAAAATATATATGATGTTTGGGGGTTCAATGTAATTTTCTAGCAAAAGAAAAGTATTTTTTTCATGTAAACAAAAAGTGTCAGAAGGGGCTTTGTTTCAAGTGGTTAGAAGAGTGGGTGATGTGTGGCATAAGCTTCTAATGTTATGCATAAAATACCAGGACAGGTCAAACCCCCCCCCCCCCCAAATGACCCCTTTTTGGAAAGTAGACACCCCAAGCTATTTGTTGAGTCCATGGAATATATTATATTTTGCCACAAGTTTTGGGAAAATTACAATACATTTTTTTTCCCCCACAAAGTTGTCACTACATGATATATTGCTGAAACATGCCATAGGCATATGTGAAATTACACCCAAAAATACATTCTGCTGCTATTCCCGAGTACAGGGATACCTCATGTGTGTGACTTTTTGGCAGTCTAGCCATGTACAGGACCCCAAAAACCAATCACCTCCTTCAGGCTTTCTAAAGGCGTACATTTTTGATTTTTTGATTTCCCTCCTCACTACCTTACACAGTTTCGGAGGCCCTGAAATGTCAAGATAGCTCAACCCCCCCCCCCCCCCCCCAAATGACCCCATTTTGGAAAGTAGACACCCCAAGGTATTTGCGAAGATCTGCAAAATCGTAAACATGCCTCAGCAAATAGCTTGGGGTGTTTACTTTCCAAAATGTGGTCATTTTGGGGGGGGGTTGTGCTATCTCGGCATTTCATGGCCTCCGAAACTGTGACAGGTAGTAAGGAGTGAAATCAAAAACTTACGCCCGATTTCGAGGTCTTGTACACAGCTAGACTGGCAAAAAGTCCCACACATGTGGTATCCCTTTTTTTTAAGGTGCTTAACAAGGGGTGTCTACTTTCCAAAATGGGGTAATTTGGGGGGGGGGGGGGTTTGTACTGCCATGCAAATTTAGCACCTCAAGAAATGAGATGGGCAGTCAAACTAAAAGCTGCGTAAATCCCAGGAAATTAACCCTAGTTTGTAAACGCCATATCATTTTTGTGCAAACCAATATACGCTTATTAATTTTAATTTTTTTTACCCGAGACATGTGGCTGAATGCTTTTTGGTCCAAATGTATGACTAAAATTTAGTTTATTGTATTTTTCTTTTTATAACAAAAAGTAGAAAATCGTTATTTTTTTTCAAAAATGTTGATTTTTCATTTATATCGCAAAAAATAAAAACCACAGAGGTGATCAAATACCACCAAAAGAAAGCTCCATTTGTGGGGGAAAAAAAAGACACAAATTTTGTTTGGTACAGCATTGCATGACCACGCAATTACCAGTTAAGCAGCGCAGTGCTCTGGTCAGGAAGGGGGTAAAACCTTTTGGGGCTGAAGTGGTCGAATGCTGTCCAGGAGCTGTGTGAACGGGCTCCATTGACAGCCGGTCGCACTCTCCTGTCATGCGAATTGGACGTGGGGAAACCCACACCCAATTCACATATGTGTGAACCCAGCTTAAGGCGCAACCAAATTAGACATTAAAGCAATGGTCACCTTTTGTTTTTTTTGTTCTTTATTTTTGGCTTTCCACTATCCCTTTATTCCTTAAGGTACTAGGCAACCATCCAACAAGAAGCATAGTCATAAGTCTTTTATCATTAGGCCTATTCATCACCCCATCAATATAATAGCTCATAAATCTCTCTAATGTATTACATTATTCTGCGTCACGTGACCGCTGATCCCTCTCCCTAAGGATGCCCCTACACTACCTCTCCTATGGACTTAGTTAGCAATATCCCTAGGCAGACAACACCTGTATAATAGAGGATGTGGCAACGTCACCACTGAGCCAAAAATAGATAAACACATATGGAATGGGAGGAGGACGCTGTAAATTCAACAGCGGGACTGCAGAATTGCCAGGCAAATACAGAAAATTATCACAACAGGAGGACTCAAGCAGGATCAACAATTAAAACCTTTAAAAAGAAGGGGACATTACATATAAAAAATTAGCGTTATAATGAAGGCATTTTGTTTTAGAAAAGAAGTCAAATTGAGCACACTTTGAAGCAGTAGAAAAGGATGGCTATTGTTCTATAACAAGTTGGATGTAGTGGTAATGAGTGATAGTTATATGGTCGTATTCACTGTGATAAAAGGTTCAATTTAGCCTCACATGACCATACTGGCTAGAATTTCACTAATGCTGAAATAGGTTTTTTGTTTTTTTTCCCGCAGACTCAAATGAGGAACCGATATTTAGCTCTTGTTATAGTGACTAGTAAATGTCACCATTTCCTGTAAGCACCAGCATCCTTCCCCATTACATTTGACGTATGCTGCATAAAAGATATGACTTTTGCACAATGCTATGAAAATATATTTTGAATACTAAATGTGATTCACAAATAAAATCTTAAAAAAAAAAAAAAAAAAAAGGTGTCCAAAAAAAAAATCACTTGCTCCTGTTAACTTTGACAAGTTTGGTAGGTCTAATCAGCAAACGGCTCTAGTTAATTGTTGTGGGGAAGGTGCGCTGGGATGTATTACTGGGGTTTACCATTGCTTCACCCTGATAGGTGGAAGGGGTGCTGCTAAATAAACAGACTCGAGGTCTGCTTGAAAACGAGAGAGATACAAAGATGCTGATAGAAGTGTAGGTCTGGACGTTACACAGCCCTTGGTAGTGCAAATTGCAGAGGTGAGGGCAAAAGTATACCATTGAACAATCCCTACATAGCTTGGACAAACTCAGATGCGCCTTTAAGAACTCTTAAAAAGAAATTCCATACACAAGTAAAAATCTGTGAATCGCTAAGGCTATGAAGGAGACAACGAAATAAGTTTGAAAAATGTTCATGTTTGGCTGGTATGTACTATTAAAGAAAACCAGTCATGATTGAACACAAGCAAGCAATTAAATAGATTTGTCTTTAGATTTGTCATTAAGCCCCGAGTCTCTGCAGGGGTCCCCAATGAGAGGAGAGGCTCTCTGGGAACCCCGATGCAAGGGGGGAGGCTCTCTGGGAACCCCGATGCAAGGGGGGAGGCTCTCTGGGAACCCCGATGCAAGGGGGGAGGCTCTCTGGGAACCCCGATGCAAGGGGGGAGGCTCTCTGGGAACCCCGATGCAAGGGGGGAGGCTCTCTGGGAACCCCGATGCAAGGGGGGAGGCTCTCTGGAAACCCCGATGCAAGGGGGGAGGCTCTCTGGAAACCCCGATGCAAGGGGGGAGGCTCTCTGGAAACCCCGATGCAAGGGGGGAGGCTCTCTGGAAACCCCGATGCAAGGGGGGAGGCTCTCTGGAAACCCCGATGCAAGGGGGGAGGCTCTCTGGAAACCCCGATGCAAGGGGGGAGGCTCTCTGGAAACCCCGATGCAAGGGGGGAGGCTCTCTGGAAACCCCGATGCAAGGGGGGAGGCTCTCTGGAAACCCCGATGCAAGGGGGGAGGCTCTCTGGGAACCCCGATGCAAGGGGGGAGGCTCTCTGGGAACCCCGATGCAAGGGGGGAGGCTCTCTGGGAACCCCGATGCAAGGGGGGAGGCTCTCTGGGAACCCCGATGCAAGGGGGAGGCTCTCTGGGAACCCCGATGCAAGGGGGAGGCTCTCTGGGAACTCTGATGCAAGGGGGAGGCTCTCTGGGAACCCTGATGCAAGGGGGAGGCTCTCTGGGAACCCTGATGCAAGGGGGAGGCTCTCTGGGAACCCTGATGCAAGGGGGAGGCTCTCTGGGAACCCCGATGCAAGGGGGAGGCTCTCTGGGAACCCCGATGCAAGGGGGAGGCTCTCTGGGGATATATATACACACACACACGTATATTACTGTATATACACATGTTTATGCACGCTCAAGCATAAGACTTTCTTTACTACGCTGCTATGGGCTCTAGCCCCAGATCTTTTGTAGACCTAGCAAATGCCCCTGTTTATGTGGTTTTAATTAATGCTTGCCCCCTTATTTTACTTGGTCCACCTTGGATCTATGGGTAACACCTGAAAAGCCCCCTGAGACCCAAAAGCAGCGGCCCTGTCCACCGTTTAACAAAAAGACAACATACAGTATACTGTCTCACAGCTCCTGGATGTGTATAACATTACCAAAAAACAGCAACAAAAATCTAAACTATGGGGCTCCGTTATATGATACCGTTGTGAGCTGGGTTCACAGTACAGCAACTCTCAAACTTCGGAGAGCATCTCAGTCCGACTCTTACACCAGTAATCTTCAGACAAATTAAGTATTAACATAACATAAGTTTAAAAAAAAAAAAACAAATACCCACATAAAAGTAGTTGTGATGGTTCTATTTAAAGCGGAGTTCCACCCACTTTTTAAACTTCTCATATTTAACTTCTAAACTGACCGTAATGACTGCATTGGGCATTTTTTTTCCTCTTTGTTTACCTGGTTTCCAAGGCTCTCTCTCTCTCTTCCCGTTTCTCCCCTCCATAGCGATGTACGTAGTTTCCTGCGGCGCACTGGCTCCTGGGAGATGCGTGTCATGATTCCCAGGAGTCAGTGGGCATCGCCGCCTCAGCATCGCAAGATTTAAATGTGATTGTAATGGCAATCAGAGACATATCCTGCACTGCAACCTGTGTTTAATGCGCATGCGCAAGATCGGGAGGTGCATGCTGGGTAGCCAGCAGCACCCTATCTGGGAAAAGTGTCCTAGTGGGCTTCACATGCCCACAAGCAAGATGGAATCACGCAACACAGCCAAAACATAGTTCTAATCCTTCTTTGTTCTCCATCAAAACTGAAAAAAATTCTATTTAAAGTTGAAGTTTAGTAAAAAAATTAAAATAAAATAAAAAATAAAAACAATTTGCAGGTGGGTGCTTCTGTTCATAATCCTCCATGCTGTATCCCCTACAATGCCCCTGAGCGTCTGGCTTCCACTGTGAAAGGTTAACAGCAGCAGCCCCTAATCAGGAACGTTGTGCCTTGCCCTGACTCCCCTCCTATTCACAGAACGTGTCTTACTACACTCCCATGATCCATCGAGTTTGTGAATGGGCGAAGGAGATGCTTTCAATAACTTCCTCCTCCATTCACAGAACTCAGTGCATCATGGAAGTGTAGCAAGACAAGTTTTATAAATGGCAGAGAATCCAGAAGAGGCAGACAATCAACGCAACTTTCCTGAATTGAAGCCGCTGCCATTAGCCTTCACAGTACCGGAAACAAGCTGCTCAGGGCAGTAAACGAGACGCAGCACAGAGGATTATGAGCAGAAATGACTACCTGCAAGTGATGGGATCCACACATTTAAATATACATAAACGATTTTTGTTCATCAAATCTCTGAAAGTCAAATCTCCCAAACTAACATTGGATCTAAAAAGCAAGGGCCACCTTTTTCATGTGGATCCATCCCCCCCTTGATGAAATGCGGAATAAAACTTCAAGAGGAACTGAACTCTGGAAGTTGTGCTAAAAAAAAGGCAGGCAGGGGGCAAAGGACTAGTCATTAGTATTGCCTGTGGTCTTCCAGCAGTGTTACTTTCCCCATTACTGACTTGCCATGCCTTGTTCTACACTACATCTCTATGTGGAGGTGGCCATCTTGGTAAAGGCAGGGATTTACTTCTTCAATCTAGAACGTCCAGCAAGGAGAAGAGCAAGCAGTACAGTAGGGGGACAGCCCCAAACCTCACCCCAAGTCAGAGAAAGCAGAGCCTTAGATCTCACACTCCAGGTATACAACACATGAGGCTGAGGTGGGAATATTACCCTATTGTTCCCCCTTAATATATTTTTTATTCTGTATTCCAGTGAGGAGTAGGATGGCCATATTTAAATGTGGACCTTGCAGACCCACAGAGTTGTCTTGTGCTTCAGGGGGTTTGTCGCCCGCCGCTGTAGTAGTTTGTTCAGCTGCCATTTGCTATGGATCACGAGTTAATGTGGTATTGGTAAGGTGCTTTCTACCATGTGATACCATAACAAATCAGCGCAAGGACCCTTTCACACGGGCGAACTGATCATGTCCACCTGTTAGTTTCTTAGGCAGATCTGATCAGATCATGCATTGCCACCCGTTGACATCTGATTCTATCCACTAAAAACAGACAGATGGGGAAACCGTTCCCCATCCGTCTGGTGGATCGAATGACAGTCAGATGTAAAACAGACAGGTGGTCCATTTACATCCGACCACCTATAGAGGAGAGTGGGCTGTGTCCGTGTCCGTGTCCGCTCTGCATAAGAGGAGCACACAGACCTGTCACACAACATATTCCTCGCAGGGCAGGCGGATCCGCTGCTGGAGTTTGTGCGTGTGAAAGAGGCCTAAATGTGCCCCAAAAGGAATAATGACTTTGCAAACTGAATGTTCAGTGAACTGAGAAAATGGGATGAAGCTATGGTCCCTTCAATCGCATGCTAGCAAAAATACCCCCCCCCCCCACATGATTGGGTATTTAAAGTGAACTAAGGTTCAATTTATATACTAGTACTGTAAACTGAACATAAATTTTCAAAATGCCTCTACTGCCATAGTAAATAAATCCCTTTCTCCAAAAAGTCAGCATATAACTTGACCAAGAACTCAGAAATCAGGCTGACGAAGGCCTAAACTAGGACGACTCCCAGCTGACAAAATGCTAGGACTTTGTTTGCTTTTCTTTCTGGCAACCAGCTGAATCTTTTCTTCGTTAAAACATCATGAACAGACACAGGATTGTTGTTAAGCTGGTCCGATGATAAACATTGTCAGATGCAGAATGAACAGAGCAGTGAAATGCGCACAGATCCAAGTGTATGATTATGTGGAATGCCAGTTCAATAAACACCCTTATCCCAGCTCTGGCAGCATAATGCAGGGTGTGTCCTAATGATTCAAACAACAGCCACAGCCAGGACACATACTTCACCTCGCTGTGCAACCACCTGGCACCGCTAACCTTACGCTGCGTCCATTAACAAAAGTCTGAAAACACTTCGGTAGCGCTTTGGAGCAGGAGATGATGATTTTTTTTTTTTTTTTTTTTATTCAATGTAAATTAGGGAAAAAGGGAAAAAAAAAAAAAACAGGACTGCACATGATAGGGTATTCAAAGTGAACACAGGTTACCTTGATTACCAAAATTTACTTTGCAGCGTGAGCACTCCCTTTACAGGAGCAGCCTGTACTTCAATACTGCCCATGTACACTCAGTCTATAAGGCTTCTATCGTCTATCATACAACCTGTAAGTTTGGTTCAATCATGCATTCCCAGATTTGATCAACAGATTAGTCATCACTTCAAAAGGATTATTTAAACATTATACTAATAAAAAAATTTAAATAAAAAACTTACTTTGGTAACATTTTCAACTGGTTTTCCCGAAGCTCCAGAATTTGAAGTTTTGTTAACCTGCAGCAATCATTCATATATACAGTCAGAAAATGATGTTCTGTTATGACAATTTATGCATCTCGATAGGCAAAAGAATATCTTAAGGAAAAATTAAATCTTCCAAACAGCAAATACAAAGGAGCCTAGCAGAATTCTATATATTTATTTTTTACAGTTTTGTACAGTATATGCACAATTTTCCTAATATACGCAAAGAACAAATACATTTTCTAGAATGGTTCATTATATTTCTGCCTTGCAATACTGGGGCCCCTGGTTTAAATTGCAGTCAGGACACTATTTTCATTTTCTCCCTGTGCCTGCGTGCGCTTCCCTGGGTACTCAAGTTTCCTCCCACACCCCCAAAGACATGATGGTATGTTAATTGGCTCCTGTCTAAATTGGCTCCAGTATCTACAGTACAGATGGAAAAAGTATTTGATCCCCTGCTGATTTTGGACATTTTCCCACTGACAAAGAAATGATCAGTCTATAATTTTAACAGTAGATTTATTTTAACATTGAGACACAGAACAAAAAAATCCAGAAAAACGCATTTCAAAAAAGTTATAAATTGATTTGCATTTTAATGAGTGAAATAAGTGTTTGACCCCTTCGCAAAACATGACTTAGTACTTGGTGTCAAAGCCCTTGTTGGCAATCAGAGGTTTCTTGTAGTTGGCCACCAGGTCTGCACACATCTCAGGAGGGATTTTGTCCCACTCCTCTTTGCAGATCCTCTCCAAGTCATTAAGGTTTTGAGGCTGACGTTTGGCAACTCGAACCTTCAGCTCCCTTCATATTTTCTATGGGATTAAGGTCTGGAGACTGGCTAGACCATTCCAGGACTTTAATGTCCTTATTCTTGAGCCACTCCTTTGTTGCGTTGGCCGCGTGTTTTGGGTCATTGTCATGCTGGAATACCCATCCACGACTCATTTTCAATGCCCTGACTGAGGGAAGGAGGTTCTCACCCAAGATTTGACAGTACATGGCCCTGTCCATCGTCCCTTTGATGTGATGAAGTTGTCCTGTCCCCTTAGCAGAAAAACACCCCTAAAGCATAATGTTTCCACGTCCATGTTTGATGGTGGGGATGGTGTTTTTGGGGTTAATAGGAAGTATTCCTTCTCCTCCAAACACAGCAGTTGATCTGATGTCAAAGAGCTTGATTTTGGTCTTCTCTAACCATAACACTTTCACCCAGTTCTCCTCTGAATCAGATGTTCATTAACAAACTTCAGATGGGCCTGTATATGTGCTTTCTTAAGCAGGGGGACCTTGCGGGCGCTGCATGATTTCAGTCTTTCATGGCATAGTGTGTTACCGATTGTTTTCTTGGCGACTATGGTCCAAGCTCGAGATCATTGACAAGATACTTCCATGCAATTCTGGGCTGATTCAACGTTATCATGATCACTGAAACTCCATGAGGTGAGATCTTTCATGGAGCCCCAAACTGAGGGAGATTGACAGTTATTTTGTGTTTCTTCCATTTGCGAATAATCGCACCAAATGTTGTCACCCTCTCACCAAGCTGCTTGGCGATGGCCTTGTAGCCCATCCCAGCCTTATGTAGGTCTACAATCTTGTCCCCGACATCCTTGGACAGCTCTTTGGCCTTGGCCATGGAGGAGAGATTGGAATCCAATTGATTGCTTCTGAAGACAGGTGTCTTTTATACAGATACAAGCTGAGATTAGGAGCACTCCCTTTTAGGCTGCATTCACACCTGAGCGTTTTGTCGCCTGAAGCGACAAAACGCTAGAGGTGAAAAAATACATTATTCTCTATGGAGATGGTTCACATCTCCACTCCAAAACGCCTGAAGCCCTACGCCTGAAGCTCAAACAAGTTTTGGACCCTTTTTTGTCGCGCGAATCAGGCAGATTTGGGCGTTTTTATTCTTTTTACATTGGTGACCTTTTGCTCTGCACAAAATTCGTGGCAAAACCCGGAAAAAACCGCTGCGAATCGCGGTAAAAAACACTGCAAAAAAACGCTGCAATTTGCGCGATTTTCTGCCTGAAAAGCTACGCTCAGGTGTGAATGCAGCCTAAGAGAGTGCACCTAATCTCATCTCTTTACCTGCATAGTAGACACCTGGGAGCCAGAAATCTTGCTGATTGATAGGGAATCAAATACTTCTTATTTCACTCATTAAAATGCAAATCAATTTAAAACTTCTTTGAAGTTGTTTTTCTGGATAATTTTGCTGTTATTCTGTCTCTCACTGTTAAAATAAACCTACCATTAAAATTATAGGCTCATCATTTGTCAGTGGGCAAATGTACAAAATCAGCAGGGGATCAAATATTTTTTCCCTCACTGTATATACACGTTTGTCAGCATGTGAGATAGGGACCTTAGATTGTAAGCTCCTTGAGGGCAGGGACCGATATGAATGAAGATTGTATAAAGTGTTGCATAAATTGTCTGTGCTATATTAGCCTGTGCAGGTGGGACAGGGCTCGTTTTATTGTGCGCAACGTTTAGGACAGCCTATTGATTTCGATGGGCTGCCCTACACATAAAAAAACAGGCTAAAGAAGTCCATGAAAAACCACGCTGCGGAAAAACGCATGTAACTTTGTAAGTAAGCAAACGTGCACTCGTTTCTAGATGCATGGGATGCCATTAACGATTAATGGCACCGCCACACGTCTGCAAACCAGCTGCACGTTTTTCTGCTTTGTGGGAATACACATGATGTTGTGCACACTCCTGCAACACACAAGTGTGAACTTAGCCTAAGTACCTGCAATAAATAAATAATTTTGCAGAGTGCGACTTATTTTTGTCTCCAATGTCCACCACCTCTCCCTGGAGACTGCTAAACTGCATCACTGCCAGCCCTGAGGCTATCCAGATATGAACTCAGATATGTGTAAATAGCTGTGTAAACAGAGAGAACACCACAACAGCCTAGGAGTTAAGCACAGATCTCTGGTCATATAGTTAACCCTCAGCATGTTCAGAGTGTTCGTATTCATTGCTTCTCCATAGTTACATACAGTGCCTTGCAAAAGTATTCACCCCCCTTGGCATTTTTCGTGTTTTGTTGCCCCACAACCTGGAATTAACATGGATTGTTTGAGGATTTGCATCATTTAATTTACAGAACATGCCCACAACTTTGAAGATGTTTTTTTTTTGTTATTGTGACACAAACAAATAGGACAAAATAACAGAAAAAGTCCATGTGCATAACTATTCACCCGCCTAAAGTCAATACTTTGTAGAGCCACCTTTTGCGGCTTTCACAGCTCCAAGTCGCTTTGGATAAGTCTCTATGAGCTTGCCACATCTTACCACTGGGATTTTTGCCCATTCCTCCTTGCAAAACTGCTCCAGCTCCTTCAAGTTGGATGGTTTGCGCTTGTGAACCACAATCTTTAAGTCTGATCATAGATTTTCTATTGGATTAAGGTCTGGGCTTTGACTAGGCCATTCCAACGCATTTACATGTTTCCCCTTAAACCACTTAAGTGCTGCTTTAGCAGTGTGTTTGGTGCCTCTTGCTTAGGTGTTGCAGCCTCTGGGGCCTTTCAAAAAGGTGTGTATATGTAATGACAGATAATGTGACACTTAGATTGCACACAGGTGGACATCATTTCACTAATTATGTGACTTCTGAAGGTAATTGGTTGCACCAGAGCTTTTTATGGGCTTCATAACAAAGGGGGTGAATACATATGCACATGCCAATTATAATTTTTTTATTTCTGAAAAATAGTTTTATGTATGTATTTTTCCAATTTTACTTCACCAACTTAGACAATTGTGTTCTGATCCATCACATACAATTCAGATAAAAAAAAAAACATTGAACTAAAGGCTGTAATGTAACAAAATAGGTAAAAAGCCAAGGGGGTGAATACTTTTGCAAGGCACTGTAGCAATAGATGAGATGTGATCATAACAAAAGTGGGCAGCACAGTGGCTAAGTGGTTAGCACTTCAGCCTGGCAGCACTAGGGTTGTCAGTTCAAGCCCCAGCCATGACACTACCTGCCTGGAGTTTGCATGTTCTCCCTTTCCTTGTGTGGGTTTCCTCTGGGTACTCCGTGTATGTATGTGTATGAATGAATGAATGAATGAATGCGAGTCAGGGACCTTAGATTGTAAGCTCCCTGAGGACGGGGACTGAGTGTACAATATATGTGTAAAGTGCTACCTAAATTAACAGCGCTATACAAATACCTGTAATAAATAATAAGGCTACTTTCACACTGAGGCGCTGGCGGTAAAGCGGCGCTATATTTAGCGGCGCTTTACCGTTGTTTTAGCTGCGCTTTTCGGCCGATAGCAGGGCAGTTTTAACCCCCCGCTAGCGGCCTAAAAAGGGTTGCCCTGCCCCATTGTTTTCAATGGGAAGGGGCACTTTAGGAGCGGTAATTACACCGCTCCTACAGCGCTCCAAAGATGCAGCTTGCAGGACTTTTTTTAGCGTTCTGCAAGCGCACCGCTCCAGTGTGAAAGCCCTCCGGGCTTTCACATTGGAGTGCACTGAGCAGCTCTTTTAGGGCGCTTTGCAGGCGCTATTTTTAGCACTTTAGCGCCTGCAAATCGCCTCAGTGTGAAAGGGGCCTAAAAGTCTGCTGCCACACAAGATCTCTTTTGGACTGCCTCCTGTAACTAAAAACAGTTCTTTACAAGCAGACAGCTGTTATCAGGCACATCAGGAACAAATGAGCAATTATTAAAGTTCCACCTCTGATTGCATATGCTGGAACGGGGCAGTGAACATTACGTCCTGGAAGAGTATGCATGTTTCATGACCTGTCTGGGAAGGGCCCCGCTCTGATTATATTACACTGTTATTCAACAGGACAAGGCCAGCAAGTATTTAGCTCTAGAATAAAACAAGAGCTCCGTGCTGAACAAGAACAATGTATTTTAGGCCATCGATTTAGGCCTGTAGCACAGTTCTTTTACAAAGCTCACAAAAATTGCACCATGCGAAAAGCAGCCAAATGGAAATCTTTAAAAGCATCTGCAAACAATGAGGCCAAAAGCATAAAACTCAGAGACGTCAGATACCACCCTTTAAAGATTGTATAGTGCTAGCCACTTTGAGGGGATTTCCCACATGGGTTCTGTAAATGAAAGCAAGGCACTAAGTTTACGAGCTGGCTCATGAGTTCAGCAGTGCGGAGCTGTAGAGTTTAATAGCGTGTGCTTGTCGGTCAGACCTCACAAAATACTGACTGCGGCCATACAAACCACAATATGGGCACGGACAGGCAATAATAAATGGACAAAGGTCACGCCTTTTTGCTCTTGAATAATAATACAATAATACATATGTAGATTACATTAAATATTTTCATACAACATGACTCAAGAAAAACAAACAAATTTCCGACACCTTCAACCAGATTTTGTAAGAATTTCTCCAGCATGTTTTGGTTTTTGCCACACTAAAAGATGCCCACAACAATCGACTTTTGTTAAATGGAGCGGTGACGGCAGGACAATACACTGCTCACATTTCTGCGACGCCAGCAAGATTTGGCTGAGCAGTGTCAACTTAACAGGCTATTTATCTATAAATCCAGTACAAACAGTAAGCTCTAAGCACCCGGGGTCTGGAGATAGTATAATTATCCCAATGTTCTTCATAACATTCAGGCTGTAGACCACTACAGTATCACCTTTCTATACACTCCAACATCAGATTATGCTACACATTGTAATCCATACAAACTGGTTTGATACAAATGGTCTTTGTGACAGCAGAGAACGATTTGGAATTTTAGGACGTAAATTATTTTATTACATATTTTTTGTTTTGCGATAGCCAATGTGTTATCTGAACACATATGCATATCAAGCACAAGTCTACTCAATTCCCCATTTCAATGAGATTTATCAAGTCAGTGCTTGTAAAAGAAGATTCTCTTTACTTGTCATTCTGGCAGCCCGTGTGTAGAATCACTGCTGCAGCGCTGGTTCCTTGGCTGTTGCACGTATAAGTTCACCTTTGGTAACCTGGAAGATGTTCCACCCGTTTTCAGGGTGGAACATGTAACATGTCCCCTCTCTGGCAGCCTTGCCCCCATCCCTCTTCTAATTGTTACAGCGGGCACTTGCTGTCACAATTTGAAAAGAACGTGGCTGTGCGAGGCTCCGCCCACATGTCCGCTAATCATGGGATGCAATGCTTTACAGGCTCCTAAAAAAATAAATAAAATAACAACAATGGCACATTTTTTTTTTTACCTGCCAAAAATGTGCATTTATTATCTTTTTTTTGCGATTCTGTGAACTTAGCCTTTAAACATTCCGGTGAGTGCACCACATGCTTCCCCTGTTGCAAGCTGTGGTTCCTCCCACTGGTTCATACATGCTATAGTGGACATACAAGCCAGCAGAGGGAACCACAGCAGGTATTTTATATCACCAAAATGGTAAATATACGCAGCATCCAAAAAACAGCATCACAGCGGGGTTTCAACACACAGACTCCTGGAATGTTAAGTATGGAGCCTCCTCTATTCTTTTTTTTTTTTTTTTTTCATTTTAACCCTGTAATAACAAAATCACTTTAATTCAGGTTCATTCAGAAGATAGAGACCCCAGCAGCCATAGGAATTTAGCTAGCAGCCGGGAGCAGGGGATACATGCCGGAATAAAAGGTTAGAGACGCTGTTGGTATTTTGTGTCAGGCCCCTTTCACGCCTAAGCGTTTTTCAGGCGCTACAGCGCTAAAAATAGTGCCTGTAATGCGCCTGAAAAAAGCGTGTCCTTTAACTCCAGTGTGAAAGCCGGAGGGCTTTCACACTGGAGCGGTGCGCTAGCAGGACGGTAAAAAAAGTCCTGCTAGCAGCAGCTTTAGAGCAGTGAAGGAGCTCCTATACCACTCCTACCCATTGAAATCAATGGGTGCTTTGCGGGGGGTTTTAACCCTTTTTCAGCCGCTAGCGGGGGTTAAAACCACCCCGCTAGCGGCTGAATACCACGGCTAAAACCGTGGTAAAGCAGCCCTAAATATAGCACTGCTTTACCGCCACTGCCCCAGTGTGAAACCGACCTTAGAGAAGTTATAATGGTGGAAATAAATGTCTGAGTATCTTTACAGACACTTATAAGAAAAATCAGTTGCTTACCACTAGACTGTCCTTCCACCGAACAAAACAAATCCTGCATAGTCAAGCTGTGTCCTTGTTAGCACATCAGCATATAAATGGCCTTTTATATTAAACTATTTAGTAAACTTGTCAAGTCAGAATATCGAAAATTCATTCCTTATTCTTATCATAAGGATAATGCAAAAAGAGTGAACAAGGTTCTGTACTCACCTGCCAAAATTAGCTGGCAAGAAGTCAAGGAAAGCATCATTTAGGTATAACTGAGTCAAGTTTAACAGCTGTGAAAACCCATCTGGAAGTCTATGGAGAGAAAGAAAATAAATACAAACCATGGGTAAACAGGAAATAGTTTGGTGCTGATGAGATGCGCTGGCATTCCCTACAAAACTGATCACAGATCCCTAATGATTATGCCAGAATTATTAATTGTGGAAATAAAACTGTCACATCAGGCGACTCAGCATAATTAACACAGAAAATTACTTTTTGGTCCATAAAGACCAGTTTAATCAATGTGCTTTCTGAAAGGCTAGACTTAAAATAAAAGAGATGTAGCACTGGGGAATAGAGGATTATGGAAGTGCTAAGCATAAGGACATTGAAGTGTAAATATCTCTATAAAGGGCAATTATTACAGCCCTCGTGCTGTGCTCCATTTATTATATAAAAACATAGCATGTCATTTTCCAAAGGACACTGTTCTACAGTATGCAAGCGTATAGTAAACTTTGCTCAATATAAGCCACATGATTTCAGCTCTGTTTACTGATCAGTGCCAAGAATAAACCGGTCCTTAGATACTAGAGCAGCCATTCTCAAACCAGGGCTCCTTCCGAAGGTTGCTAGGGGGGGTTCATTGTGCAGTGTTAAACTGACATATCATTTCATAGTGCTTGCAAAGTTGCAGTGCCAACGCCACTCAGCAGAGTCAAAGCTGCAGCGCCAACGCCACTCAGCAGAGTCAAAGCTGCAGCGCCAACGCCACTCAGCAGAGTCAAAGCTGCAGCGCCAACGCCACTCAGCAGAGTCAAAGCTGCAGCGCCCATGCCACTTGGTAGAGTCAGTGGCATGACCCCAATGATCTTTTTAGCTGTCTGTAATGGTGACAGTTCTGACCACCACAATCTTTCCATTGGCTATTAAGGTAAGGTACAGTATTCTTATTAACCCCAAATCAATTGTTTTTTTACCAGGGGTTGCAGAGTTTTTCTTTTAGCATGCGATTATTGCCAGTGGCCAAAGCAATAATCACTACAATACTCCTGGCAGGACCGGCTCCCCGTGCCCGCCTGGTGCATGGTAGCCAATCAGTTTCTAACTTCAGCTTGTTCTATTAAGCTTTGGCAATAAAACCTGGAAGCCGATTCTATAGAGAGATTTTACACTATCCAGTTTTAGTAGACCACCAGGTCTGGAAGCTTAAATCCACTCAGGCCACTGTTGTATCGGAGTGTGACATGTCTGCTCTAAAATTTAGGACACAATTTATACTCTTAAAGTGGTTGTACCTAGTTACACCACTTGTAACTACCGGTAAGCCTATAATAAGTAGGTACTAAATAATGTAGGTACTGTAATTATCTCCTAAACCTGCACGGTTTAGGAGACATTTACCATATACGCTGCCGCCGACATCGTTGGCGCATGAGCACTGAGGAAAAAGCTCGCTCGTGCCGTTTCTTCAGCAGCCGCGCCGTGACCACGAACCCGGAAATAACTCCGGGAGACATATTGCCGGTCACATCGGTGTGCAGTGCCGCTGCAACGGCTTCAATCTAAGATAAGTATTTCACAAGTATGCGATGCATACTAGCCCATTATGCCTTTGTCTTACAGGGTTTGATTTTTCTGGGTTTACAACCACTTTAATGCTTAGTACACACGATCAGAAAATAAAAAACAAAAAATCACGCTTTCGAAGAAATAATATGATAATCTGATCTTTGGTACACAGCTTTCAAGAGCCGATCACGACAGTTCATGTGAAATTATCCAAAGGAAAACCACAAATACATTTCACATACGATACCAGAAGGTACAATTTTTGTTTAATCAGTACAGTGTGCGTCTGAAAGAAAAAAAAAAAAAAAAACGCACACGGTCGGAAATTCCGACCACAAAATCCGTCGGATTTTGTCCGACAATGGTGTTGCATACACACGGTCGGACAATGTTGTCGGAAAATTTGATCATTCTGAACGTGGTGATGTTCGTTGCGTATGACGGAACTACGTAGAGCAGGGATCCTCAAACTACGGCCCTCCAGCTGTTGCAGAACTACACATCCCATGAGGCATTGCAAAACTCTGTCATTCACAGACATGACTAGGCATGATGGGAATTGTAGTTCCTGAACAACTGGAGGGCCATAGTTTGAAGACCCCTGACGTAGAGGCTAGTAGCCAATAGCTTTGGTCTCGTAATTTGATCTGAGCATGCGTGGCACTTTATCCGTTGGAATTCTCGACAGACGATCGGAAAAAGTCTGATCGGTTTTTGTCGGAAAATTTGAGATCCTGCTCTCAAAACTTTACCTGTAGTCATAATGGTATGGCTGATCGGTGTAAGCCGAAGGGTTAGCAGAGTCAATCTAAAGATGACCATATCACTATATAATCTGATTGTACAATCTCCTTTAGATCTGCACAATTGGATACAAATTAAATTGACTGTTTAGGTTTGTCCCCACATTACTCAGGTTTAGTCAATTTAAAGGAGATTGTACAGACATTGTACAATCAGATTGTAATGTCTATGGCTATTCTTACAATATCTGCCCAAGAAGTTTGACCAAATCTTAAGGAAACTTTACAGAGCTTAATGCAGAAATAAATATTTTATGTCAGTTATATACTGCAATTGTACACATATGGAAACTGCAATGCTAATACATTCACTGGCTTAGTCTGGCCTACTTCATCACGTAAGCTGTATTGGTTAATGCATCATGTAATGCTGAGCTGACATTAATAGTGATTTAGAGGACATTATAAACCAATGGCAATTAGCAAAGCCTATTTGAGAAATACAGATCTTTGATTTACTGTTGAATTCCTGCTGTTTCTTTACAGTTAATCATGGAGTCCATGTGACCTATTCAAAGCACTTCATTGTATAGCAGGATAGCATATTCCACAAATTACTTTATAATCCATTTGTAGTTAAAAAGGAAAATAGCATTAGAATTAGAAGCCATGGGAAGGCTGTACAAGTGTGTTTTACTACACTAATTGTAGCAATCATTTATTCTTATATCATCTCATATCATGTTACAAGACCTCTCATTGACATCCTCCTACAGCTCTTGATTACAAGGTTTGCTCATAATGTTGCTCGCCTAAATACTGCTTATGCTTACCTTACACCAAAGCAAGTAAAGCCACATTGAAATAATCAAATTATAAAATGAAAGCTATAATTTAGGGATATATATTTATATATATATATATATATATATATATATATATATATATATAT
Source organism: Lithobates sylvaticus (assembly GCA_028564925.1). NCBI lineage: Eukaryota > Metazoa > Chordata > Amphibia > Anura > Ranidae > Lithobates > Lithobates sylvaticus. The sequence goes on from CM053026.1 coordinate 106,332,278, forward strand.
ATATATATATATATATATAGTTTTGTTTTTTTTGCATACAGTGCCAAACACATTATTTATGTGTAATGGTGTATAGGTCTTTACCTGCAGGTGTCTGCTTCCAGTAAAAACCATCCATGCAGTGTCCTTCACAGACATCAGATACTGTCCTGGGCATATATCTTTTGGCCCTGTGAGCATTAACAGCAGCTGCTGCTACTGAGAAGAGTTGAGCTGCTCGCCCGCCCCCTTCTGCCCTCTCTACCATTTATATTGCTCATATTACTATACTGCCACAACGCATAACATTCTGTGAATGGCCGATAGGCATCCTGTCATTCAATTGCTACTCCTACATTTACAGAACATGATGTGTTCTGTAAGAGTAATGGTACCAGTTTTATAAATGGGGAAGGAGGACAAAATGGACAAATGAGTGGTGCAAATTTTCTCAGTAGCAGTGACTGCTGTTAACTCTCAGAGTGCTGGAAAATAACCTCTTAAGGCAGTATCCCGTGGCTGTGAGACACTGCAGGAGTATTTTTTTTTTTTTAACAGAAGCAGCTGCCTGCAGGTAATGCCTTACTAATGTGCTTGGTGCTGTATCCCAAGAAAAAAAAATATACACACACATACACATACACATACACACACACACACACACACAGACATACACATAGACACACACACAGACACACACACACAGACACACACACACAGACACACACACAGACACAGACACAGACACACACACAGACACACACACACAACTTCAGCTTTAAGCTGGCCATAGACGGTTCGAATCTCGGCCAGTTTAGCAGGAAGCAGGCAGAATGTACCCAAGTTGATTGATCATTTTTGGTACAACCAGCCTGCCAGATTTTACATGCAATGCTGTTATAGCTGCTAGCAATAATCAGCACAATAGCCCCGCGGGAGGGATTCCACTGTCAACATTGTCTGTGTTGATGGGGGATTAGAGCAATTTTCTTTCCTGCCAACTCTGCCTATAGCTGGCCTTAAATTGTATGAAGCAGGCACTACCAAGTACAAAAAACAATTGGTGGAACATAGATGCATGCATATACAGATTTTCTACCTGAATAACTATCACCTTGCAATATCAAACATCGCACTTATACCATGCAGCATTCCCTCTTTAGTGTTTCATAGAAACCTACACACAAACTCTTTAAGGCCCAATTGAACTTACTTAGAAATTGGATTGACGCTTGCTTCGACGATTGTCAAAACTTTACAGTTCTTAATGTTTTCTGGAAACTCCTGTATCCCTGCAAAAGAACAAAAATAAGCAATATTCATTAACAAAAAAAAAAAAGACATTTATTCATGCTGGACAATTTTACAACACAATGAGATTCTTCTGACAACATATTTAAAATAGTCACGCAGCACACAAAAATTTCATAAATCAGCACTTACAAGAGTTTTTTTTTTTTTTTTTAAAGAAATGTACATGGAAGTTCAATAAAAAAAAAACGAAAAAAAATAAAAAATACGTGCGGCTCATGAGTCATACAAGTAGCTGGACAGAATCATTTAGGAGATAAAACAATTAGAACATGGATGCTTCAAATTTTGAGTTCAGCTTTAAATAGGTAGTAAGTCAGCTTCCAAATATACATTGTTCACAACATCTATTAAAGGGTCAATCCAGCCAAAAGTGATATTTTAGATATCGGTGAGCCAGTCAGGTTTAGTCAGCCCCCAGCTTCTTGCATGTCTTGAACACCCCAGCAGCAGGAATCTCCCAGCCATAGTCCCTAAATCTTGTCTAGTCCATCTGGACACTTTTGGGTGCATCTGTCCCTCTTTGCAAGTTCCATTGTTTCCTTTTACCCACTCAATAATATAAATTTAATCCAAAAAGGAAGAATGGGAATTCCTTTAAAATGGCCACCTTGGGTATGCAGAGCCAAGATTTAAAGTGCGGAGATCAGACCAATACAGTTTGAGAAGAACAAAAGTATATCAAGTGGTTTAACTGTTCAATATCCACCAAAATCTGAATAGAATTTGGATTACCTGACAAACGTGCCTGCAAAAGTGAAAACGCATATTGGGTGAAAAGGTATAAAAGGTGACACTTTTATATCTATTAAGAAATTAAGGCTAAAGAGAAGAGGAGGTAGTAAGGAGAGAAAGAGGAGAAAAAAACTCCCCTACATAGAGTGGATATTAGGGAGACTTTATACGGCTTCATTAAGAATTCTCAGATTTGGTCCTGTGGATGGCTACAGCCAAGCCATGGCTGCCATATGTTTAGGAATTTGGTGCGTCTGCCTAGCTTTGTCTTGAGCTTTTCATTAATTAATGCGTTGCTAGTTCTATTCAGATGTCAGCTTTCATCAGTAAAAAGAGATTATAGGACAAGCCATAAGCTGGCCACAGATGGGTAGAATTTTGAACAAAAATTCTTTGGGGAAAAAAAAAGGATCTAGGAAAGTTTGTTCATTTTCTAATCATTAGTGGGCCAAATCAATGTTCATTTCAACTGCAGTGAGACGAGCAAATTTGATGGAGCAGGATGGGAAATTTTTTTCTACAGTGTATGTGGTTTTTTATTCCAAAATCAAATGCTAAAAGCAAATTAAATCTTTCCTACAGCAAACACATGTTCTGAGAATAGTCACACAAATTTTCCTAAGACTTAAGAATTTTTGAAATTCTATCAATCTTTGGCCAACTATAGTCTACTGCCAATCAATCAGCCTAAGCAGAATGACACATTTGCACTACGGAAGAGGACAGCAAAGTACAATTGCAGGGAACTACTGCTAGGACAGGAAGCTCATGCACCAAGCAGGTATAGTTGCCAAGCCTTCCTAGGTAAAAGCTATAAAGCATTGTTAGCTGTGGATAGAGGAGGGGAATGTTAGAACCTCTATCATGTGTCTATTGGTGATTTCCTATGACTGCCTGTCAGTGGCCATACAGGAGGTGGCAGATAAGTCCTCAGCAGGGGAAAACACTGCAAAAGAAATCTGCCAGAGGTTCCAATCCTCCCCATCTGGGTCCTCACCTTGTTCCGCTGACCACAGGAATGTAAGGGGAAAGGTATCGCCGATAAAACTTGGGATACAAGAAGATGGTGGTTGATTCAATTTGTGGGCATTTTTCAAAAACTGAAATATACAGTAATTTTCGATTTACTTGACCTGACCTAAAAGAATAAAGACCATGAGAGAGTCTATATACTTCTCCATGGTTTCAAACCTGACTATAATTCACTTCTTTTTCATTAAAAAAAAATAAAAATTTAATTTTAGCACTAGTGAGTTTTTAGACACAAGGTCACCTTGATATTAATATTTTCAGCAAGCTTGGAGACTGCACATTAAGAACTATGTAACCATTGTTAAAGCCAGCCCTTGGGACTAATGAGCCAGGAAAGAGCAAGAAATTAAAGACAAGAAACCAGAGTTTAACTCAGTGACAGGCCCCTCAGCAATGCGGATAGGAAGTGGGAGACTCAAGCCCACTATCAGAGGAAGACGAGAACTTCCTCTTCCATTATCATTACTGAAGGTGGAAAATAGGTCACCACTAAACTAATTGGGACAACCACAATGGGTTGCAGCTATATAAATGACCGGCCATAGAGGAACTTTAAACTACAACCATATCTGCATCATGGGGTGCTCGGCACACATTCTCCCATCTACCAAAACAATTTCTGGTATAAATAGAGTATAAAGATATATAGGTGGTGAGCCCAATATGCACGCGCTCATTGACTGTGTATGTCTTGTGTTATCTCAGGTTTTGGACCACTTTATTTTAACTGCTCCCCCAACCAGCATACAGTATAGATGAAAGAGAAAGGAATATGAGGCTTGCGTATGAGCAGAAAACATCACTGAAGGACAGCATTGAATAATCTCTGCATTCTGAATAAAGTGACCCTAACATGTCAAGTCTCTGAAAGGGAAAAGGTATTATATAGTCACATCTTCAGTTTCCCATGTCTCCTTGTTTCTCTCCTTTCCCATACTCCAGCCTCTGACAGGGTCCTTAGCATTCAACACTTTCAGGTCACAGCATTGACAGGGCCAAACGATGGTCACTCCTGGAAGCTTTGAATGCATAAGACACCGATGGAGGCTCCAACACTGAAATGTAGGGAAAGTAGCAGACACGAGCAAGGAGAGGAAAGTATACATTTAAAAATGTAATATTCCAAACTATCCAATTGATATTTTGTCAGTCTACGGTTTGCCATTCATTTAACGCCATACAGGCCATATTAAGTCTTTGTCCCCACTCGGAAGATTCACCCTCTCAATTTGCCCTGGTTACTATTGACATTGGGACAGAAAGTGAGGAAAATCCTAACTTTTACAGTTGTCACCAGAACAGGAGGCGATATCTTCCAATGGCAATACCTGTTCTGGGGACAATGTCTTCAGTGCTCAGACCACCAAAGACGATCAGTTCTGCACTGTAAGTGGAAGCGGCGAGGGTCTGTCCACAAGTGAAATGTCAGAGATAAGAGGAGATCGCTGTCTGCTGGGGCAGGAATAAGTTAACAGATTTTTACTGATACACTAGGCAAAAACAAACCCAGTTCAAGGGTAGTTGTTCATATTCCCAGAGTTCAGCTTAATCACTTGCCGCCCGCCATATAGCAGAATGACGGCGGCAAAGTGGTTTCCAAATCCTGACCGGACGTCATATGACGTGATCAGGATTTTGAGCTGCTGCGCGCCCCCGGGGGCCTATCCGTGTCGCCTATCAGTGGCCATCAATGCCACCTCATCGTGCCCATCAGTGAAGGAGAAATCTTACTTATTTGCAACGTTTTGAAACAAACAAAAAAAAAATAAAAAATGTTTCTTTTTTTATTTGTTTAGCAGAAAATAAAAATCCCAGAGGCGATCAAATACCACCAAAAAGAAAGCTCTATTTGTGGGGAACATTATTATAAAAATTTAGTTTGGGTACATTGTTGTATGACCGTGCAATTGTCATTCAAAATGCAACAGCGCTGAAAGCTGAAAATTGGTCTGGGCAGGAAGGTGTTTAAGTGCCCTGTATTGAAGTGGTTAAAGAGAGTTTTTTTTGTGGCAGGAAGTGAAGAGAAATATCTGTAATGGGTACAAAAAAAATAAAAAAACCCTCATTAGTTCACTATGCTATGGAACAAATGTTCAACTTATAGGCAGAAAACAAATTCAGTCATCATATGTAAGGATTGGTAAGCTGTAAGGAAAACACAGCACATACCAGGGTCTCTAACCCCCGTTAAGCGCATGCGTGTGTTCTAGACCATTAAATCACCAAGCACTGAAAGAAGGCACACACCACTTTCTAAACAAGCACCTTGAAACCATTTGAATCCTGACAAGCTCTACTGAAATGAAGAGATGAACTATAGTTGACTAATAGAACCCTGCTGTATGATCATCAGGCTCATATTAGCCAATATCTGTGTGACCTGACCAAAAAGCAACAATGGTAGACAAAATGAACACTTTGAACCTCTGATGGCCACATTTAAAATATAGGAATTATAGAAGTACTCAGATTATCCTTACTGAACTTCTCCCTTAAGAACACTAGGAGAATTTTATGCAATTAATGGGACATTCTCGCTTTTTTTTTATCTAAATGACATAGAGCTCTATATTGTGCAGCAAGCCCCCATTTAGTGAACTTCAGTGTAGATCAGTCACAACAATATGAGTTCTTGTCTGTCGCTATGCTGGCTCAAAAGCGGAAGGTGTCATTGACAACGACAAATCGGATTTCTTGTTTTCTTTAACAAATAACCTGTGATTAACTTCGAAGGTTAAACACATTCACTAAAAACTTTTCAGAAGTTCCATGCTTTTTTTCCTTAAAGAAACCAAACTGGGACTTATGGTACATAGCCCAGTCCCCCACCAATCCAACGTGGCCATTTCTTTAATGGTCACTCAAATATGCACTTTGTACTATGGGATGTTAATGGTGGCTGGATCTTCTGCTTTGAGCTTGAGATGATGCTTATGTCAGGAGTCACCTGAGTTTAGAAACTCCAAAGGTGCAATTTTACTGCCATGCCAGGTTTACTTTAAGTTTTTATCCAGCAGAAAATAAAACACTGATCACAGAGCCAATGTGTCAGGTTGGTAAGTGACTGACACCCAAAAGTCAGTCACCCTCAGCAGAGCAATCATCTCACACTGATTGCAATTTCATTCTCAATTTCTAGAAAACCAGCTGCTCCATGAAGTGGTCATCAATTTTCCAGCTCTTGTACTTATTAAACCAATTGGTAGCGTGCAAGATGCAATTTTCCACCTGCAGTACTGTCAGTGCCGGACATTCTTCAATCGTAGCTCTTCAGCAATCAAATACTACAACGCCCATCTTACAACCAGCTGAAGATAGCTCAAGAATCAGTATATAATTAAAAAAATATACACTCATCGGACACTTTATTGGGTACACCTTGCTAGTACTGGGTTTGATTCCCATTTGCCTTCAGAACTGCATTAATTCTTGGTGGCATAGATTTGGAAACATTCCTCAGACATTATGGTCCATATTGACATGATGGCATCACGCAGCTGCTGCAGATTTGTAGGCTGCACATCCATGAGGCGAATCTCCCTTTCCACCACATCCCAAAGGTGCTCTATTGGATTGAGATCCGGTGACTGTGGAGGCCATGGGAGTACAGTGATATCATTGTCATGTTCAAGAAACCAGTTTGAGATGATTTGAGCTTTGTGAGCGTGTTATATACGGTATATGCTATTGCATGTTTTGTGCTACATAGGGGATTATTTACTAAAGTGCAAAATCTGGTGTAGCTGTGCATGGTAGCCAATCAGTTTCCAATTTCAGCTTCTTCAATTAAAGCGGTGTTTCGGCTGTAAACATTTTTTTTTAAAGAGTGAGCAGCCAAAAAAAAAAGTAGCTGCTGACTTTTAATAAGGAGACTAACCTTTCCAGGGCGCCTTGGCTCTCGGGTCCCGGCGCCGCCATCCTCAGTAAGGGAAACAGGCAGTGGAGCCTTGCGGCTTCACTGCCCATTTCCTACTGCGCATGCACAAGTCGCGCAGCGCTTTGTGAATGGGACGCGCTGTGTTAGGAAACACACAGTTCCCAGAACACAGTGTGCTCCATTACCCAGAAGACAACGCGGAGGAGGAGAGAAGACCGAAGAAGATCACCGTGGAGTAGGAAGGAGGCAGATTAGGAAGACTGCCTAGCAATAGGGATTTCTGGTAAGGTAAAAAAAAATTTTTTTGATCAAATTTTTTTTTTTTTTTTTTTTTAAGAATATTATTGCTCTTTTTTTTAGGGTGGCCCTCCACTTTAAACTTTGGCAAATAAAAAAAATGGAAGCCGATTGGTTTCTGTGCAGAGCTGCTTCAGATTTTTCACTTTACAGTTTGAGAAGACTCTAGGGTTAATTTACTAAAACAGTTCCTTTTCTGCCCTGGTGAATAGGTAAATTAGGGAGAGTGATATCCCCTTCACCTGAAGTACTGGATTGAAATAAGCCAAACCAATACTTTGTTGAACACAAAGCCGCCCTTTGCTTGCTCCAGTTTTAGTAAATAACCCCCACTGTCTCTTGAGATATCAGCTGGACAGCTAGTGCGTGGTTATAAATAGGTTGGCATGGCCAGTGTATCACTGTAAAGAAGTAGGTAGCGAAACCTGCATATGTATGGAACAAACATAGCTGTTGTTGTGTACATATAATATTAGAAATTATAATTAGAAACATTTTTATTAAACATATATGGATACGATTATTTATATAAAAATGTTCTCTTGATAAGCACTGGAGACCACACATCATCTTTATGTAATGGAAAAACTGCCATGGATGTGCATCTAATAGAACTGCTACAAGGTTGCAGAATTTCAGCTCTGTATTTTCCCTTCCATTTTGATGGGAATGTCAATATTTGTTTCATTCTCCTATTACAGGCCCTATAAAGTTTCATCTCATCTTCTGTCTTTCACTGAAGCCTGAGTCAGACATCTACATGAACTGTGTAAAGGGAAAAGCACAGGAAAATTGTCAGAATTGGAAATCTCTATTATCAGAACAGCCAGACAACCAGGGCAATCCAAGGTAGCAGCTTATTTACTATAAAGTGCATTTCCATGTTTGCGGCCAAATTGAGATAACACCTACTGTATATTTGTTCCCATTCGCATAGCTTAATATAAAAATTGCTGCTTCCTTTTTTTTATGTGCCTAAAAATCCTACCTAGCTTCATCCTTCTATGTAATGGTAAAGTGGTGGCTGGGGAGTGAGGCCCCCTTTTAAACAGATGGACCGGTCGGGTCCGCCTGCTATTTTTTTTAGGCAGACCTGATCGGACCATCCATTGCCCTGTAAGGATCAGCGGGCGTCAATGGGCATATGCCTGTTCTATTCTGTCCTTGTTTTAACTTTGCCAGTAAATACCTTATACAGCCCACTTCCTGTTTCTTGTCTGGTCATTAGCCTAGGCTTATGACATCATGCACAGCTCTCTCTCATGTGGGTTTGCCAGGAAGGGAGGGGGATGAGTCATAAGAGAGCCAATGAGAGCTGCAGGGGTGAAGGTGTGCCTCTGTGTGTCTGTGTAAATCCAGGAAGTGAACAGGCAGCAGCTTCAGCTGCCCAGTTAAAATGGATGCAGCCAGACTTAGTGGAGGGATATTTGTGGAACATATTTGGCAAGTACAGAATCACAGTATATATAACATAATATGCAAATTGGTTGGAGGGAAGCTTCAGAATGGCAAAGAGGTTTTTATTACAAATTATGTGAGTAGACTGCAGTTCCTCTTTAAGAGCACTGTTCATTCTAGCTGTAGGAGCTTCAATAAGTTTAAATTCTTAAATGTAAGTCAAGTGTGTTTGGCCCATGTGCCCACTGTTGGTGAGATGCAATTATGCATCATGCGAAATATAGCACATGTAGAAGTAACTTTTAGGCATCTTTAGACACACTGAAGTGTGGAGGACCGAGGAAGCAGATGGTTGGCTTAAGCAGCAGTTGAATTTTTAAAAAGGTGTAAACTAGAGATTCTACTACTTGCCAGAACGTTGGAAGTTAGAGCAGGTCCAGAATACATCAATTTTTCACAGATTGAAGGATGAGATTTCTGGATCTAGGCCTGCTGTTATGAAGTTTTGTGTAGACAGTTTATAGGAACACACTTGGAGATTGTAAATGAGCACCTAGTAAAACAGAATACATAGTAGTGTCCTCGAATGTTCAAGATAACGCCAACAGTTGTCTGAACTGTCAGAATTGAGGGTGTGCAGTAAAGACGTGACCTCATACCAGTGGTAAGGGATTTTCAATCATATCTCTTTACAGACAGTGCCCTATTTCTTTACTGTGGGGTCCTCCGAAACTTATAAAGGGGGGGTGGCAGGGGGTAGGTTAAATTTGGGGTATTAGATAAAAAATTGTGCAAAGTATTTTAATTAAAGAATACATTTTAGAGCTGGCCCCAGAACAAGAGGTAAGGGGAAATCTTTCAATTGGGGCAAAGGTCTAAGAGGAGAATCTAACCCCAGCTTGTTCAATTACGCTTTGGTAATAAAACCTGGAAGCGGATTGGTTTCTATGCAGAAGTGAGCCTGAGTTTGCCCTTTCCAGCTTTAGTAAATAAACCCCATTGTGTACTTAAAAGTGGGGTATGCCTGTATATCTATATCTCACTCTATTAGATAGATAGATTATATATATATATATATTATATATATATATATATATATATATATATATATATATATATATATATATATATATATATATCTATCTCTATCTATCTATCTATCTCTCTATCTCATATACACATTATATATATATATATATATATATATATATATTAATATCTATATATACTTACATACACAAATTATTTGCTTGTTTTACTAGGTGCTTATTTACAATCACTTCAAGTGTGTTCCTATAAACTGTCTACACAAAACTTCATAACAGCAGACCTAGATCCAGAAATCTCATCCTTCAAGCTGTGAAAAATTGAGCTGCGAATGACATAGCTATTGCAGTAGGCATTCTGCAGCTGCTCCTCTGTCTTAGCCAACTTTGTTATCCATTCTGAAGGCCCGTGAGGCTGCAAGAATATCGCCATATTAATAGTGGCACCCATCACTGGGCAGTTCTTCTTGTTCATAGACCCCACCCACTGATGTCACCATCAATGTAATCCAGAGATTAGAGGCAGGAGGGGGCAGAATAAGCCTCCGATGAAGTAAAACTCTTAATCAGCTATTGTGAAGATAATAGAACAGTTTGTACCTAGGCACTGTTCTATTTGGAAAAGTTATTTTGCGTTTAATGGGGAATCGTATGCCAATATTGCATTTTTTTTATTAAATGCTTTACCGCATTAAACTGTGCGTATTGATTACTGGTGAAAAGACAAACTTTAGATTTTAAGCATAGGCTGGCTATAGCAAATGCTGGGACTTACAGGATAAGTTCACTTTAAAAAAAATAAAAGCACATTTTTTGCAGGTAAAGAAAAAAAAAAAGAAGTGCATTTATTTATTTGGAGCTTGTAAAGCAGGGGTCTCAAACTCAAATTACCTGAGGGCCACATGACAAGTTTTCATATCCCATGGGGGCCGCATGCAAACTTTTTCCTTACATGTCCCCCTCGGATCTACAGCGACTGAAATTCCAAGTGCACTTGCAGTGCAAAATGGATTTGCCTTTAGTAAATAACCCCCAATGTGTGTATATTTGTGTGCTGAGCTTACAGTTTCCCGTCTGAGATCTATTAACCCCCAGCACCGATGTCAGCAAAACGCATTATTAAACCCAGCACCGATGTCAGCAAAACGCATTATTGAACCCAGCACTGATGTCAGCAAATCGCATTATTGAACGCAGCACTGATGTCAGCAAATCGCATTATTGAACCCAGCACTGATGTCAGCAAATCGCATTATTGAACGCAGCACTGTCGTCAGCAAATCGCATTATTGAACGCAGCACTGATGTCAGCAAATCGCATTATTGAACCCAGCACTGATGTCAGCAAATCGCATTATTAAACGCAGCACTGATGTCAGCAAAACGCATTATTGAACCCAGCACTGATGTCAGCAAAACGCATTATTAACCCAGCACCGATGGCAGCCAACAGGGGGTATCATGAAGCCCCAGCACACAGGGAGGCCCGGACCACAGGGGGTTCGGAGCGGCGAGCAATTATAGAGGAGGGGGCAATTAGAGATTGGCGGGCAATTACAGAGGAGGGGGGTGCAATTACAGAGGAGAGGGTGGCAAATACACAGGAGGGGGTGGCAAATACACTGGAGGGGGTGACAAATACACTAGAGGGGGTGGCAAATACACTAGAGGGGGTGGCAAATACACTAGAGGGGGTGGCAAATACACTGGAGGGGGTGGCAAATACACTGGAGGGGGTGGCAAATACACTGGAGGGGGTGGCAAATACACTGGAGGGGGTGGCAAATACACTGGAGGGGGTGGCAAATACACTGGAGGGGGTGGCAAATACACTGGAGGGAGGGACAATTACAGAGGAGAGGGGGGCAAATACCCAGGAGGGGGTGGCACATACACAGGAGGGTCAAAACATAAGGGAGAGGCTACAGGCAACTGCTGGTGCAGAAGTTTTTAATAAAATAAATGCTTAAAAACAAACAGTCCACTCACTCTCCAATGTCAGAGCTGTATATGTCAGTCTGTGACGTTGGCTGTCCCATCCTCCTTCTCCATGCTGCTGTTATCACTGATATCTGTGGAGCAAACAGAGAGCCGCGGGAAACTCATGTGAACTCTCAGCCTCTGATGATGGAGGCGTGGTTAAGCCTCCAGAACGCTCTGATTGGTCACAGCATCCCAGACTGACAGCTCACTGCAGTCTCCCCGCAGCTCTGTGTTATGGGCTTCCTCCACAGATATCAGTGAGAGCAGCATGTATCGGAGAGGAGGATGGGACAGCCGACGTCACAGACTGACATATACAGCTGTGACATGGAGAGTGAGTGGACTGTTAGTTTTTCAGCATTTATTTTATTAAGAACTTCTGCATCAGCAAAAGCTGCCTGTTGCCTCTCTCTCTCTGTTTTGATTACTCTGATCTCTCCCCCCGCCGCCGCTCCGATCCCTCTGCTGTCCGGGTCCCCCTGTGTGCTGGGGATCGCCGCAGCGGGCCATTTATAACCAGTCCGCGGGCCGCAAATGGCCCACGGGCCGGTACTTTGAGACCACTGTTGTAAAGCATTGCATCGGTGATCAGCAGATCGCTGATGCCATGCAGGTCTCCTGCAGACCCGTCAGTGTATCTGTGTGCCTGTACATCCCCGTACAGGCAAGCAGATACACTGACTGGAAGAATCAATGAACTACCACAGAGCTCCACAGAGCAGTGGTAGTTCATTGTGAACTACAAGCCGCCATCTGCAAAGGATGTCGGGACTTGTAGTTCATTCATACAAGGAGCTCTGTGTATGAATGATGCGAGTGGGTAGGCGGAGCCCCGCTGATTTCAAAAACTGACAGCTAGTATGGGGAACTTCTCCCTGTATTGCTGTCACAGGAAGTGCAGGGATCGGGGAGTGGCTGCAGCACTGGGAATATGTTCCACCCTAAAAACGGGTGTAACATGTAACTTATCCTTTAAGCAAATGTTTATGGCTATGGTAGATTTCAATGCCAGTTGCTCTGATAGTAGTACATTTGGAAAGAAGATCAACACCACCAAGTACAAGATCGCCTCAAAAAATGTACAGTATTTCTTAAATGATGGGGAATCACATGCAAATGACCTTTGATCATTCTCACTTACATCTTTTCAAATAAAAGATATTGTGCATCACTAAAATATTCTTCTATCCTATTAAAGGTCTATATCGAACGTACTAAAAATTCTGTTAAAGTCAAAAGATTATTACTGACCTGTGGTGAATCTTTTTCATTATGACAGGATACTAAATACATGCATCCATGATGGAGCGGAAAGTAAATAGCACAGATCCTGTTATTACCACATCCCGGCCTCAGGATGCATTATACTTGTTCCATAATAGAGGTCAAATTGTAGGTTCTCAAGAACAAGGCTGGGTAGGGTAGTGAACCACTAAACTAGTCGCCAAATCTGAAACATTAAAATGTTGTTCACTTCCAGGTAATTAACCATTCTCTGCAAGTTTCCAACAACTAATAAGAGAAAAACACCTCTCACAACCACTTAGATGTTTTAGGTAACAAGAACGGAGGCTTTATCATCTGAGCTGTGGAAGTGAGGAAGGGCTCCAATCACTCAACATTTTACTGGTGGTGTCCTCTGTAGTTGACAGGTGTCTGACTCCACAGGAAATGAGAGAAAACCAACCTGTTCCTTTTTTATATATCTACATCTCTAGAAGGAAAATTTCCTCTAACAACATGTCCAGGTGGCAAGTGGCAGAAGGGAAATTTAGGCCGGCCATAAACGGTTTGAATTTTCCTGCTGAACAGGCCAAGATTCGAATTGTTAATGGGCAAGCTAAATACCAAGATCAATCAACCAACTTGGGTACAACCAGCCTGCTGGATTCTCTTGCAATTATAGCCGCTAGAGATAATCGCTGTGTTCTCCCGGCAGCGCCGGCTTCCCCCGCCCCGGGCCAGAAGAATACAATGTCGCAGCAGGAGGGAATCCCCCTGTCAGCACTGTCCGTGTTGGTGGGGCAGGAAAGGAATTACACACAGTGTATGGCTTGCCTAAGAATCTTACAAGGGGAACAGCAACTTCAGAACAAGTCTATTAACCCAGCCAATGAAATGTTCTCCAAAATAATCTGGCTGGAGGAAGACATACTAACCCCATAGATATGATCCACTATCCAGCCAAACAACCATATCTGAATCTCTGCTGAAATGAGGTTCTCCTGTCTATATCCACCCTTTCAGACTTGATGTCTTTGGGCACCAGCCATTCAGTCCTTAAAAATATCTCTCTACCCACAGATTCTTATGTGAAAAACACCTTTATTCTCTGCACACACCCTCACTAACCGGACTTCAAATTAATACTGTTTTAAAGTAATATTCAGAGTTGTGTGGATTTTTCCTACAGAGTTCAGCTTTGCTTCATGGAACTCACTACAAGAAATGTGTCTCTGAGGCTGGGCTAGGTTGTGTTAAAGCAGCTCAAATCACAGTGGCAGCCTTAAGCCAGGTACAGGGGCTTTGAAATTCAGTCAGTTCAGCAAGAACAAGATGAATTAAGATCTGTGTACGGCCCACCCTGTTCTACAAAAGCTAAACCCTGGATCAACTTCTGTCAAAATGGTCCCATTGGGCATTTCAGGTTGCAAGAAAACAAATTGCTCGATTTACAGTCAGTGTTGATGGGGGAATCCCACCCATGGAGATTTTGTGTAGAGCCATCCCTGCTGGGAGAACACAGTGATTACTGCTAGCGGCTATAGCAATCCGCCAAGCTGGTTGTACCAAAGTCAATCAATGGATCAACTTGGAAACAATCAGCCTGCCCATAGATGGATCGAACCTCGGACAGGTCCCCGGTGAACTGGCCAGGTTGCGATCCATCTATGGCTGGCTTTAGTGACTGCACACTGCTAGGAAGTACTATGTCTACCTGACACTTCTATTTATTGCCTCTATACTCCCAAAATTTGGGATCCTAATATAGGTGGCATTGCTTAACCACTTCAGCCCCGGCCAATTGGCAGCCAAAGGACCAGGCCCCTTTTTGCGATTCGGCACTGCGTCAATTTAACGGACAATTGCGCGGTCGTGCGACGTGGCTCCAAAACAAAATTGGCGTCCTTTTTTTCCCACAAATAGAGCTTTCTTTTGGTGGTATTTGATCGCCCCTGCGGTTTTTTATTTTTTGCGCTATAAACAAAAAATAGAGCGACAATTTTGAAAAAATGCAATATTTTTTTACTTTTTTGCTATAAGAAATATCCCCCAAAAATATATAAAAAAACATTTTTTTTCCTCAGTTTAGGCGATACGTATTCTTCGACATATTTTGGTAAAAAAAAAAAAATCGCAATTAGCGATTATTGATTGGTTTGCGCAAAAGTTATAGCGTTTACAAAATAGGGGATAGTTTTATAGCATTTTTATTATATTTTTTTTTTTTACTAGTAATGGCGGCGATCAGCGATTTTTTTTGTGACTGTGACATTATGGCGGACACATCGGACATTTTTGACACATTTTTGGGACCAATGTCATTTATACAGCGATCAATGCTATTTAAATGCATTAATTCCTGTATAAATGACAGTTGTAGTGAAAGAGTTAACCACTAGGGGGAGGGGAGGGTTTATGGCTCTGACGTGTGTGTGTTTTTTTACATTAGGGGGCGGGCTGACGTCTGACGTCATTGATTGGCTTTCCCGAGGCCCGGGAACAGCCAATCAATGACAGGCAGAGTAGGAAGCGCGGGGAGAGGTTTGTTTACACATACCTCTGCCCGTTCTTCAGCTCCGTAACCCGATCGCGGGGACACCAGCGGCGATCGGGTCCGCTGGTCCCGCGGCCGTGGTCACGGAGCTCCCGACTGGGTCGCGAGTGCGCCGCTGGCGGCGCGACCCACGGGCAGGCAATTAAAGGGGGACGTACAGGTACGTGCTTTTGCCTGCCCGTGCCATTCTGTAGACGCATATCTACATGAGGCGGTCGGGAAGCGGTTAACCACATCAATACTGGGCACTTTCGCCCCCTTCCTTCCCAGACCAATTTTCAGCTTTCAGCGCTCTCGCTGACAATTGCGCGGTCATGCTATGCTGTACCCAAATTACATTTTTATCATTTTGTTCGCACAAATACAGCTTTCTTTTGGTGGTATTTATTCACGAACCTGTATTTTATTTTTTGCAATATAAGCGAAAAAAGAGCAGAATTTGGAAAAATAATTTTCTTTATTCCATTTTAAAAGAAATACAATAAAATCAAATTTTGTCATCAATTTAAGCCAAAATGTATTCTGCTACATGTTTTTGGTAAAAAAAAATCCCGTTAAGTTTATAATTGGTTTGTGTGATCACTGACATATGTACGCAAATGATCATGTACAGATGTGCGCAGGTGATCATACGTGTGCAAATGATCATTGAGACATGTGTTTTTACTTTTATATATGTGGGGGGACCATGTGTTTTTAATGTTATATATGTGGGGGGACATGTGTTTTTAATGTTATATATGTGGGGGGACCATGTGTTTTTACTGTTATATATGTGGGGGGGACATGTGTTGGGGGGACATGTGTGGTGTGTTGTGTGTTTACACTAGACTGGTGATCAGTGAGTAAAAAGCTGTAAAAAACAGTTCATACTCACTGATCACCAGCCGGCTGCAGAGATTCGCTCTCCTCTCCTCAGCGACCACTTCCATGTGAGGAGAGGAGAGCCGATCGCTTAGCAACCGGCTGTTTGTTTACATCACATGACGGCTGTGATTGGACACGGCTGTCATGTGATCAGGAGGGCCAATCACAGAGCCCTCCTGTCGATCGGGATTGCGCCGCTGTGTGGGAACACGTGCGTGTGATCCCGCCCCTTTTGAGGGAAGTTCATGAATGTCCACTCAGAAGGAGAGATAGGCCACCCGGCCGTTAAGAATAGCAGAAAAGGTGAGCCTAACCATAGTTCTGTTAGCAAAAGGTATATTTTTTCAGAAACATGTTGAAAGACGACACTGCTGCCATTTAATTAAAGAATCTTAGCTTGCTATTTTCCCATCATGTAGAATTTAAACGACTTTTTGTCAGTAAAGCATATTATGCTGCATCCCTAAATGAAAGTAATCTGTAAATACAATCAACAGAAACAAAATAAATGACTGAATCCAGGGGCACAAATCAGAATCAAACAAAGAAAACAAGAACACGCACTTATTGTGCCAACTACAATAGTTAAGAGCTTATTGACACACAATTCAATTAACTTGTAAAGGAACTTACCATTCTTGCTGACATCTAGTTCCCTGAGATTAATGAGATTTGCTATAGATGCTGGCAATATTGTTAGGTCATTGTCTGGCAAACTCAACTTGTGCAGAGACTGGCAGTTGAATAGTTGCTGTTGAGAAAAAATAAAAATAGGGAGAGAAAAAAAAAATGTCAGCTTCCATTTTCTACTTCACAGCTGATGGTGGGAAAACATACGACAATACAACTGGCAATAAAACAATGGGTTATAGTATTTGACCCCAGCCTAACTTTTGCTATTTGCAGTTGTCAACTTTAACCTTCATATATGAAAGAAGAACACATTATAACCGGGTCCTGAGGAATGGTCACGAGGCAAACAGTCATATACTGGGCCATAGTGTAGCCAAATTTTTTGTGGTCTTTTTCACACTTTATTCCCTTTAATTACACCATGCAACCCTGCGGTCAGGTTTACCAAAATATAAAACAAAAAACATAGGTCTGTGAATGGGAAAACTACAACTACTGACAGACTTTGTGGCTGTCGGCTTGTAGTTCTCAATGAACTACCAGGGCGCCGTTGAATGCTGTACGAGCAGACAGATACACGGAGGGTCTACAGGAGTCCCGCATGGCACCCGCAGTTTGCTGATCATGGGTGGAATGCTTTCCAGGCTCCTGGTAAACAAAATAATAAATGCATTTTTTTTTTATTGCCTGCAAAAAGATTTTTTTTTAAAGGTGAACTTATCCTTTAACTGAACAAGCTAAAGTTAGAAGCAGATTGGCTACCATGCACAGCTGCAGCGGGTTTTAAGTGCTTCAATTTTAGTAAATCTCCCCCTATATAATGCACTTATGTGCATTTATTTGTCAATGAAATCTAAGTTAATGTTAACAGACGAGACCAGTGCAGACAACAGTTGATTGTAGTGATGATAAAGACACACTTCTGTGATTCAATTATCTCTGGCTGCTATATTTACCCGGGAAGCCATTTCATAAATGGTAATTGGCATGTCTAAAATTTAGATTAAATGCCTGTTATATGTTTGCATTGAACTGGTCCAGCAATGTTGTGTCAGTAATTTGTTTAAGGCAGAGGGCATCAGAAGGTATCGACTAGAATAGGCTCTGAACTAGAATACATGGAGGATTTCTGTGTTGAACACAATGTTATTGGTAGCAAAGCCTCCTCTAATGAAAATAACTGCATCAAAGAGCACAAAGAGCTTCTGGACTGCCGCAATCCAGACAAACCTACACCAACGTGGCATCATGGCCAATGTTAGGAAGAAATGAATGTGTTATACGGCACTGTATGTCTACACCAGTTCTATAAATCACATTACGTTCCATGTCACAGGTTTCATCAATAAGCTCTCCCTGTTCTCAGAATATGTTATTATTCTTGTACCCATTGTAACCGTTCAAGAAGGAACATTTTGTAACGTTAACAGAAACGTTGTACATAAAAAGAATGAGAGTGGGAAGTAGAAACAAGCTTATTTATACAATATGCCGCTAAATACTGCACATTAGTATATATTATCTGAATTTTGAGGTCTCTTTATGAAGGCTGAAAATATTACCGATTTGGAAAAATCACATGTAAATGGACAGAAAATTGCCTGAAGGTATTCAATAAGAAAAGCACTTGTATGCATTATAATGGCATGCACTACATTTGTCATGCAACTATTCAAAATTGGGGCCATCACATCAGTTTAATTTATTTACACTAAGGGCAAGTTCACACTGATCAGCGGCACTTTGGCCACAACGCAGTGTACCCACGGATTTCATGTGGGTTAGCTATGCTCTCCCCTAGACTTCTATTATGTCAATTTTTTAATGAGTGTTCAGAAACAGCATCAAAAGTCCTGCATGCAGGTCAGGACTTTTTGCTGCACTTTCAGAATTTTCTTCAAATTTTCTTGTCACTACGGTCCAAAATGAACGCTGATTTAACCCACCAGCCATTAGCAAAAATCCAAAGAACGGTCTAAGAAATAAAAATTCCAAACAAAATTCTACTGGTATATAGCCAGCTTTGCCAGTGAAGAGAGTTTGAAGGCTAGCTTTACAATATCCTATGTCAATGGTTTCCAAACTACGGCCCTTAGCTCGCCTTTATCTGGCCTTTGAAGCAAGTTTCTTCCCACTGATACGATACACTCCTCCCACTGACGTCAACAATGGGGCACTATTCCTCCCATTAATACCAATGATGGGGCACTATTCTTTCCACTGATACAAATGATGGGCACTATTCCTGCCACTGACACCAATGATGGCCAATATTCCTCCCAAGGAAGCATTGTATACTCCCACTGATGCCAGGACAATTTCTACTGGCCACAGTCCAGCATACCTAAAGTCTTAAGGACAGTAAACTAGCCCTTTGTTTATAAAGTTTGGAGACCCCTGCTCTATGTGATTTTCTTTACATCCTATGCGTTATCAAACTGGTCCACTTTCAATCAAGATCCGCCTATACCTGTTTTCTGACATTACTTATCTGTTGCAATCACTATATTAAGTCGAATCTAATCATCAAAACAGAAATGGTACAGATGGTAGAAGTCAAAACAAAATTGTCAATGGGATTTTTCTATATTAGCTATACCCGTTGAATCATATGATGTATACTGTAGAAAAATGCATTAAGGTCAAAACCAAAAGCCAATATCTGTCACGGTCTATAGACCCTGGCCTTTTCAGATTCCGTGAACAACACTCATGACAATGAAATGATCTGGGTGATGGGCTTAGGAGTCTATTAATGAAATTTCCTGCAAATTAGTCCTACATGTAGGTGTTATACAGGATAACTTCACATTACAAGCCATAGGCCATTCTCCTTCGCAATTCTGTAGAAGGACACTAAATATTGTAAGAACTATGTCTTAAAATTGACAATAATGGACTATAAAGATGTACAGCATGCAGGTAAATAAACATAAGCAGGCTTCATTATCGTTATACATTATAGAGTTGGACCAATTAAAGCGTAATTTAACATTTTGCATCCTAATTTTTTAATTAAGCCCAAAAGACCAAATATATTAGAATATTAGTGTGTTAGATAACTCGTGTATCAGGGTTATTCCCTAAGCAGAACGATACAGTAAACACAGGATGACCTTGTGTTTTTCCATATCCTCCTTTGACATTTACAAGGCTTGTTTCCTCTGGATAACTTCATGACCACCATAAAACTGCCTTTCAATGTTTAATGTTGGACGGTTATGAGGCTGTTTGACACTCCCAATGACTCCAACACTGACAAAAGGCACAAGGTGCACAATTAGCTCCAAACAAATTACAATATATTACAACACATACGTTTACTTTTTCTACATTCAGCAAATAGGAGATCAAAGATTTCCACGGAATTGCAAAACCTCAGAAATCAAATAGATACTGGTCCAGCTGATAAGGTGGTTGGATACAATACAGGCACAGGATTTATGTACTTTCACTGTTGATTTGTGCTGTATCCCAACGCCCTGACCCAGAGAGGGGTGTAACCTTGACCTGACCTTCTGTTACTTCCCATTGGAACAATGGAATTTATATACATCCTCTGATGCTTCTGCAGTAATAGAAAAGTCGAAATTTTTTTACAACGTTCAAGAACTGCAAAATCATTTTGATTGATAGATGTTAGAGAATCAATGCTCTCATTTCAGGATACAAGGAAATAATCCACATTAATGTGCGAGAAAATGTTAAACAATAAAGATGCACCTAACTGTATTGAAGAACAGGCTCGGAAGATTTTCTTTGTCAGCTTTTATATTTCATATGTGATCACTTGCTCATTAACCATTGCAGTACACCAAAAGGACCGAGCCCAAGATGTCGCAATCACAAAGAAGCAATTGTACTGTGTAAACCACACCGACACTTAGGCCCCTTTCACACTGGGGCAGGAGCGGCGTCAGCGGTAAAGCTATATAGTTAGCGCTGCTTTACCGTAGTTTTAGCTGCGGTATTCGGCCGCTAGCGGTGCAGTTTTAACCCCCGCTAGTGGGCGAAAAAGGGTTAAAACCCCCCGCAGCGGCGCTTTGCGGCGGTATTGCCGCAGTGTCCCATTGATTATAATTGGTAGGAGCGGTGAATACACCGCTCCTTCACCGCTCCGAAGATGCTGCTAGCAGGACTTTGACTGTCCTGCTAGCGCACCGCTCCAGTGTGAGAGCCCTCAGCTTTCACACAGGAGTGAATGGGGCCGGACTTTTTCAGGCGCTGTAGCGCTTGAAAAACGCCACAGTCTGAAAGGGGCCTAAGCCATAGACAATGCAATTTTCTTTCCTGCACCCACAGGTTGCAGGAAAGAAATTTGCACGATTACCACAGCAGCTAACAGGGTAAGAGGATGCGGAAAGCTGGTTGTGCCCAAGTTGATCAACTTGGTACATTCAACCTGCCCATTCATAGTTTGAATAGTTCAAATTAATAGTTAGAACTACCGGCGAAACCTGGTTAGAATCTTGGCTGGTTCCTGCTGAGATTATAACCATGTTTCGCCGGGAGTTCGCTTAGGTTCACTGCTTCAAGCATTTTTTTAATGCGTTTAGGGACTTGAAAAAAAGCATGACACTGCCCTAAGGCCTGTTTTACATGTTCTTCAGGTTGTAGAACCGCTGTGAACAGCAAGCTTTTACAATGCATTTGAAGAGCTTTCTGCAAGCTTTTAAAGACCCTTCAGTTTGTAATGGTTGAACACAGATCCTAAAGTGCCGATTGCCACTTTAAGCAAGCTGCTAGCAGGCTTCAGTACTTCTTGAAGCTTGTCGAAAGCCTGCTGAAGCCTGCTAGCAGCTTGTTTAAAGTGGCAATCAGCACTCCTATTAGGATCTGTGTTCAAATTTACAAACTACAGCTGATGGGTCCTTTAAAAAAGCTTTTAAAAAACAAAAAAAGCATTCTGAAAGCACTGCAAATGCTTTGTAAAAGCTGGCTGTTCACACCGCTCTTATAACAAGCTGAAACTCATGTGAAACAGAAGCTCATGTACTTTTTTTCAAGCTTTGAGCAAAATGCTTCAAGCAACAGGATGCTCAGGTATAAATAAGCACCATGGGAAAGAATAGGAATCATGTGAAGCTTTGAAGCACTTGCAGGAAAGTGCTCCAAATTGCTCAGGTTTGCAAACTCCAGGCACTGATGTGAATGTATATGTATGTAAAGTGCTGTATAAATTGATGGCGCTATACAAGTACCTGTAATAAATAAAATAATAAATAAATGATAAAAACACTGTCTGAGCTCCCCTTCTCTAATGCTCTATGGAGTATGTTGGCAATATAAATTAAGTACTGTGATGGCAAAGTTTATTTTGACTTCCATTCACAAGGATGGCCACAATGGAATGTGAAAAATGTCTTTCCTAAAAAGTTTAAGGGTCAGAGTTATATAACTGGTTCAGATCATAAACATGTTTATATCACAACACAAGCGCCTATTAATGTGATGGTCTCAGTCCACGAGGCATAAAAATAATGAGTCACTGTGACTCACGCCGGAAGGCCAGACTTAGACGTGTTGATAGAGGCTGATGAGTGACAAGCAACAAGTGCAAGCAAATAATGGAGGCATGACCTAATGACATGTTTCACATCTTTACACATCCACATACTGCAAATGATGAAGAGGAAAATCACCACATAGTAAGAAAGGAGAAGAGAGAAAGGGAGGGACGATGATGTGTCACGTCTCATTGATTTCTTTCCATTCTACATTCTCTCACTGTCGCTGACAAGTGTTTAACAGATTTTTTTTTTTTGTTGGGTAAAGAGTAAACTAAATGATATCATTTGTAGTAGCTAAAGACTGTATTCCACAAATGAGCCTCTGAGCTGCAATAGGAATAGAGAGGAGGAATGTTCACACTTTTCTGATGCTATTTCAATGCATATTTGGTCTAGGTCAGTGACTCAGCCCTCGTTCACATTGACTGCAACTTTGAAATTGTGCGACTTCATCTGAAATAATACAACTTCAAAGCCGCATGTCAGCACGACTTCAGCTGTGACTTGATAGACATCTGTGCAGCTTCATGAACAGGTGTCTATGCAAGTCGCACCCAAAATCGCCAAAAGTAGTGCAGTGCGAACAGTGCAACGTCAAATCACATGACAAGTCGCGCCAATGTGAATGAGGGCTTAAAGCACTAAACTTGGCCAGACAACTAGCATTTCAGAAGGAAGCCCGCATTAGGGCCAAAACAACTAATCGATTATGAAAATAGTTGTCAACTATTTTCATAATCGATTAATTGGCCAGCCGATTACATTGGCCTGCATGCAGAACGCATTATTTGTTTACATATCAGGAAATACCGCTCAGTACACCGTCCATACATGTCAGTAAGTGCCTGAGAACTTGTGAATGTGTGAGGAGCAATGCCTCATGGGACATGTAGTCCTGGGCAGGAAGTGAATGGTTCTAAAAGGCAGAAGTTTTTTTTTTTTACTTTGCTATCGGGTCACTTTATACTATACTTTGTAGCTGGCTTTTGGGGTACTCTGAAGGCAGGAGGAGCCAGAAGTGTTGGTGGGGGACCCCAGAAGAAGAGAATCAGGGCTGCTCTGTGCAAAACCATTACACAGAGTGGGTAAGTTCAGCATGTTTGTTGTGTAAAAAAAAAAAAAAAAAAAAAAATCACTTTAAAGACTGCGTGCAGGGAAGATCAGCATCTGAACCCAGAGAAGGTGAAGGCTGATAGACTGGAGGTAATAGAAGGGATTACAATTACATTTAACCGCTTCCCGACAGCCTCACACAGATATAATGAGTCAGAAGGGCGCGTACAGGCAGATTAACGTACCTGTATGTTGCCCTTTAAGAGGCAGCTTGCGGGCACCTGACGGGAGCACCGTGAGTGTGATGGAGAACGGGGAGATGCTAATGTAAACAAGCATCTCCCCGTTCTGTCTAATGACACTGTCACTAATCACAGCTCCCTGTAATCGGGAGCGGTGATCAGTGATGTGTCACACAGGCCCCCCCCCCCCACAGTTGGAATCACTCTAGGACACACACAACCCCTACAGCGCCACCTAGTGGTTAACCCCTTCACTGCCAGTGATATTTTTACAGTAATCAATGCAATTTTTTTAGCATTGATCGCTGTATTAATGCCAATGGTCCCAAAAATGTGTCAAAATTGTCGGATGTGTCCGCCATAATGTCGCAGTCACGATAAAAATCGATGATCGCCGCCATTACTAATAAAATAAATCAATAAAAATGACAAAACTATCCCCTATTTTGGAAAACGCTCAAAATTTTGCGCAAACCAAACGCTTATTGCGATTTTTTTTACCAAAAATATGTAGAAGAATACGTATCGGCCTAAACTGAGGGGGAAAAAAATGTAATATATTTTTTGGGGATATTTATTATAGCAAAAAGTAAAAAAAGAATGTGTTTTTTTTAAAATTGTTGCTCTTTTGTTTATAGCACAAAAAATAAAAAACCACGGGGGTGATCAAATACCACAAAAAGAAAGCTTTATTTGTGGGGAAAAAAGGACGTCAATTTTGTTTGGGAGCCACGTCGCACAACCGTGCAATTGTCAGTTAAAGCGATGCAGTGCCGTATCGCAAAAAGTGCTCTAGTCTTTGGCCAGCAAAACGGCCCGTGGCTTAAGTGGTTAAAGTAAACTTTTACCAGTATTGTGCATTATATTTATAATGATCATATCCATTAAAAAAAAAAAAAGGTATCTGCAACGCAGTGATACACAGTCTGTCACAACAAACAAAAAAAGGTACAGAAAAGGCTACCAAAGAGTGCGATACAGAACTAACACAACTTAAAAGCGGACCTTCAGTCATTTTTTCATCTTTCCATCTATTAAATCTTCTGCCCTTGTCGTTATGACTTTGGACATACATTTTTTTTTTTGCCAGTAAATACCTTATACAGCCCACTTCTCGTTTGTCTGGTAAAAAGCCTAGGCTTATGACCTCATGCACAGCTCTCTCCCTCACTCTGGTGAGAGTTTGCCAGGAAGGGAGGGGGGGTGAGTCATAAGAGGGCCAATGAGAGCTGCAGGGCTGAAGGTGTGCCTCTGTGTAAATCCAGGAAGTGAACAGGCAGCAGCTTCAGCTGCCCACAGTTAAAATGGATGCAGCCAAACTCAGTGGAGGGATATATCTGCAGCATATTTGGCAAGTACAGAATCACAGTATATATATAAAATAATATGCAAAGTAAATGGTTGGAGAGAAGCTTCAGAATGGCAAAGATCTTTTTATTACAAATTATGTGAACAGACTGCAGTTCCTCTTTAACAAATGGTCCGGCTCTGATAAATCTAGGTCACAGACCAAAAGTAGTAACATTTTTAAAAAAGGTCTGGAGGATTCAGCATTCTGGGAATACTGCACAACTACAAAAACAGGTAAGTGGCGTGTTTTACTGATAGTTAGGAGTCTGCAAAACCTGCTTAGCTGAACTTGAAAAGTGCAGAAACCATCAGAATAAATCTCCTTCCAAGATCTTCCAAAATCTTACAAGAATGAAATTGCTATTCCAATTTCCAAACAAGCACTTTTTTTTGCATATTTCTTTTGCAAGGATTTTTCTAGGAAAAAAAATAAAACAAACTATTCTTTGCTACAGCTAAGAAAATCATTGCAGTCTCTTGTAAAGACCTGAAAATTTTCCCCGACTGACATACTGATGGACTGGAGTAACTCCTCCATCTCAGGTTCTTTCTTCCCTAGTCTATAAAAAAATATCACATACTTGGGAATTCAGTAAAGTATTAATGTCACTTTTCTGGCAGTTGTTCCCCTAACATGGGTGCTCAACCTGTGGCCCCTTCAGCTGCTGCAGAACTACAAGTCCCAGCATGCCTCTGTCTTTGGAAGTCATGCTTGTAACGGTCAGCCTTGCAATGCCTCATGAGACTTTTAGTTCTGCAACAGCTGGAGGGCCGCAGGTTGGGCACCCAATGTGTCTAAGAACTGCCTGCATCTAATTTAAGCAAGTACTTGCGCCAGTTTTGATAACATTACTGTAACAGGCAACAAATTCTGGTCATTCTAACTACGGTCACTTTAAGAACCTGTTGCTAGGGCAGCAACAGATTGTTACCGCCAGTTTGCAGATTAGGAAACTAGCAGTAATTAAAGCAGAGCTAAGCCTATTTAACGATTTCCCTAAACAATATAATTTAATGTGGTTGTAAAGGCTGAAGGTTTTTTTTATCTTCATGCATTCTATGCATGAAGGTAAAAGACCTTCTGTGTGAAGCAGCTCCCCCACTCCAATACTTACCTGAGCCCCATCTTGATCCAGCGATGTGCACAAGAGCAGCGGCTCTCCCAGGCCTCTTCCTCCTCATTGGCTGAGACAGCTGCGGAAACCATTGGCTCCCACTACTGTCAATCACAGCTAGAGAGCCCATAATGAAAGAGAAGGCCAGGTCAAGCAGTGCTGTGTGTGCGAATGGACATAAGAGCAGCAGCTCAGGAGCCAGCCTGCTTGCTATGGGGGCACTCGGAGCCCCGTTGGGGGACCAAAGAAGAGGATCGAGGCTGCTCTGTGCAAAATCACTGCACAGAACAAGTACAAATAACATGTTTGTTATTTAAAAGAAAAAAAAGAAAAATCTGCCTTTTTAATTTCACTTTTTTTTTTTACTTTTGAGAAACAAAAACATCACCCACACAGACCGCAGAGCGCCGCAACTCAAGGTGTGTGTATAGGTGGCTTACCCTCGTACCTAAATTTAAAACCAACCCGAAAAAAAAACCCCATCCCCAGTAGACCGACTCCACCTTGTCCACCTTCCCACAAGATTAAAATGATTATTATCCCTTTAAGGAAGAACTAAACCCTGTTATCCCTTTCAGCCAAAGAAGCTGCCATCTTAGCCTCTTAAATCTGTGATAAGATCGATTAAACAGTAGGTGTGGCGCTGTTCTTAAACGATACCAGGAGTCAGATTGCTCCAGTGATGAACTCTATCCAGTATCTGTTGATTAGATAAACAGTACTTAGTGCAAACAGGATGCGACATGTAAACATATAAATAAAAGACTGATGCTAAAAATGCAGCTAGTACTCCGGTAAGATGATTAGTTCATATGCATAACCTGACATAAGTGCAATCTTGAATAAATAAAGTGACTGGTGCTTTAAATGCAGCTGTTGCTCTATCAAATTAATTCTATTCATGTACATATCGTGACATAAGCGCAGTCTTAAATAAAGTGACTGGTGCTTCAGTGAACGAGTTGATGTGGCCCAGTTCTTTTATGTAAACACAAAGTCTTTTATAAATGTGCTTTTCGATCGTGCGTTTGTGCTGGTGCTTCTTATGGTGCTCCACTATAGGTACTGCCCTCACCGGAGATATTCACCCCGCAAAGGGGTATTTCACATTCAGTGTTTGCCACTGTGCGGCAGTTTCCAGATCCGCGCTTTTAAAGATCTCTCCTTGCTTTGATCTTTTAGATAATCATCCATTTCAACCTCATACAGAAAAAAGATGCTCCCATAGCATGATACCGTTTTCCAAAAGATTAGGTGTATATGGTTGGAAACATACTCACATTGTCTGTATACTTAAAACGTTTAAAATTCAGGAATCCGGGATGATTCACGTTCCACGGCTCTAAACCGGAACAGAACCGCGCCACACATACTGTTTAAGCTATCTTCTCT
The DNA here is from genome assembly GCA_028564925.1 of Lithobates sylvaticus. Classification (NCBI taxonomy): domain Eukaryota; kingdom Metazoa; phylum Chordata; class Amphibia; order Anura; family Ranidae; genus Lithobates; species Lithobates sylvaticus. Next base: position 106,359,876 of record CM053026.1, read on the forward strand.
TATACTCTACTTAGGTGGTTGTATTAGTAGTGGCAGCAGTTCCATTTAACTAAGCAATTTTCACCCACAATTTCCTTTCCATTTAATCTGTAACCACCATGATGCTGCACATGTGATCAGTTATGACACCAGACATTTGGTGGTTTGACAGTTCGGTCAAGAGCACAAGCAAATGTGATAGTTACATTCCTTTCATGCCGACTATTGCCAACTGCTTTTTGAAACTCTTAAATTGATGGGTTTAGTTCTACTTTAAGGCATGCGGTAAATGAGAACTGTCAAAGTTGCTTCTGCTCTCAACCCAACTGTCGAGCCATTCAATGGCTGGTGGCACAACTGACCACATGAGCAGCACCATGGCAACTGCAAAGCAAACAAAGGATAAGATGTCGGCTTCCTGGGCCCAAAAAGGTGAGGACTGGAGAGTTTAGTTCTTCTCTAAGTCCATCTCTGGGCTGGCGTACAGGAGGTATGCCAATACTCAGGGTGAGGCATGACTGTGCTGGGCAGCGGTCACTCAGCTTTCAGCCCCATTCAGCTGTCAGCCGAGAGATTCCCCAGCCAAAAGCTAGATGCAAACGAAGGGGCCAGGGATAGTGGTGATTTCATTACCCAATACATAATAAAGCCCATACTTGGGACATTACTTATGCTACTGGGTGGGCAGAGCCTGACAGGGGAACTAGTCTCTCAGTTACCAATATGCCCACCCCTACTAAAAAACACCTCGTCCATGCGGCTGTAAGAGTAATGGGGGCAGTGGCCAGGGGGGGGGGGGGGGGGGGGGGGAGTGCACTGAGGAAGGAGTGTGCCCAACACTGATAAATTCATGTACCTGTCTCTGACAGGTATATGATTCAGGTACAAGCACCGACAACTTTGGTGCAGTGCCCCGATGAAATTCTAAAGGATGTCTACAAAGCTTGACTCAACAAGTTGAAGATAAAAGCTAACTGGTTGCCATGCACGGCTGCTCCAGATTTTGTCTGCTCCAGTTTTGATAAATTACCACCACTGTATTAGCCCTTCAAAACAGAACCTTTGTTGCCTTCTCCTTTACCTTATGACTGCCTGACCAACTCTCCAAGGTGTCAATGGAGTGCCCCTAGAAACACAAAGTTCCAAATATAGGGCAAACCCCCCCCTGGAGCTTGTATCTCAAAGTCAGCGACAGCAGCTCCCATATTTCTAACCTGCAAGACTCCTTTTAAAGTAGCCTCGGTGTTGTGCCGCCAGTCCTCACATCCTTGTAGAGCAGGGATGGCCGGAGTCAGTTTGGCATCACAGGACCCTCCTGCAAACTTTTCTTTTAGGAGAACTATTGCTAAATAAACATATTAGAGCACCGCTTCAGCAAGTCTAGCAATCAGGAAGTTCCAAAATGCCGGTGCTTCCTGCAAACGCTGGACCCCCCCAACTGACTGCTGCCTCTTAGGAGCTAATGTTGCTAATATACCAGAAGGTCAGCTCCGTTAGTAGAACTACTGGTAAATAAGCATATTAGAGCAACATTCCAACAGTGTCAACAAGTCTGGCTGTCAGGAAATCCCAAGATACCCTTGCTTCCTAAAAGTGTTAGACTTCCCAGCTGGCTGCTGTGCTGCGGGAGCATGGCGCTATGCTGCTCATATACCAACAGGTCTGCTCTGACAGTACAGAAGCCTGCATGAGAGCACTGTGATTGACTGGTACTGCCTATCAAGCTGTACATTACCTTGGACATACATGAGAAGATATGATAATTCACTTTATAATCTCAGGAGCTCTCTATCACTTGATATGCACATCCATCATTTAGTGCATGCTGGGTAATTTCCCTATGGGAAGCACAGAACACTGGCATCTCTATGCTGCACTATAACTACACATGCTTATTAAACACTTGCCAATTTGGTTGGATCAGACGCAAGGCCCACTTCAGTCTTCTGATTGATCACATTCTCCCCAGTGAGATTGTTATAGAATTCCTCAGAAATCGTTTGCACTGAGTGCAATCTGCCTGAGAGTACGACCAGCTTTTAGATCAGGCTGCCAAACCTTTTAAATAATTTGGTCATGCAGATGTAGTGATTGCACGGAGACAATAAATACAGCTGTACAGTGACTGCATCTGCCAATACAAGATTAGATTTTTCATCCTGTGATTTTTATATTATTGCGCATATTGATCAAGTGGACAAGTCATTTGCTTTTCACAGACTGGCAGCATAATAGATGAAAAGCGACCAGAGCTGTAACGTACAGACATACAGGCAGACAACAGTGAGCAGCTTGTCGCCGACTGTACAGGGTCTGCACTGCTGGGTAATGTTGGCCAAATTCAGCTAAACTAGATTCACCCCCAACATTTCTACCTCTCATGAAAAAAACCTTAATGTTTTGATGGTAATTTATAAAATCCTGCATAAGCCTTGCAAACCCGTGTGCATCCAGCTGAGTTAAAGTGGGTTACAGCTTGAAATAGATGTCTCTACATCTCAATGTTTGCCTTTTTCAGATCCTTCTAGACTGAACCAATGTCCCTTGGTTCACACTGTTTTGGCAGACATCCATTGAAGTGCAACAGAACACCATTACAACTTAAAAGATAAGATGCGACAGGAGGTAAATCTGACATAATGAGATGGACAAGTGTGGTGCTCAAATAAGGTGTGTGCTCAAATAAGGAGGCTGTATTTCAGATGTTCAATGTAAAAGCCTACTTAAAGCTGAAGTAGGCCCAAAAATGATTTTTGGCAATTTGCATAGGAAAAAAAAAAAAAAATTGGTTCTAATGCCGTGTCCCATCTTTGGCTGCCGCAGCATTTGTTGCGTATCATACTTTTTACACAGGTAGCAGTGTTACTTTGGTGCCAAACGTCTGTCGTTGAGACTTGTAGTTCTGGCTGCACTACACTGTCCAATGTTGGTCACTTGCTTGGCATCTCCTCCATTCAAAAAAATAAAAATAAATCCTGCATTCTTTTTAATGAATGCAACGTGTTCTGTGATTGGAAGAGGGGAGATGCTGACATTTATTCACACCTCCACCAATTACAGAAGGCCTTGCAGTCATTGAAGGGAAAGCGAGGCTCTTTATGAATGGAGCAGGTACCAAGCGAGTGACCCACAGTGATCAGTGTGCTGCAGCCAGAACACCAAGTCTTAGCGTTACACATGAATAGGATAGCTAACAAATTATAGCCAACTTATTCTTACTGTGCAAATTGCCAGTATTGTAAAAAAAAAAAAAAAAAAAAAAGACAATATCATATGGTTCATTGAGAAGTCCATTCTGTACTATAAACTGCAACATTTTTTGCAACATCATGGAAAGCGGGCATTGAAATGTAGATTTCAGTACCAACCAAATATGCCATCTCACTATCAGAGCAAGCTGGACCACCGTCTTCCCCCTGTCAGAATGTGTCCCAGATCAGCTCATGGTTTTGGATTATGTCACGCTGTATCACATTTCATGAGCATGGGTAAACTCCATGTATTGGATGGACCATTATGTATATGTAATATAGATCAGATGTTTTGAGGACCACTATGACCGTGTATGCTATGTGCAAGGCTGAAGGTAGACATTAGAGGCACTGGTGATGTAGCCTGAGCCTCATAGATTCTCCCTGGGAAGGCTACGTCATCAGAGCCTGTCAGGAAGATCTCATTTGTAAACTCTGAGGCCTTACAAGATTTCCAGAAATCCAGCACTGACATCATGGGTGGGCTAGCAAAGATTTAAAAAGATTTAGGCTGGGTTCACACTATTGCAAATTGGATGACCGGATTTCTAGGGAGCCAGTACAAATATCTCCGGAGCGGCTCCAGTGCGAATTGCACAGGAGTCCTGTGCAGTTTTTGGTTCGTTTCAGGTCTGAATTCAGCTATAAATTCGGGCTGAAATCGGACCTGAACCAGTGAATGTAGACGCACCGGACCCCTTGCTGTGAGCTGCTCTGTGCTCTAGTGTGAAACCAGCCTTAAGGATTTAAAAAGAGGAGCCTTGCCACAGATGACGTTTTAATTAAAATTGGCAACAGAGGTCTGAAATATTTAAAGGGGGGGTGTCCGCTTTAGCCATAGATGGGCAGATATCTCTCAGAGCAATAGGCAGGGAGAACTATACCTGTCCTCACAGGATCAATACTGAGCACCTGAACAGGAGAAGATATTCGCTTGAAGATGATAGTGTGTGATAGTTCGATACTTTCATCTCTTCAATGGAAGAGAAAAATTCTGCGTCTTTGGTGCAACAGCTCATAAATATTGCCCTGTGTAATAATACAATATATTGCAAGTGTTATTTTGCAATCCAATGCAAAATAATTTAAGCATTATCCAAATCTGTCTCACCATCTGGGTCTGAGCTACTTTCCTTCTTCAAACAAGTCAATGTGAATGCAAAAGCAGCTTAAACTTAAGCATCACAAAGGATAGTCATAGCAACTCAGAACCAAGCTACAATTTATAAGGTTATATTTGCAAATCTGCTTGATTAATCTCAATATATTGAACACCAGTTATAACTGGTAATCATGCAAGAATCAGAACATTCATTTACTGTATATAACAAAAAAAATGTATTAAAATGGCGTAGGCCTTCTGAAAGATTCATATCTGCCCCCTATATGCATTCGTTTTTTTTATCTGAGCTGGTTGCTTGAGTTTAACCACTTAAGGACTGGGCCTCTTTTTGAGATTTGTTGTTTACAAGTTAAAAACAGTATTTTTTTTGCTAGAAAATTACGTAGAACCCCCAAACATTGTACTTTTTTTTTTTTTCTAACACCCTAGAGAATAAAATGGCGGTCGTTGCAATATTTTCTGTCAAACCGTATTTGCGCAGCGGTCTTACAAGCGCACTTTTTGGGGGGGGAAAAAAAAACAGTAAAGTTAGCCCAATTTTTTTTACATTGCGAAAGATAATGTTACGCCGAGTAAATTGATACCCAACATGTTACGCTTCAAAATTGCGCTCGCTCGTGGAATGGCGACAAACTTTTACCCTTAAAAATCTCCATAGGCAACGTTTAAAAAAAATTCTACAGGTTGCATGTTTTGAGTTACAGATCATATGCGGGTCCTACTCACGTATCATTCGCTTCTGCATGCGAGCTTGGCGGGACGGGTGCATTTAAAAAAAAAAAATTTTTCCTTATTATATTACCTTTTTTTTTTTTTTAAGTGTAAAAATAAAAGTGTCACTTTTATTCCTATTACAAGGAATGTAAAAATCCCTTGTAATAGAAAAAAACTAGCTGCTGCCATAACAACGATATCCGCCCTCAAAGTAAGGACGTATATCGGCGTTTGGCGGTCCGGAAGTGGTTAAAACGGAACTTCACTTAAGAGTCTTGCTCATCTTCCTCCTCCACCCTACAGTAACAATATCATTTTTTTTCTCCCATTTTCTTGAAGCGGGTACCTTTTTCTGACAGGTACCCCATTCCACTTCTGCTATTCTCACCTAGGCAATAATAGCGGAAGCTTGGCCTGACTCCACACACCCTCAACCACCTAGGACAGTGATGGCAAACCTTGGCACCCCAGATGTTTTGGAACTACATTTCCCATGAGGCTCAACTACACTGTAGAATGCATGAGCATCGTGGGAAATGTAGTTCTAAAACATCTGGGGTGCCAATGATCGCCATCACTGACCTAGGACATGGCACACATCCCAGGAGGCTGCAAGACAAGTGTGAAAGCGAAGCGCAATCTCGTGCATGTGTAACCCACATTCAGGATGGCAGGACCAGGGATCCAAAGCTAGCAAAGAACTGGCCAGAGTAAAGACAATGCTGGACTAGTGGACTGGTAAGTGTCTTTTTGTTTAACGTCAGTAGCTATGATATATGTAGCTGCCAACTTAATTTTTTTTTTAATTTTACATCTTTAAAAAGGGACCAAAGTTCCTCTTTAAAGCGGAACTTCACCCTCTATATATACACTTTGACTATTTTTAATCCTTATGCTTTTTTTTTTACATTTCTTCAGTTACTTCCTAGTTACGATGCCAAGGCAAATGATGTCATACATTCCAGGAGTCTTCAGGAGGGGAAAATGGGCTTTCTCAGCTACGCACACCATCCTGCCTGCATGCCTGAGCTAAGGGCAGATGAATTCCAGGAAGTAAATTCTACATGAATCATCTGCCCTTGCTCAAGATGACCACAGCCAGAAATGCTAGGAGGTGTTTTTCAAATTGATTTCTCAGCAAAATAAAGCATGGATAGATGGATGGGTAAGTTTGCTTTGAATATTAAAAACAAATTAAATAGCGTTTGTGGTATTCAGATACAGTATAGATCAACTTTAAGGGAACAATTGAAATCTGTTGCCCTTTCTACTAGCCTGACCTTACACACTGTCTCCCATCTCGCAAATGTGCATAACAGTATGAAACAGAGCCCTAGGCCGCAGCAGAAACTGGCCAAGATTTAAACCATTATGGCAGGCTCAATGTACTATGGTGATCAAGCGTTCAACTTGGGTACAACCAGCCTGACAAATTTTACATGCGATTATCAATAGCCACTAGTATGGCCATTAGAAAAAATTACTGTCTTCTCCTGGCGGGGAGGTCTTCCCCCATTGTCCCCCCCCCCCCCCCCCGCTGGGAGAACACAATGGCTTGGCGGGAGGGATTCCTGTCAACACTGTCTGTGTCGATGGAGGAATTGAATGGTTTCAGGAAAGAAATCTGCTCCGTGTATGGCCTGCATTAGAGTTTTGAGGTATGTAAAGAAGAACTCCGTTATGCACCCTCTGGAAGACACCAATAAGACCTTAGGGGACCTCTCAGCTACAAACTCAACATCAGAAAAACAAATTAATCTCTTTCAAAGAGTTCTGGCATTTGAAATGTGTATGTATTCTTTGAACAAGTTAGAGTGTGTGACATCTGCAGTAGATAAAACTAGGAGGGAGAAGCAGTGTGAAATGACATCAGCTTTTGACAGCATTGATGGCATTAAAAACAAAAAAAAAGCATCTTCTAGAAAATAAATGTAATAGGGTGCCAGCTAAATGAGGATTTTGGAAGTGTAAGGAACTCCCTGGCTGAGTGTTGTGCTCAGGAGATGGAGTCGGGCGTTAAGTGAATGGCTGGCACAGGATTTTGCCAAGAAAGCTAGAGCAGCGACGTGAGCTAATGCCTATAAAGCACAGCTGGAAGAGACCCAGGAGAGCAGGCTGCTTGTCATCAGTGTCATGGAAAATATGAAACCTGTACAGTAAAAGTGGTACCTTGGGAAGTTCTTCAATCTGGTTGGCATCCAAATAAAGCTCCTCCAAGGTTTTCTCGAATGTGAAAATCTCTTTCGGCACCTGCTCTAGGCTGCAGTGAGAGTAGTCAAGCGAGGTCACAGTTTCTTCCTCTCCCCGCAAACACCGGCACGGCACTAGCCGCACAAACAGGTTCCTCTTCGCAGTCATTTTCAGGCACTGGTTAAAACAAACAAAAAAAGTTACAGTTAGTATCAGACTCATTCAGGTAGTAAGCCCCATTCAAAGCAGTCTTGCCGCCACTTAAATTTGCTGCACTTCTCAACACACAAGATACCCATCACTGAGCAAGCAAGATCCCTTTCTCCTGCCTACACACACTGTTAATACCCATTAAACCACAGACGCTCATCCATGAAAATCCAGCTAGACAAGTTTGAATGCGGTGGAATTCCATGGCTATGCATCCTGCGATGAGGAAAATGAAAGATAACCATGCCATATTGTTTAATGATTTTCACCCAGGGCTCAAGTCCTGCAGGAACGCATGGGAACGGAGTTCCTGTACTTTTTCCACAACAGGAACTTAGTTCCCGTTAGCAGCCGTGTCCCGCAAGACTTTGAAGTATGCGAGCTGTGTGGCAGGTGCTACATCAGCAGCTGCCGACACAGCTCGCAATAGTAAGTGCCGCACACCTGACCATTCAGGAATTGCCAGTAGGGGGCCCCATGACAGCTTCCGCTTCGATCTACCTGTCAATCACAGCTAGCTGACAGGTAGATCAGGTCCCTGCTGCTAAGAGATTGTATTTAGTCAGACCTCTCGTGATGCGCTCCTCCCCGCCGGCCCCTCCTGATTTTCTGTCTCCTCATCCCCCCCAGTCTCCTGCATACTTTCTCTGTGTGTCCCGCTGAATCCCCCCCTCTATCTTCAGTGCCATATGATGAGAGAACCCAGAGGAGGAGCACAGCTATTCTGCTCACAGGACATGCAGGGAGAGAGGTGAGCTGAGGGAGGGACATCAGTTTGGGGTGGTAAGCTGAGCACAATACCTGGCAAAGTTTAATGCCAGGAGGGAAGTTTATGTGGAAATATGTGAAGGGTTGGAATAGCAGCGAGTGTGTGTTGGAGCCCTGTAGAGTTCGCAGCCCCCCTAGCTAACATATATCTCCTAAGCAGGAACACATCACGATCTCCCCAAGCAGTCTGTCCAGATAATGTGCAGTTCATTTATGACCTTTCCGTTTAACCCTGTGTTATCCAAAGTCTGTTCAATGAAAAGTGTAAACTCACCACATAAACACTCTATATACAAAATAACATTCCCCAATAAAGATCAGAACATGATGTTCACATTTGCATGGAAGCACAATTGAATGAATGCTGATTATTCAGAGAATTACCATATTTATTGAGGATTGTTTTTTTTTATGTACTAACAGTTAAGCTTCATACACACAAAACGAAATTTGGATGAAAAATAACAACTTTTGAAGCGTTCGTGGATATGAGCGTATCATTTTTTTTTTTTGGTGGGCGAGTGGATCTTGGGTGGGAGTTCCCTCACTTTTTTCCCCAGGACTTGACCCCTGTTTTCACCACTCAGAGGCCAAAGACGGAACTTTAAAGAGTAACTCTGCTTTTGCTGAGAAAAAAAAAAAAAACCTTCCTCTCCGGGTGATTGATGTACATTGCAAGGATTTTAACCAGCTTTGTTGCAGATGCATACCTTTTTTAATTCTGAAGAAATAGCTGTTTGTTTGTGTCCATGTGGAAAGTGAATTTATATGGGAGTGGCTTTATAACCAATCAGCTGCTGAATGCATAAAAAAAAACTGAAAAGTATAACTAAAGGTAAAATTTGTGTTTTGGATAGAGTGGAATGGGATTAGAACACCTCACAGTTTTTATTGCCGTCTGTGCCCCCATTAGGGAAATTCACCCTCTTCCGTTTTTTCTGTTTTTCCGTGCGCTAAGAGCTAGAGCCAGCTGTCAATCTGGCAACTGGATGGATCCCAACAATATGGTCGTGACCCTTGGATGCCAGCTGACAGTGGGTAATAGCCTGCTATTCGCTGACTCTTGGTCGCAGCAGAGCAAAAAGTACGTGCACTCCTGTGACACACAAGATTACAACCAAAAAAAAGCTTTGCCCATACTTCTCTCTTAAAGTGGTGTTCCCCCCTAAAAAATAAATAAAAAAAGCTTCAAATTCCTAAAAAAAAATAAAAATAATTGTAAATATTTTTTTTTTTTTTACTCGCCTCTAAATGCCTGTTGCTAGAGGGTCCCTCGTAGTCTGCCTCCTTCAGTGCCTGGGCTGGTGACATCACTTCCCCTCAGCGCAGGAAGGGCTCCCTCCCTACTGTCAGTCATCTGGGACACGCGACAGGTCCCAGATGACTGTGTGGCCCATCACGGCGATAGCCACAGCCGGGTGACCACAGTTGCAATGCCGGCGCAGCCGAGCGGATCGGGGGGCGAGCAGACCCTGGAACAGGTAAGTGTCCGATTATTAAAAGTCGGCAGCTGCAGTATTTGTAGCTGCTGACTTAATTTTTTTTTTTTTAGGGATACACCTCTTTAATAAAAAATAAATAAAACTATGGGTTGAACAGTATGGTGCATACCAGCATCTTTGAATATGACCCTGTTACTGTTAAGAACATGAAATGCAGAACATGAACATATAGTGCCAAGGTGGACAAGAACCCCATACATAAAAGATTACGGGTCATCTTGCCCTCAGCTAGGTAATATTATGGTTCTCTGTAAGGCAAGCAGTAAAACTGTGCGAGGGTTTGCAGCTCTGATAAAGTTTTGCACAGCAGACAAAAAACTGCTGCCGAGATATATCCTGGATAGGATCAGAGGCATCATCACAATAAATCTGTAGTCATGGCGATGTAAATGTAAAACATACTAAATGAACTGCAGAAAACTATCCCAGGCACTCCTACATACACAACATTTATCATGTGGGTGGATAGCAGGGGTCAAGTCCTGGGGAAAAAAGTGAGGGAACTCCCACCCAAGATCCACTCGCCCACCAAAAAAAAAAAATGATACGCTCATATCCACGAACGCTTCAAAAGTTGTTATTTTTCATCCAAATTTCGTTTTGTGTGTATGAAGCTTAACTGTTAGTACATAAAAAAAAACAATCCTCAATAAATATGGTAATTCTCTGAATAATCAGCATTCATTCAATTGTGCTTCCATGCAAATGTGAACATCATGTTCTGATCTTTATTGGGGAATGTTATTTTGTATATAGAGTGTTTATGTGGTGAGTTTACACTTTTCATTGAACAGACTTTGGATAACACAGGGTTAAACGGAAAGGTCATAAATGAACTGCACATTATCTGGACAGACTGCTTGGGGAGATCGTGATGTGTTCCTGCTTAGGAGATATATGTTAGCTAGGGGGGCTGCGAACTCTACAGGGCTCCAACACACACTCGCTGCTATTCCAACCCTTCACATATTTCCACATAAACTTCCCTCCTGGCATTAAACTTTGCCAGGTATTGTGCTCAGCTTACCACCCCAAACTGATGTCCCTCCCTCAGCTCACCTCTCTCCCTGCATGTCCTGTGAGCAGAATAGCTGTGCTCCTCCTCTGGGTTCTCTCATCATATGGCACTGAAGATAGAGGGGGGGATTCAGCGGGACACACAGAGAAAGTATGCAGGAGACTGGGGGGATGAGGAGACAGAAAATCAGGAGGGGCCGGCGGGGAGGAGCGCATCACGAGAGGTCTGACTAAATACAATCTCTTAGCAGCAGGGACCTGATCTACCTGTCAGCTAGCTGTGATTGACAGGTAGATCGAAGCGGAAGCTGTCATGGGCCCCCTACTGGCAATTCCTGAATGGTCAGGTGTGCGGCACTTACTATTGCGAGCTGTGTCGGCAGCTGCTGATGTAGCACCTGCCACACAGCTCGCATACTTCAAAGTCTTGCGGGACACGGCTGCTAACGGGAACTAAGTTCCTGTTGTGGAAAAAGTACAGGAACTCCGTTCCCATGCGTTCCTGCAGGACTTGAGCCCTGGTGGATAGAAGTATAAATATATAGTACACCACTGGTCTGTCCTTCTGTTTGGAATCTTCAATTATTCCTTGGGGCACAACGTTCAGTATAATGATGCAACCTAAGCAAATCAATTTATAGTTTTTTTTTTTTTTCTTAGCTTACATGCAAAAAAGGATCATGTTTTGTTTTAAAATATTGTCTAATTAGTAATTACATATGTATATGGGGCTAATTTTATCCGTATATATACACAGCATCTCTGTTGCGGAGTTACAAGGTAGCTGTGCTTCACTACTCCTCCTCACAAAACAATCTAAAGAGTTGGCCAAAATCAATACACTCCTTGTGTGGCCAAACTCTTACTACAACAGTTGTGAAAGACGCAGATTAATTGCACTGAGCCTGAGGGGGAGCAGCTCCCTCCAATGACTAATCTACATATTACAAAAAAAAAAAAAAAAAAAAACATACAGAACACAAAGCATGTGCAAAAATTCAGACCAAAAATGACTTTACAATGAATACAACAATAAAACAAGGCCATTAGCTGGCCATAGACTAGTAGAATAATCAGAGTGGGGTCAACTCTGCATTCTTCAATTCTGGGTGACAAGAAAATTTAAAGGAGCGATAGAAAAGGTTTCTCAAATGAACAAATTTCTAGCAGTGAATGTGGTTTTCGTTGGGAATTATTTCCCTTTTGCCGTTTAGACATGTTACCAGCGCAGTCTTCTTCTCAGCACCTCCCCGAACTGGTCAAGGAGCCCTTGGAAGCACCTTCTGAAATGAGGACATCAGAACTACATATCTCATGAACCTTTGTGCATGTGGGTTGGAGCGATTCAGTTGCCTTAGCTGGCAAGGGAGTAATTCCATAGCTTACAAAACAAAAACAGAGGGTGCACAAGCCTTGCGCATTACCTTAATAATCACTTTTATTAAAATAGTAGAACGGGTGTATACTCACAAACACGCATAAAAGTCAAGCTTATCAATATCCTACAGTCCTGGACCACATGGTCCACTGAATGAGTCCCAACCACAAGAAGACCTTTAGATTGCGGTTGTGACTCGTTCAGTGGACCACGTGGTCCAGGACTGTTGGGTATCGAGGAGCTTGACTTTTTTGTGAGAATTTGTGCTGTATTGTGAGAATACATCTGTTCTATTTTATTAAAAGCTATTAAGGTTTGTGCACCCTCTGTTTTTGATTTGTAGTGCATCTTCTAGGTTTCCCCCGCCTTTTGGGGGGCTGAAAAGTCTTGCCAAGAATTGAGTGATGGAAGATCTGCAGTCTGACTGTTGCTGGAACTCTTCTTTTGAGCACAGTAAGTGGTTCTTTTTGTTAGCAATTCCATGGGAACAGACAGGCAGCCTTTTGGACAACTCTGACGTTTTTTGCTAGCGACATAGCCGCCCACCTGACATCATCCTTGCTGTGCAGCAGTGTACACCTGTGCCATTTGTAGTCCCAAGAGGGAGCACACGTGTTGCATTGGTTATGCTGGGGCTTCATAGACATGCTTCAAACGAATGATAGAGGCGGCAGCTCCAAAATCCATGCAAATTAATTTGCTTACATGATAAAGAGGTGCTAAGGCATTTTGGCAAGAAGCCTTGATCACAGCATATGCTTCATAGGAGATATGAAGATGACAGCATAGTCACCCAAAAATTAGAAGTTTGATTCAGCAATCCTTCACCTTGAACTTGAATTGTGTAAATGGGACTATGAAGAAAAAGATTCTGAGAATGAGCCTATAAGAAAAAAAATGTGGATACAAAACCATAGATATAGTCTCTAGGGTTTAACCACTTCCCGACCGTCGGCCGTCATATGACGGCCTCCGGTTTGCGGGGGTATATCTGAATGATGCCTGTAGCTACAGACATCATTCAGATATTGCCGGTTTCAGCCGGCGATTCCCTGCACCATAGGAACGATCATAGCGGCTGTTCCACCGCTTGATCGTTCTTATGGGCGGCGGGAGGGGACGCCCCCCCCCCCCCTCCCGCCGCCCTCCGGTGCTTCTACCGACTCACCGCTTCCATCGGTGAGTCGGTCACAGGAACCGCCGGCACCGGATGATCACTATAGAGATTTCCGGCGGACCAGATGGTCGCCGGAGTCTCTATGATTGTTCGGAGGCCGGGCGCGATGTGATGACGTCACGCCCGGCCTCTGCATTCGAATAACCGCGCCGCCTCTGCTGGGAAGCGGTGATCTTTTTTTTTTTTTTTTATTTTAGGCTTTCCAGCCTAGAGGTGAGATGTGGGGTCTTATTGACCCCATATCTCACTGTTAATAGGTCCGATCAGGTAATATTCCTATTACAAGGGATGTTTACATTCCTTGTAATAGGAATAAAAGTAATCAATTTTTTTTTTTTTTTTTTTTAAACTGTCAAATTTAAAAAATAAAAGTCAAATTAACAATAATAAAAAAAAAAAAATTTTTTTAAAGCGCCCCTGTCCCCGTGAGCTCGTACGCAGAAGTGAACGCATACGTAAGCCCCGCCCACATATGAAAACGGTGTTCAAACCACACATGTGAGGTATCGCCGCGAACGTTAGAGCGAGAGCAATAATTCTAGCCCTAGACCTCCTCTGTAACTCAAAACATGTAACCAGTAAAAAAATGTTAAAGCGTCGCCTATGGGGATTTTTAAATACCAAAGTTTGGCGCCATTCCACGAGCGCGTGCAATTTTGAAGCGTGACATGTTGGGTAACTATTTACTCGGCGTATCTTCATCTTTCACATTATGCAAAAAAAATTGGGCTAACTTTATTGTTTGTTTTTTTTTAAGCATGAAATTGTTTTTTTTCTGAAAAAAACGTGTTCGAAAAATTGCTGCGCAAATACCGTGCGAGATAAAAAGTTGCAACGAGCGTCATTGTATTCTCTAGGGTCTTTGCTAAAAAAACATATATAATGTTTGGGGGTTCTATGTAATTTTCGAGCAAAAAAATTATGAATTTTACATGTAGGAGAGAAATGTCAGAATTGGCCTGGTTGCGAAGTGGTTAATAACACTATTCCGTCTAAAAATGTATTTCTGTTTGAGTCCCCATTGAAGAGATTTCTGATCATTTTATGCCCCAACAAGAAATGAGAGGAAATCTTATCACTAGGAAGTAGGGACAGCAATAAAAACCTGACTTAGGCTCTAACCTTTCCCTAAAGGGGTCTCCAACAAATATTCACAGGCCCAGAAAATATCAGTCTTTATAAATGAATGAATACAATTTAAATGAACGAATAAACACACTGCAAGAAAAAATTTAATATGAGACGCCCACCCCATCACATTAGAGTCCCCATCAGAAGCGGAGTCTGAAGATACGCCACTGGCCTTAGCTGTTGACCGAATAAAATCGTGTAGTAGGCCGGATGTGGCTTGTGGGCCGTAATTTGAAGATCACGGCTTTAGTGGAATAAACCTGGTTGCGCAGACACCATTCCCTAGTCTAAAAATCTCTCATTTGCCGCTTGAGATTTACAGTAATGAAATCCAGAAACCAAACACCGACAACATATCAGTCTCTTCAATTTCTTCTCTGAAACAAGAAATAAAAGTCTAGTGACTGCCGCCACTGGATCTGATCCTTGTTAGTAGAGCCAGATGGACAGTGAACCGTGCGTAGTATGAACAACAGGAACCATGGAACGGGATGTCTTGTATAGTGCAAACTCAGTTACTGTTTGGCACCGTTGGATGAAAAGCATTTAACAGCCTGCAGAGCAAGGCGATAAGCTAGCAAATTGAAACAGAGAACGGCTTCAAATAAAGATGTACCCACAATCGTCCAGTGGCTGTAAAGTTTAGTTCCGCCTTGGCGCAGTCCTCGCCTGCACAGAAAGCTTACAGAAACAGATAAAGACAACAAGAAGAGACGGATCCACATAGAAATAAGACATTAAAAAACTGAATGCAAACTAAAATCATAAATAGATTGGGTAAAAAAAAAAAAAAAAAAAAAAAGCATCTGCAGCATATAAAGCAGACCAGCCCAAATCTCTGTGATAAATGTTGCCAAGTTTACTGCAGCAACAAAGATTTTGCATTACCCTCAATGATGACAGAGCCTGCCTTGTGAACTACAGAGAAGCTAAGAGGAGGAGCTTCAAGTAGGCGGAGTCTGTACAGGAATCACTGTTTGCAGGCAGCAAGGTACCATGAGATATGAAGTCCTTAGAAATGGGGGAAGCTGTAATGCCTGCAGGGATCTGAATCCAGGAAGTTGTGGAAAGAAATAGACAGCAGGCAGGCAGAAGTCGCAACATGACAGGAGATTTTTCATGTAAGATAAGATTGAATTGTCAAATATGACTATTGTTTGTATTGTTATTGCAATGCTGACATTATAAAATGAAAGTGTATGCTGTGACCATAGATTTCCTATAAGGCCCCTTTCACATGGGCTTGCCGATCAAGTCCACCTGTCAGTTTTTCAGGCGGACCTGATTGGAAACTCCATTCACCTCTATGGAGTGGCGGATGTCAGTGACAATGTCCGCCGACATCCAACGATATCCAACGATATCCGGTCCTGTCTGTTAAATCCAGACAGATGGTGACCCCATTTTACATCCGTCTGGAGGATCAGATAGGATTGGATCAGATGAAAAAGGACAGGCGGTCCATTTTCATCCGATCTCCCTATAGAGGAGAACTGGGCTCTGACAGGTCCATCTCTGTACAGTGAGTGGAGACGGGCCTGTCATCCGCCTGCTCAGCGGATCGATCCCCCACTGAGCAAAGTGGAGTCCGTCGGGCGGACCGCCTGTGTGAAAGAGCCCTAACAAAAGGATAACATCTGGTCCCGGGGACAGAATTGTCTACACACAGCTATCTTCCCTTCTCCAAATCTATTTTAGTAAAGCTCACAATGCAAAAATGTAAGCTAGGACTTAGCTAACGTAAATACAAGATCGAATAACTGCATGTTCTGCACCATTAACAATGGCATATTACTGAACAGAATAAAAATTAAAAGTATCTTTATTGTAATGTGTATTGTTTATATATTTCTCTTCTAAAAGAATTGACAATCATAAAGCATGCCAGACAATAAACTGATGGCATACTAAAATATCTAAACGTCCCAACTGTAGGCAAATGTAACCATCTGCCTAGGTTATTTAAAAACCGCGTATGAGCAATCTTGTTATTGAGCGATACCAATAAATAATACATGTTGGAATTAAACCAATAAAAAAAAAAAAAAAGAAGGTCTATGCACTGACTGCATCATTTTTTAATCATACGGTTTATACTAGACAATAACTTGGCTAAGGAATAAAATTAGGAGATCTTATTGCATTTTTCCACCCTCGGCGTCAACAATCTCATTCGCCAGGCAGCCGGGATTCTAAAGATTACGTCACGTCTAAGGGTGGGCTATCAGCTTTCTACTGTGGTGCAATGAGACGTTTATCAGAAGTTATTGGATCTAGGATCTCCGTAAATAGACCCCCCCCCCCCCAAAAAAAAGGCTGTGGGTCTAATGAAATTGAGTGAACCAAAAGGCAATAATAAAAAAAATTTAAAAACTCCTTTGCGGTTCCCTGGCCATTTTGAGTATTTGACAGGTGGGATGAGTTGAGTACTTGTTTCCCCACTACACATAATGGTTTCTACCACTGGTTCATATGTCAAGTAGGGACAAACAAGCCAGCAGGAAGAACCACAGCATGTGGTGGGGGGGGGGACGGGGGGGGGACGGGGATCAGGTATTCTACACACCAGGAAATTTGGAATACTTGTATATGCAGGGCAGCAGAGGAATCGCTCTTTTATCTGGTATGCTTTCAGATACTGACTCTGCTTTCAGATAGGTGACTCTGCGCTAATTTCGGCATAGTATGTATTTGGGGTGCAGCCTTATTTGCTTAATGCCTATGCTTTCATTGTTAGGGTCAATACACACTTTGGCATTGGAGCTTCACATCTGGCCAACTGTACACTGCAGTGCCATTCATTATGAATAGCACCCAAACAATGTACAGTAGCAGCCAAAGCACAACTCACCACAGAGCATAATGCACATACCATGTCATAATAAATGACACCTTAATGCATTATAATATGCATTAGGTATCTGAATGGTATCCACCCTTAGGCTGGATTCACACCGATGCAATTTTTGTGCTTTTTGAAGATTTGCACTACAGAACGTGTTTCATAGGAAACCATGGTAAATGTTCTGTAGTGCAAATCTGCAAAATGCAAAAAACTAAAATTGCATAGGTGTGAATCCAGCCTTAAGCTTGCCATACTCTAGTAGAAATTCTGCAAATGTTTGTACAAAGATTCATATGAACATTTGGGTGAAAATTGTCAGTACATTCAATGATTTGATGAAGGTCAATCGAAAGTCCTTCAAAATTCTGTTCGCTTTCAACATGGAGTGAATGGACTTTCCTGAACAAAAAACATGTACACTGTTAGAAATTGTTCATTTTCCATCCTGTTCCCTCAAATTTACTGGTCACTGCAGTAAAAAACAAACAAATATCGATATGACCTCCACTAACGATCAGAAAGTCAAACGAACATTCCTACAATAAAATATTATGATTCTACTAGTGTACAGTATCTCACAAAAGGCAGTACACCCCTCACATTTTTTTAAATATTTTATTATATCTTTTCATGTGACAACACTGAAGACATGACACTTTGCTACAATGTAAAGTAGTGAGTGTACAGCTTGTATAAGGCCCCTTTCACACTGTCAGTTTTGTCAGCGGACCTGAACGTGCAATCCATGTTAGCCTATGGAGCGACGGATGTCAGCGGATACATGTTGGCTGACATCCGACCCGGTCCAATCCGCTAAAATCAGACGGATGGCCCTATGTTTCAATCCATCCCTGGCGGATCGGGTGAGATCTGATGAAAACGGACATGCTGTCAGTTTTCGTCCGATCTCTCCATAGCAACCAGTGGAGCTTGACAAGGGACCTGTCATCCGCTGGCTCAGCGAAGATCAACGGATAGATCTCCCGCTGAGCTGGCGGACAGAGAGACTCCGTGGCAGCGGATCCGCCTCGTGGGAATGGAGCCTAACAGTGTAAATTTGCTGTCCCCTCAAAATAACTCACACATCCATTAATGTCTAAACCTCTGCCAACAAAAGTGCCCCTAAGTGAAACATTTCCAAATTGGGCTTAATTAGCCATTTTCCCTCCCCGGTGTAATGTGACTCGTTAGTGTTATAAGGTCTCAGGTGTGAATGGGGAGCAGGTGTGTTAAATTTGGTGTTATCGCTCTCACTCTCTCATGTTGGTCACTGGAAGTTCAACATGGCACCTTATGGCAAAGAACTCTCTAAGGATCTGAAAAAAAAGAATTGTTGCTATACAAATAGATAGCCTAGGCTATAAGAAGATTGCCAAGACCCTGAGGGAGGAGCGAATCGGGGGGGGCTTCAGTAACCAAAACTGCAGTGTTTATCCTCATGACAGATCACAGGTATTTTGTGTTTTTTCACCTTAATACATCCTATGCATTAAGGTAAAAAAAACTTCTGACACTGACCAGCCCCCTGTTTTACTCACCTGAGCCCTTCATTCCCTCGGCGGAGACACGCTCTTCCTCTCTGCCTGGGGTGCTCGGCTCTTGATTGGATAGATTGATAGCAGCACAGCCATTGGCTCCCACTGCTGTCAATCAAATCCAATGACGCAGGGGCGCTGGGGGCGGGGCAGAGTCCGCATTCTGTGTCTATAGATGCAAATGCTGGACTCGGGAGAGCGCCCGCAAGGTAACCCCCCGGGAGAGCGCTTCTCCCAGGGGGTTTACCAATGCGAGGAGTGGCCGGGGGATCCCAGTAGGCGATGATCGGTGCCACACTGTGCAGAATGAACTGTGCAGTGGAGGTACGTATGACATGTTTGTTACTTTAAAAAAAGAAAAAAAACAAGGGTTTACAAACCCTTTAACATTAAAAAGGCACCGGGACCAGATGGCTTGCAACCGAGGGTCCTGTGGGAACTCAGTCAAGTGATTGCCAGACCATTGTTCCTAATTTTTACTGACAGTCTACTGACTGGGATGGTACCAGCTTATTGGAGAAAAGCCAATGTAGCTCCAATATTTAAAAAAGGGCCAAAATACATCCCTGGGCATTACAGACCAGTTAGCCTAACATCAATAGTATGAAAGCTCTTGGAGGGGACAAGGGATTATATAGAAGATTTTAGTAATGAAAACCGTATCATTAGCAGTAATCAGCAAGAATCGTTCTTGCCAAACAAATCTATTAACATTCTATGAGGAGGTGAGCTGCCATCTAGATAATGGAAGGCCCGTAGACGTGGTGTATCTGGATTTTGCAAAAGCATTTGACACAGTTCCCCATAAACATTTACTGTACAAAGTAAGGTCCGTTGGCATGGACCATAGGGTGAGTACATGGATTGAAAACTGGCTACAAGGGTGAGTTCAGAGGGTGGTGATAAATGGGGAGTACTCTGAATATTCAGGGGTGGAAAGTGGGGTCCCTCAGGGTTCTGTACTGGGACCAATCCTATTTAATTTGTGGGGCATCCTCAAAACGTAAGGTGGAGGAGCGCAAGGTCTCTAACATCCACCAGCTCCATGATGTCGTCATGGAGGAGTCGAAGAGGACTCCAGTGGCAACCTGTGAAGCTCTGGTGAACTCCATGCCCAAGAGAATACACTATGATCAGGCCTGAATGCAAGCAAACAGATATGTGGGGACATTGCATTTATAAAACTTATAAAGAAGGGAAGATAGCAAAGGAATGTATATTTAAAAGAAGAAATCAATCTTGGGTCATTTTGTGACTGGTGCTTTGGTATTGGAGGCGATAGATGCTGTAGTCAACTTCCTCCGGCACAACTACAGATAACCAACAGCATAGGACAGGCATTCTCAACTAGGGTTCTGTTTCTATGGGTCTCTTTGCACTGTCTCTGATTGACCTCCCATTTGATGGTGCCTGCAGTGTTTGTCCAGAGCCTGCATCATACCAATCTGTCTATAACAGGGCATTCATCCCACTGGCCACCAATGTAAGTAGTATTTCTCCCACTGACCCATAAGAAATTGACTTTAGAAGAGGTTCCCCTAAGACCTAAAATGTACTTTAAAGAAGAACTGCAGTCTGCTCACATAATTTGTAATAAAAACATCTTTGCTCCCGTCCCGTCAACCACTTTGCATATTATTTTATATATGCTGCGATTCTGTACTTGCCAAATATGCTGCAGAAATCTCCCTCCACTGAGTCTGGCTGCATCCATTTTAACAGTGGGCAGCTGAAGCGGCTGCCTGTTCACTTCCTGGATTTACACAGGAGGCACACTTCCAGCTCTACAGCTCTCATTGGCCCCCTTATGACTCATCCCCCCTGCCTTCCTGGCAAACTCTAGCCAGAGTGAGAGAAAGCTGTGCATGATGTCATAAGCCTATGCTTTTTACCAGACAAGAAACAGGAAGTAGACTGTATAAGGTATTTACTGGCAGAAAAAAAAATGTTTTACTATCCCAAAAGGTAAAACAACAACAAGGGCGGAAGATTTAATAGATGGAAAGTTGAAAAAACGACTGAAGGTCCACTTTAAGGGTTCCCCTGGGCTAAAAAGTTTGATTGAGGCTAGCACACAATATGTATTAGTATAATTTTACCCTTTCCATAATTAAAAGCTAAAATACCCTCAAAACTAATAATTCTGTTTTAAACACATGCCAACAAGCTGCGTCACCCACTGGCCTTTGATCTTGGATATAACTACGCACCTGCCTTTCCAATCCTGCCCATCTCTCACTACTTTGATGAGGGCTAATCATTTTGCAAGTAGATTTCAGCATTATTAATTTATTCTGCAATATAGAGAACACAGCAGGAGGCATTAGACTTCCTTGCTTGGTTTCCTAATGGCCGTGGTGGAGGTCAGAAATAAAAAATCAAGCAGAGATAACTTGCTGTTGGAGCCTTCGAAGGGTGTAAGAAGCTGGCGGGTGGCCTGGCCTTTAATATGATCAGACATCTCCCTAGCTTGTGGACATGACAAAGTAAAATGATTTGAGATATGCTAGAATAGGTTATAGAGTAATGTGAAGGAAGCAGTAAAACTTGTTAAAAAAAAAAAAAAAAAATTGCGAAACAGACATATTTTTTATGTTCTCGATTGGGTTTTAGCAACAGCAACATATCACTTTAACCTTATTACTCGATGCTGCAGTAAACAAAAATAGTCTGCACAACAAGAATAAATGAACAAAACTCGCATAATAAAAACGTGAATTAGGAGACACTATTTGCCTATCGCTATTAAAAAAAACAAAAAAACAAAAAACAAACACTTTGAATTTGATTGGATATGTCCGATTTTATGAATGTCACTTAAAGTGGGCCTATCTCCAGATGATAATTAAAAGCAAACTTGACCAAGGGGTATTTTGCTTTAGCATTCTAAAGCCTGCTACACACTACCAGTTTATTTTTCCTTCAACCCAGCAGGCTGAACGAAAAAATAACATAGGAGCTTGAGAGTAGCGACTGGACTAACTATGTAATGTTAGTACATCGATCTCCTTGCTGAGCTATTGTGTCCCTCCCCCAACAGAACACACTGATCAGCACTTACAGGCATTAGCTGAGAGCGCTGATCGGATGCCAATCAGCATATGCTTTTTGGTCATGCCCCTTAGGCCGAATGTTGGCCGGTTTCTGTTGAACTGGCCGATATTCGGCCCATGTGTACGGGGCTTTAAATTTAAAAGTCGCAATAAAAAGGGCTGCTTTATCATCTTATCTGAAAAACAACCAGCTCCCTCAGTCATGTGACCAAAAGCCTAGGCAGTGGTCAGCTGATTTTTGCCAATGTCCTATCATAATGGTATCAAGGTTATAATAGCCACTACTACTTAAGGAAGCGGTCCTTGGTGAGCCACAACATCACACTTTGGTCCATGAATAGTAAATATCCAATTTGTTTTATTCTACATGGTTGTTTTGGTGACATTTTGCTGTTTGATGGACTGTTGCTGGTGCACCTCATTGGGAGCTTCACCACAGCGGATGCTATGGTGAAGCTTCCAATGGGGCGCACCAGCAAGAGGTTCACCATAGCATCCGCTGTTGTAAAGGTTTTTGGCTGCAAGATGTGGACTGGATTTTATGAATTTTCCCACAGAAATTTCTCCTCGCTTATTCTGTCTGAAACCTGTCAACTAGATAAGACATGAAGGAGATTCCCTCCTTATGGGGACACAAAAACACAGGAGACAGGACGCATACCTCTTCAGACACCACTTAAACAGATATGAAGCAAGAAGAAGTCTCCCAAATGAGCAGTAAAACCCAGCGGTTCTTTACTACATCTGAAACATTTTAGTTGGACCTTGGCTTTCACAAAGCTGTAATAGCCTACCAGAGGTCCATCTAAAATGCAAATGATCAATCTTCTCTTGTGCAGCAGCTAATCCAAATAAACACTCTTGGCACGGTTTGTCGTCATCTCCATTTCATACTTGTCTTTAGGCTAAAAATCTTTGACAATAAATTCCTCTCAACACAATAGTGAGTTTTAACCCTCCCACACACAGCATTGAAACTGACAGTCACATTCGATTTCAAGAATGTGCGAACCATTAACAAATAATTGATTCTAAACTGAACATATGACACATTATTATGTCAAACAAGTGTACAAAATAAATATTTCAAAGAAAAAAAACTGTTTGCAGTGCATCCATAGCTCCAAGGACATGCAACATTCTGGCTGAACTGGTCTCCAATTTATTGTTTCCAATAACATGTATGTAACATTGCTTATCCATACATACATATGCAAGTAGGACCAAGTTATTTTGGGTACTTATTGTTCCACAACTAGGATGCCGACTAAGAAAATGTGGAACCAGTTTGTCAGGCATGGTTGCCCAACACTTGGAGGAATAATCGGAAAACAAAAATGCTCCTGGTTTATTTTGGAATCAGCAACCAGAGATATGCAAAGGGTAAGAAACAGATTCGTGAATCAAAGGGGGTCAAACAAGAAATAAGGGGATAAAGGGAGGAGAATAGAAAATAGGTGAGAGGAATGGGGGCAATAGGTTAGTATATAGGCAGAGGGTAGAGAGAGGGGTGGGAATAGCGGGGTGCTGCATACGAGTCCCATACTGACCAGGAACCATCAGATATTCCCATTGGTATTCAGTCCTATAAGTACAGGGTGGAGTCCTGAGAGTGTCTAAAATGAAAAGCATTTGTGGTTGTCCCTGTCCCAGGAGATCATCCTTTCTGAATATAAAATCAATCTCACACGTCCACTCCTAAAGCAGAGGGCATTTGTTCTGCACCAACTTTAGGATCTAATGGGGTCAGCAGAAAAAAAACGAAAAAAAAAAAAAAACAGACCCCTTTTAATGGGTTTATAGGATCCAGGAATCAAGGAGGGCCATTTGAGGTATACTGTACTTAGGGTGGCCACGTGTCCCGGAATGCCCGGGACAGTCCCGCATTTTTCAGGTCTGTTCCGGGCACCTTCATTCCAGGACAATACAGTGTCCCAGAATGAAACTGACACAGTCACCCCCCCACACAACCGGGCCGATCTGATACCCCAAAAAAGACCTTCACATCGCTGCTTTACTCACAGACAGTACTTGTCCTGGCTGGGAATGTCTGTAGAGGCACAAGCCCCGCCCCGTGCTTGTGATTGGAGAAATCATAAATGCCGCTTCTTGTGTCCAATCACTGCAGGGCAGTGTAGAGCCAAGCGTTGGAACAAGGTACAAATGGGTCTCGGCCGGCCAGGACAAGTACTGTCACTGAGTGAAGTGGTGATGCGGCAGCCTTTTTTTGGGGGCGTGATCAATGCTTGGGGGTAGAGTGTGCACCCGCCGCCCCGGCTGTGCTGTGAGATTTTTGGGAAGGGGGCGTCCCTGAATAGCAGTTTGGAAATGTGGTCACCCTACCTGTACTGGAAACAATGTCACCTGTAAGCTTGTGATATATATTCACAGAGCTTTATTCCAAAAGGGCATATTAAATAATTAAAAGGGCATATTTCCAATACACGAGACAATGTCCCAGGTGTCAGATAGAATATCCACCCTGTGCAGAACTGTTTATATACAACTATATATATATATAGAACCCAAAAAATTGCAGAGGTTTCCCACATGTTCATACACGCGTGTGTGTGTGTGTGTGTGTGTGTGATGTGTGTGTGTGTGTGTGTGTGTGTGTGTGTGTAGATATGTGTATGTGTGTATATATATATATAGTGTGTGTGTGTGTGTGTGTGTGTGTGTATGTGTATATATATATATATATATATATATACACACACACACACACACACACACACACACACACACACACACACACACACACACACACACACACACACACACACACCTATATGTATGGGAAACCTCTGCAATTTTTCGGGTTCTGCAAAAATGATGACACTTTCCCTTTTTGGCCACCTCGATTTTATATGAGAAATAAATAGGAGTTATTTTGTTAATCAGATAAGAAGCATCCCCATAAGTGGGAGGTTTACATAGCATAGTAAAAACAAGCAATGATTAGGTTACTGGGGGTATTTCTTGGAAATGAGCATCCCAGCCAAAGTCATAAAAATAGAAACAATGGGATTTACCCAAGACATTTGAGATTGGAAGCACTTGCTGAGCCCTCACATCCTCAGAACAAGGAAACCGCAAATAGTTAACACCAGGCACAAATGTATCTCTAAAGTCAACACGAGCAACAAAAAACGTGAAACCAACTAGAAAATGGTATTTAACGGCTTCCTCTTCGTAATGCTGCCACGTGAACTACTATTGTACAGCACTGTAAACAGCCACACAGGCAATTTACTGTCAAAGCCTGGCTTGTCCCTTGCATGCATGGAAGATAATCATGACACTTAACATGAAGAAAAAGGGCGCTGAAATCTTATCCAACAGACAATAAGAAAAGATTATCAGTTCAAATTTACTGTGTTTTTATCACCAGACCATCAAAGAAACTGCTATCTGCGCTAAGCAAGACAGAGGAAATTGGCTATGCTTTAACGAAATCAACAAGTAAAATCAATTTCATTGGTGACGTTGTTTTTAGAGGTTAGGGCTTAAGGCCATCATCCTCATCCTGGCTTTAATGCGTCATGTATGCGAACCAAGCTTTCAGGCCAGAAGTTCAGTCTGTACTGGCCACATGGTCATTACACGTTAGTAATTAGGTACTGAAGCCAGAATCTGGTTGACAACCCTAAAATCTGAACCAATAAAAGCCAAGTTAGCCATGGCGGTGCTCAAAGTTTTTAAAGAACGATTCCAGGTGAGAAATGAGCTACTGGCGTCATCCAGAAAACAGTGCGACTGCCACTCTGTGCAAAACCAACTGCACAGATGAGGTAAGTATGACATGTTTGTTATTTTAAAAAAACAAAAAAAAAAAAACTAGGGTTTTGTAACCCTTTAAGAGGTAGCGCGGCATCTTTATCCTATTTTTATTTATTTATTTATTACAGGATTTATATAGCGCCAACAGTTTACGCATCGCTTTACAATATAAAAAGGGAGACAATACAGTTATAATACAATAAAATACAAGAGGATTAAGGGGGCCCTGCTCAGAAGAGCTTACAATGTATATTTGTTTATACATCAAGGAATACTACAATTACCTTTATTACGTACTTTTTTTCAGTCTGTTCTCTACGGCTGATATATATTTTTTGATGGGTATACATGAAGGCCCTTTCAGATCTTCGCATTGCATTAAAACATTTGCTTTGCATTTCTCAACACAAGCATTTTGTGTAAGGCCAATCATTTAGAATGGCACCCCAATGCACAAGCACAGAATATTAGGTACCAGTGCATCAAATGGACATGCCATGAATTTTGGTATCCTGTAAAAAATAAAATGCTGCAAGTCCAGTTTTTGTTCTGTGGCCATGCATTAGCAGCTTATTTAAAAATATATTGCCTTTGGAACCGTTGGCTCCTTCTATCCGCCAATCACCAAATATTATTGGGTTTTGTAGACCCTTAGGAGATAAAATTGCCCTATATGCTGATGATGCACTTCTTCTCTTTTGGGAGATACAACATCTTCTCTAAAGGCAGTGATGTCTTTAATTAAAATATATGGCTCTTTCTCAGGTTTTACAATTAATTACAACCTACATAGTCAATGTGGGCGCCCGGCTGTGGCTTCACAGCCGGGCACGCCCTGCGCATGCCGCGTGGCGCGCCGTGACTGGCCGGGCAATCATCTGGGACCTGTGACATGTCCCAGATGATTGCCGAGAGAGAGGGGGGGGAGAGGTGATCTCCCTTCCAATGCCACGGTGCGCCCGGAGGAAGTGGGAGCTGGAACCCTGTAAAAAGAGTGTATCTGCTCCCCCCCCCCCAAAAAAAATGACATGCCAAATGTGGCATGTCAGGGGGGTCACCTTCCCATAAAGCAGAAGTTCCATTCTTGGGTGGAACTCTGCTTTAAGCTCTACGCAGGTGAATTTCGAGGGATTATACAGGAAGATACCCTCCCAGGTGAAATCCACGTGATGTGGTTGAGAACTAAGTAAATGGCTCGTAAATTTATATTACAAAATGGATATGAAAATACCCGCAATAGACTGATGGATTAAAGCGATTAATCTTAGTCTAAGACAAGAGGAACTGACATATAAAACATAGGAGTTCTAAAACATTTGCGAAAATTTGGCATTGGTGGCTATCCTCCAACTTGCTTAAACAATTAGTTGAGTAAACCAATGATAAGGAAAACCAACAATGATATAGAAGGGGGATAATTATGTATGTTCCATAAAGGATCAATAAAGTGACGGAGGATCTCAGGAAAAGATTGAAACGTGGACTGGTGAGCGCAAACATGGGAATGATGTGCTTTGGGTTGTTTTTTTTCTCTTAGTATGGGGGAGGTGTATTTGAGAGGGGTTATTTGTGGGAAACATTCTGCGTTTTAGATTTTTTTTTGTATTTCTGAAAAAATCTAATAGTATTTAATTGAAAAAAAAAGATATATATGCATGCCTTGATGCTGTGAAATACCACAAAAATAAAGCAGGTTTTTAATGCACTGCAACAGACCAGAAAGATCAGAACTAGTCCTTATAATAAGGATAGACAATCTTGTGTATGGGAAGCTTAATACAATCCTGACCTACAGATCTCGGAGGAGGAAGTGATCAGACAGGTTAGAGAACCTTGCCCAACCACTATTGTTTCAGCCACAATGTCATTCTGCACGGCTGAAAAGGTAATACAGATGAAACCTGAGCATTCCTGTTTATAGCCAAAGCAGGGTCAAAAGATATTGTGAGGCACTCGGATCATGTTTGCACATATGGCCGTCCTCTGATTCCAGCATTGTCTTATTTTAATGTAATCCACTGCACTAGATTCAGCCATTGCACAATGCTCCGCTCGTTCTCGGCAATGTACAGGTGTTGGGAACACAGTAGACTAAGAAAATATTTACAGGCTTAAAATTCAAAGTAAGGAAACCTCCAGCCATGGAGATTTGGCATGCAGTGCAGCCAGCTACATGAAAAGAATGCCAGTGGCGCTCAGCGGGTAGCCCTTCCCCCCCAAGTGAGTTGAATTGCAAAGTTTCCCTGTCTGACTGCAGGGTCATTTTTTTATTCATTTTAAGAGGACACGTCATGTCTACAGAAACTGTCATTTATTGCTTATAAACAAAGAGATGGGTAAAAATGTACATTCAGAATGCAAATGGAAAATTCTCACAGAGCAGTGTGACTGTACTAAAGCTGAACTCCAGACAGATGTAAAAGACTAATGTAACTTTAAAGTTATTTTTTATGTGACTAGTGTAAGTACCAAATTTTGACTTGGTATCAGCCTATCCCATTCTACTGTAGAGCAGAGCTCTGACTAGGAGAGGGAGAAATAGCACAAGAAGCAAAACAGCAGTGCTCATGTGGCAACACAGAACATCCTCATAGGAGGAGAGAAGAGAGTGACATTGAAATGAGCCAATCAATGTGCTGACTTTCCCTTCACAGGCTGGGGGAGAGACCAGACCAATACAGAACAGCAGCAGAGAGAAGTCCCCTTCCATAGCAGACAGGGGTTGTGTGGTGTGACAGAGCTATGTTAATCCCAGAACTGGATGGACAGAAATACAAATCCTTTGGCAGGCTAAACAGCTCCCAAGTATTGGCACTATACCCGCAGGAGGGCTATTTTTGCCTGTGTGAATGAGGGTGAGAATCCTAGCTCACACAGGCCATTGCTCAAGAAGATACAACAATGGCTCAAACAATACCACAGTCTTAGGAAATTAAGATTGGCTTTTTTTGTTCTTTTTCCAAGAATCATACTTACCTAGGTGGATGCTGCATCTGTCCCCCGCTGGCTCTAAGGCTGAGAACTGAGTGATCAAACACCGCTGATCGCTCGCTTCTCAGAGCTCCCTGAGCAGAGAGCTGGTGACTGTCAGTCCCCACTCTCTGCTCTGCACCCACCCAACTCCCTGTGGAAGCGGCTGGCTCAGGCAGTGGCTCGATGCGAGGCTAAGCCAGGTCCCAGTCCAGGGTTGTGGGCAGATCCCGACTATATTGTCGCAATCTTTCCGCAGCCAGGACCGGCCCTGTTACATTAGCCGACAGAAGGCTTCAGCCCGCTGTCTGCTAAAAAAGGGTCACAGGAGTGCAGAACGAACTGCACTCCTGAGATCCATAGGAGAAGTACAGCCAAACAAGCTTTTGGCTGTACTTCTCCTTTAAAGTGGCTATTAGTAGGTACAGTATAGCTCATATGCCATATGCGGAGGGCAGAGCATGCATTAGATGGATAGTGTATGACTGGTTAGGAGACATTCTCAAGTCAGATCTGCTTGTTATGTTAAAGTGATTGTAAAGTCTCTTTTTTTTTCCAATAAAAATAAAAAACATGTTATATTTACCTGCTCTGTGCAGTGGATTTGCACAGAGCTGCCCCTGTTCAGTGCCCCCACAGCAAGCAGCTTGCTATGGGGGGCACCTGAGTCACCGCTCCCTGTGTCCATTCAGACACAGAGCCCCGACCCCTTTTCTCCCCTGATTGACAGCAGCGGGAGCCAATGGTGCTGCTGCTGTGTCTCAGCCAATCAGGAAGGGGAATCTCGGGCAGCTGAAACATCGCTGGACAGGGAGAGACAGGTAAGTATTGGGGGGGCTGCTGCACACAGAACGCTTTTTATCTTAAAGTGGAAGTAAACCCCCCTATCGTTTTCAGCCAAGGAAGCTGCCATCTTTGCCTCTGTTTAATCTTCAACTGCCACAGTGCTGCACATGTGATCCGTTATGACACCAGCCATTGGATGGTTTGACTGTTTGGTTGAGAGCACAGCCAATGTGCAGTTAGCATTCGTGGCATGCCTTTTTTTTTTTTTTATAGACTGTTAAATCGATGGGTTTACTTCCGCTTTAATGCATTAAGATAAAAAAACCTTCTGCCTTTACAACCCCTTAAAAACAAAAACCTTTTCTCGTATTGGTTGGAGTGGTGAAAGATTAGAATCTCGATCAGGTTTTTAATGCTATCTGGAGCTCCAGTAAAGAGATTTTACTCTCATTTCCTGTGCTGCAGCTTTCACTACACTCAGAGAGAAGAAATTTGCAACAGGGACACAGACAGAATTAAAATAAATAAATTCTCCTACTCAAAGTGGTAGTAAACATACTCTTTGTTGTGAAAAGTTGCAGACAGGCAAGGTATGTATGACAGAAGAGACCCCCATTGGTCTCTTCTGTCATAAATGCTTCCTCCTGCCTGTCACCTGTGATGTACACTAAGCCGCGCATGCACAGCTCAGCAAACATTTACAGCCCTGATCTGTGCAATGTGACTCCAAAGCACATGCGCAGAAGTGACGTCATCGTGACCCAGCCATTCAAGTGGCCAAAGGCACAGAACCCGTAAGGAAAACCGGGCGAAGACGGAAGCTCCTGGGACCCGCCAGATTGAGCACACCGCAGCGCTGGAGGGCTCAGTTTGACAGGCAAGTGTGCCATACTATGCAAATAGGCTGGTCATACTAGCACATTATGGCATAACCCACCTGGGGGACCCCAAAAAGAAGAAATTTCAGTGGACTTAACTACCGCTTTAAGAAAAGTGTTTGTGTGTTGCTATGGGGTAGTACCCCTCACTTCCTGTTTGGTTGACAGCAGGACAGTAAAAGGTTAAATCTTTATAATGGGGACCTGGATAACAGCACAACTTGATAATAATTCTAGCCCTTCCTCATTCTATTCAAAACCAAGAAATTAAAAAAAAAAAAAAAAAAAAAAAAAACACTTTAAAACTTGAAGCTCTGACCATTTGGATAAATAAAGCTGTCCATACACAGGTTGTATTTCAACATTCAGTAGGAATCAGATGAAATTCAAGCTGAGGGTGACCCTCTTAGCCCCACCCATCTCCACAATAGTCGACTGCAAAATTTAAGGAACCGGGTGGAAAATTGTTGGCCGAACAGTTGCTGCATCCAATCAGATGCATTCACTGTTCAGGTATTTAGAGACAGTAGCGGGGCTTCAGCTGCCTCAGGAGACATTCATCCATCCATCCATGCTGCTCCCCCATGGGACTGAAATCTAAACATGGATGGCCAGGTCTACAGCCTAAGAATAATGCCTATAGTCCGCATTAGCTGTGGTCCTCCTCTGCTTCGCTGTGGCAATTCCTTATGGCACATCAAGGACAGATTTTATTCATATTTATTGCTGCCTGCAAACCAAAAATAAAGTATCCATACAAAATAGCACTGGACAACGATAGGCGGACACCTAGAGAGAAATCTATAACACAACAGCAACTAAAACAGTACCAAACTATAATAACCCATAATAACCCATAAATAACCCATAATAAACCATAAATATCAAAGAGACCATAATTCACAGTGATAGCCATACTAACCCAAAAAAAAATTAAGCTGTTTCAATGATGTTTTCACAAAGCAGTAACTAGATCAAGATTAACACTTTGTAAATACAGTTCTAGACAAAAGACTTACAATAATAGATCTCAGCTCTGGATAATAAAGTCCATCAATATCGTGACATTTAAAACCAGCAATAGCTGATGAAAGCACAGCGAATGCAAGCAATATGACACTATAATGGAAGTAATCTCTTCACAAAAGGACATTCATGCTAGGTTGATCGTAGAGCCCCAGAGATTACTGCATAAACAGCGACAACAGCATTTGTGAACAGAGAACGCAAACAATTTTTTAATTGCAAAAAAAAGATTTTGATTACTGCAAACTCATGGCCTACAGTTAGCCAAACCAGACACCAAGGAAACGTTAGCCTTAAGCCTCGTACACACGATGAGAATAATCGGACGGATGATGGTCCAGTTTATTTTTGAATGCTTGTCTCATATTAAGAACGAAGAGGTTACTAAAGTACGAAAATTTTCATATGACAGAAAACAACTTCGGATGTAATGTAATGTGTCGTAATGTAATATATTCTCTCATTTCCGAGCATACACGGTCGTGGTCTCTCGATTTTTTCCGGATGAATACTGTGCCGATTAAACAAAAATCTTTTGTTCGCTATTGTACAAGGAACTTTTTTGTGTACATCCCTTCGGATAATTTCGCATTAACTGTCGTGATCGGCTCTCGAAAGCTGTGCACCAAAGATCAGATCATTATACGATCGCTTCAAGCTGTAATTTTCGTCCGGCTTTCTGATGCTGTGTACTAGGCATAAGACAGCCTCAGCCCCACCTGATTAAATACGATATCCAGGGAAAGATTTCACAGTTAAAGCTGTGTTTCAGCTTAAAAAAAAAATATATAAAAGTCAGCAGCTAAAAAAAAAGTCGCTGCTGACTTTTAATAAGTACACTTACCCTCCCAGGGCGCCCGCAATGCCGTTCGTGGAGGCCGAGATGTCCCTCGGCGTTCCGGATCCAGCGCCGCCATCCTCAGTAAGGGAAGCGGCTTCGCGCGGCCTACTGCGCATGCGCGAGTCGGCGCGCGGCCTACTGCGCATGCGCGAGTGGGATTTGTGAATGGTGAACGCAATGTGTTGTGGGACACAGTTCCCATAACACACTGCGCCCCATTCATAGAAGACGGAAGGAGAGAAGATCACCGCGGCGCTGGAGGAGGCAGATTAGGACAATCTGCCTAGCAACAGCCATTTCTGGTAAGTAAAAAATTTTTCCCATTTGAAATTGTTACTAACATTTTTAAAAGTTTTTGTTTTCAGGGTGTCCCACCACTTTAATGAATACTCTAAAGGCCCGGACACACAATCAGAAAATAGGAAGTAATATTTAGTCCATTGAACAATCTGCCAATTTTCGGATCGTTAGTACGGTGCTTTCGACAGCCAATTCCGAATTTTCGGACGACAAAAACTGGATGTTCAGGCTATAAACTTTTTGTTGTATATGAACACAATGTCCGATTTTCATTTAATTAGTACAGTTTTCATCCGAAAAAAATCGTAAGAGCAAGACTATTCATGCTCAGAAACAAAACAAACACATACAAAACAATTTAACACATTACATCACTTCTGAAGTTGAATTTGGTCATACGAGAATTTTCGTTTGTTGTGTAACCTCTTCACTTTCGATAGGAGACTAACATGCAACAAAAAACGGACGAAAATCTGATAGTGTGTACCCGGCTTTAGAGGGTGTTTAAAGCAGATCTTCACTAAAATGTGAAAGTACCCTTCATCCTCCTCCACTCCTAACAAATTTGTTTTGGGGGTTTGTTCTTGAAATGGGTACCCTTTTCGACAGGTACCTGCTCCCAATTCCGCAAATCTTGCTTTTACGTCAGCTTGAACCGCCCCCTCCACAAACGCCTGGGACACATAATGCGAGGCTGAAGGACCGGTCATGCGCACAGTGGGGAGCCAGCTTTGAGACTTCAGGCAGTCATAGCCAACTCTCACATCCAAGTTGATGATGCCAGGGATCCCAAGTCTGGTGTAGACTTGGCTCCGATGAAGACAGCCCTGGACTAGTAAGTACCTGTTTGTTAAAGTTAAGCAGCTACAGTATTTGTAGCTGCTGACTATTAATTCTTTTAAACAAGTGTGACATTCCTCTTAAAGTGGAATTAAACCCTTCTAACGTTTTCAGCCAAGGAAGCTGCCATCTTGGCCTCCGTTTAATCTACAACTGCCATGATGCTGTACACATGATCAGTTATGACACCAGCCATTGGATGGTTTGACAGTTTGGTTGACAGCACAACCAATGGGAGTGTTACATTTCGGGCACATGCCGGAAAGGTAACCGTTTTATGGATGGGTTTACTTCCGCTTTAACCGCTTCCCGACTGGCGCACGACGATGTACGTCGGCAGAATGGCACGGACAGGCACAAGGGCGTACAGGTACGTCCCTTTAAATTTGCCGCCATGCCATCGCGGACGTGGCTCCGCGAGTCTGATCGCGGGTCCTGTGGACTCTATCGCCACGGGGATACCCGCGATCATCTCACGGGGCTGCCTAGCAACAGTGACACTGATCTCTGCTCCCTGTGAGGGGAGCAGAGATCAGTGATGTCTAAAACATAGCCACGCCCCCCACAGTTAGCAACACGCCCCTAGGACACACTTAACCCCTACACTGCCACCTCCTGGTTAACGCCTTCACTGCCAGTGTCATTTACACAGGAATCAGTGCATTTGTATAGCACTGATTGCTGTATAAATGACATTGGTCCCAAAAATGTGTCAAAAATGTCCGATGTGTCCGCAATAATGTCACAGTCAAAAAAAAAAAAAAAAAAATCGCTGATAGCCGCCATTACTAGTAAAAAAAAAAAAATTATTAAGACTGGCATACAAACAAATCTGTATGCTCAGTACAACATTAGCCTAGGGTGTAACTACACACAGTGCAATCACTCCTGGGGAAACAAAGTTCATTCTTAACTTTATCTCCTTCCTGTTTAGCAGCTACGTGTTCATGTACAATTCTTTATAGAATTGACAGTTCCTATTCCATTATACTCCATTCTCTTACCTGCTGTTGGAGCTTTGGGAACATTTAAACATAATATTTTAGGATTGTTGTATGAAAAATCAAGACACCCCAAAACTATTACTATTTTGTATTTGGCCAGCATGCCATTCATACTATTGTACTTTTTTTTCCGAATACATACAATGGGCAATTACTAGGCATACCTGCTGTAAAGTTAGTGGTTGTCTAGCTGAAGTGTAGTGCCCGTCAGTGAGTATAGTAAAATGCCAGATATTATCATTTAAGGGCTTGTTGGTCCAATTTTAAAAAGACAGATCAAACAAAGTTCCAGAAAACATCATCCATGTGTTTTCCTTGCAGGGGATTTCATCATTAACACAAAATGTAGTCCCCGTTCACACTGGTGCAGCTTTGAAATTGCACTATATCAGTGCAATTTGCACTGCTGATTTAATAGCGGCTTGTGACTCCATATAACAGAAGTCTATGCGAGTCGCAATGAAATCGTTTAGTGCAGAAATCTTTCATAATTGCTGCGGTGTTATAAACAGTTCCATTGCAAGCAATGGGGAGTGACTTGTCATGTGATTTGGAACTGTCAAATCGCATTACAAGTTGCACCGGTGTGAACTGGGGCTAAATTTCTGGCCCCTTGTGTATTATTAGCAAAGAGATAGATATTCAGCCTCATGGGTTATACATACAGCCGTGCCGTTCAGGCCTTCCAAAGACCATTTTCTTGCCAACACTCTCTGCATAGCTAGCAGCCCCTTGCTGCTCTGGCCCTTAAGCTTGGGTCTCTGTATATTCCGGGGCACACGCATGCACCCCTCTAGCCGCTTCCTTGCACACACCCGGATTTTTCAAAACAACGAGGAAACTGAATTAAGCAAACCCCCTGGAGCCCCTCAACCTGCCTGGTTGAGAATCCTGGGTTAGCATCTTTTTTTCACCCTGGCAGAGCACAGTACTGCCACACTGCTCAATACATACAGCCGATTAGAAAGGCTGCAACTCAATACAAAAAAAAATATATATGCCAAGAAGTTACATAGTCCAATCCATATTGGTCATCAAATCAATGTTGGGACAAAAACAGTGGTTGCCGCATATTTGACAATGTCAAGTTCCTGGAACGTATTAAACAGAAGAGTGTACGGAAAGGTCTCTCCAAACACTTGACGTGTGACATTTTGAAAAGAATGGCAAAAGACCACTTCAGACCCGGCACCAAGAATAGGAAAATGAAGCCACCACGAGCACAAATCACAATTTTTTTTGTTGCCTGGTGGGCATCATTGATATGCTGGGATGTACACCATATCCTTCAAAGTACGCAAAACATTTTGAATTTATTGAAAAAACACAGAAGAAGAAACTGCTATAGGTCCATAGCAGTAAAGTATTCAGTTCACGTATACCTTCCCCATCATAGCAGGGGATACCAGTTGGGTCTAAAAGAAATGATAATAAAGGACATAAGCCATTGAAAAAATAAAAACAGAAGCTACATGGCACCTCTTCATAGTGCTGGATAAAAAGGTTAGCGCCGACCATTATGTGAGAATTTAAGAAAAATCAATGTTTCCACAATATTTCTAAGAAAATAGTTTATAAGGCTTCATGTCATGACATATGGCTACTACTAAGATTTGTTGTATTGAGGCATTTAAACAGCACCTCTGAGCCCAATTAAAATGAAATAACCACCACTTGTTAAATGTGCAAGAAAACATCTCCAAACAAAGCAAGTTAGTGGACGGTCTATAAGGTAAAAGCTGAAATGTGTACTTCCAAGAACAAAGTCCATCTTCTGCCTAAGGGCTTTAGCACACTGCTGCTTTTCCTTCATTTCTCTTTTTCCTTTTTTAATACAGAACTTAAAGAGAAATCAGAGTACTGGACTTCCCACAGCCACTAACAATAGACATTAAGGGAAGCAGTGCAGCTCTATCACAGAGGTCGGCACTTCCTACCACTACCAACGTTTCTAAAGAAATAGAGACGAAATTTACTGCCATCATGAATTATGTGCAAACATTGCCACTTATGTGGGTGGAAACTGAAATTGCTCAAAGCCAAAGCATAAAAAATATGACCATAACCAAATATTAGACCCGTCACAATAGAAATATATAAAAGGTGAGAATTTCTCTCCACCTATTGCGCATGCAGGACTTATAGTTTCATAGTTAGTAAGGTTGAATAAAGACATCAGTCCATCCAGTTCAACCTGAGAGTCTACAATTGTCCCCATCCCTGTACATTGCACACTCACAGCGGTCCCTACCCTCAAGGAGCCCACAATCCAAGGTCCCCATTCATATACTAGGGCCAATTTTTTTTTTTTTTTTTTGGACAGATGCCAATTAACCTACCTGCATGTCTTTGGATTGTGGGAGGAAACCGGAGTACCCGGAGGAAACCCACGCAGGCACAGGGAGAACATGCAAACTCCAGGCAGGTAGTGTCGTGGTTGGGATTTGAACCAGCGACTCTTCTTACTGCTAGGTGAGAGTGCTAACCACTACACCACTGTGCAGCCACTAGGAGAGTGCTAACCACTACACCACTTGGGTACTGGGAGAGCCCTGTGGCACATCTGCATGGTTCCCCGTGCAAAGCCTGCTACCAGGGAAGCCCAAAGACTTCTTGGTCTTTGCGAAGATTTGCCAACGGCGATGCAAGGACAAGCAGAGCCTGTGGGTACCATCTGTGCATACACCATAATAGTGGCGCCTGAGGGAGGAGGACCTAGCTACCTGAAAGGTGGACTTCTCTTCTGACAAAGTTCTGCTTTAATTATTTTTTTCTCTTTTTTTTTAAGTGGTAATACATATCTTGCGTCATCCTCTGGCAGTCCCCCACTGATGCGGTTAGCTAATGAGGCACCTGTGAGTGCATGCATGCTCCCGGCTGTGAGTGCATGCGTGCTCCCGGCTGTGAGTGCATGAGTGCTCCCGGCTGTGAGTGCATGCGTGCTCCCGGCTGTGAGTGCATGCGTGCTCCCGGCTGTGAGTGCATGAGTGCTCCCGGCTGTGAGTGCATGCGTGCTCCCGGCTGTGAGTGCATGCGTGCTCCCGGCTGTGAGTGCATGCGTGCTCCCGGCTGTGAGTGCATGCGTGCTCCCGGCTGTGTGTGCATCCACAAAGCGCCAGCAAGCCATGCTCCTTCATAACAGGAATTTTAATAACAGCAGCAGGAGCCTATGGGTCCACTGACCTCAGTCTCTCTTGTAAAAGCAGGAAGTGAAGGGAGCCGGAGAAGGCACTGGAGCGATGGCATGGAGCTGGGTCAGTGTTTAGGGAGAATGAATTTAAGTGGTTGTAAATTCTCACATATACCCAGTTAGGTCTCAGGTGATACACAGAGATGAAACAAATCCTCCTACGGTGCATTCAGAAAGTATTCACAGCGCTTCACTTATCCACATTTTGTTATGTTATAGCTGTATTCCAAAATTGATTAAATTCATAATTTTCCTCAATTCTACAAACAATACCCCATAATGACAACGTGAAAGAAGTTTGTTTGAGATCTTTGCAAATTAAAAAAAAAAAAGTCACATGTAGATAAGTATTCACAGCCTTTGCCATGACACTCAAAATTGAGCGCAGGTGCATCCTGTTTCCGCTGATCATCCTTGAGTTGTTTATAAAACTTTATGGTAGTCCCCCTGTGGTAAATTCAGTTGATCGGACATGATTTGGGAAGGCACACACCTGTCCATATAAAGGTCCCACAGTTAACAGTGAATGTCAGAGCACATGCCAAGCCATGAAGTCCAAGGAATTGTCTATAGATCTCCAAAACAGGATTGTATCGAGGCACAGATGTGTGGAAGGGTACAGAAAATGTCTGCAGTATTGAAGGTCCCAGTGAGCACAGTGGCCTCCATCATCTGTAAATGGAAAAAGTTTGTAACCACCAGGACTCTTCCTTGAGTCGGCTGGCTGGCCGAACTGAGCGATCGGGGGAGAAGGGCTTTGGTCAGGGAGGTGACTAAGAACCCGATGGACAGAGCTCCAGCATTTCTCTGTGAAGAGAGGAGATCCTTCCAGAAGAACAATCATCTCTGCAGCACTCCACCAATCAGGCCTGTAGAGTGGTAAAAGGCACCTGACATTCTGCCTGGAGTTTGCCAAAAAGGCACCTAAAGCTGGATATAAAAACGATACGACTTTTTTTGTTCGATTTCCTTTAGATTTACCTTCAACTCTAGTGCTAGGGCCTGCCTGATTGCATATAAATTAAAAATGTTTAGGTTTGACCTCATATTATATGGTTTTGGTAAATCTAAAGAAAAAAAATGTAAAAGAAAATTGTATAGTGTGTATCTAGCTTGAAAGACTATCAGACCATGAGAAACAAAATTCTTTGGTCTGATTAAATAAAAATGCAACTCTTTGGCCTGAAAGGCAAGCGTCATGTCTGAAGGAAACCAGGCACTGCTCATCACCTTGTCAATACCATCCCTACAGTGAAGCATGGTGGTGGCAGCATCATGCTGTGGGGAGGATTTTCAGTGGCAGGAACTGGGAGACTAGTCGGGATCAGGGGAAAGATGAATACAGCAATGTACAGAGACATGCTTGATGAAAACCTGCTCCAGAGCGCTCTGGACCTCAGACTGGGCCGAAGGCTCATCTTCCAACAGGACAATGACCCTAAGCACACAGCCAGGATAACAAAGGAGTGCCCAGACTTGAATCCGATTGAACATCTCTGGAGAGATCTGAAAATGGCTGCGCACAGACACTCCCCATCCAACCTGATGGGGCTTGAGAGGTCCTGCAAAAAAGAATGGGAGAAACTGGCCAAAAATAGGTGTGCCAAGTTTGCAGCATCATACTCAGAAAAAACTTGAGGCTGTAATTGGTGCCAAAGGTGCTTCAACAAAGTATTGAGCAAAGGCTGTGAATACCTATGTACATGTGATTTTTTTTCGTTTTTAATTTTGAATAAATTTGCAAAGATTTCAAACAAACTTCTTTCATGTTGTCATTATGGGCTATTGTTTGTAGAGATTTAACCGCTTCAGCACCGGGCCATTTTTCACCCTTCCTTACCAGAGCACTTTTTGCGATTCGGCACTGCGTCGCTTTAACTGACAATTGCGCGGTCGTGTGACGTTACACCCAAACAAAATTGACGTCCTTTTTTTCCCACAAATAGAGCTTCTTTTGGTGGTATTTGATCGCCCCTGCGGTTTTTATTTTTTGCGCTATAAAACAAAAGAGCGACAATTTTGAAAAAAAGCACAATATTTTTTACTTTTTGCTATAATAAATATCCCATTTTTTTTTTTAAAAAAAACTATTTTTTTCCTCAGTTTAGGCCGATACGTATTCTACATATTTTTGGTAAAAAAAAAAAAATCGCAATAAGCGTATATTGATCGGTTTGCGCAAAAGTTATAGCGTCTACAAAATAGGGGATAGATTTATTGCATTTTTTTTTTTTTAACTAGTAATGGCGGCGATCTGCGATTTTTTTTTTCGTGACTGCGACATTGCGGCAGACACTTCGGACACTTTTGACACATTTTTGGGACCATTCACATTTACACAGCGATCGTTGCTATAAAATTGCATTGATTACTGTGTAAATGTGACTGGCAGGGAAGGGGTTAACACTAGGGGGCGGGGAGGGGTTAATGCTTTCCCTAAATGTGTGATTCTAACTGTGGGGGGAGGGGACTCAAGGGGACGAGACCGATCATGTGTTCCTCCGTGCTGGGATCACATGATCGGTCTCCTGCTCGCTGACAGGACGTGGAGCTGTGTGTTTACACACACAGCTCCACGGTCCCGCACGGTCCCGTTGTTTTAAACGGGCAATCGCGGGTGCCCAGCGGACATCGAGGCCGCCGGGCACCCGCGGGCACCCCCCAGGCGGCCGGGAATGGGAGGACGTCATATGACGCCCACCCAGGATGGTAGAGCCACCTTGTGGGCGTCATATGACTATGGGCGGGTATTGAAGGGGTTAAGGAAAATAATTAGTTTAATCCATTTTGGAATAAGGCTGTACCATAACAAAATGTGAAAGAAGTGAAGAGCTGTTAATACTTTCGGGATGCACTGTATTTTTGATGCTTCTGCGATGCTTTGGTGATACTTTCGATGATGCTTTTTTAAAGCTTTAGGCTGGGTTCACACTATTGCGAATTGGATGCGGATTTCCCCACAACCAATTCGCATGGCCGGAGATTGTGACCGGCTCTCTATGGAGCCGGTTCACACATCTCCGAAGTGGCTCCGGAGTGAATTGCACAGGAGTCCTGAGCGTCTTTTGGTCCATTATAGGTCCGAATTCAGCCCAAAATTCGGTCTGAAATCGTACCTGAAACAGTGAATAAAGACCCCTGGCTGTGAGCCGCTGCGATCTCCAGTGTGAGCCTAGCCTTAATAAAGCTTGGCAGATGCCCTGTGTGTGTGCCGATATCTCATAGCTGCAATATCTTCAAAACAAAGCGAAGCTGAAGTAAAGCCTCTCAAAAGCTGCAGGTGCTTCAACCGAGGTTGGTCATAGACTTCTATGAAGGCTTTGAAGACGCTTCGAAGCACCAACAAAGTGACATGGGGTATTATTTTTGAAGCAAAGCAAAAGCAAGGTGTAAACAGGACTGTAAGCTTACCATTTTATTTAGTGACAGGCGCTTTGGCATTCAGAGAGCTTAAAAAAAAAGCCTGTCCGAAGCAGTGTTTTGAAGCAAGTGTAAATAAGCCCTAAATGTCACCCTCTGTATAGTTGCTGGTACCATTCTCTTCTGCAGGCGCTGCATCTTATCCTTTGAAAATACAATAAGGACCACAAGGGGTGGGAGAAATAGAACATAAATTATAAGACTGTGGTCCCAACCAAAAACCAATTTAGGGACCTGATGGATTCAGCTACAGGTGGTTAAAAAAACACTGTAACCTATTGAAAGAAGTAGCCATATTTTCTGGCTTCCATTACTGGAGCTGCCCTTTCTGTAACAATATCATCTAGCAAAACACAGTTGCTTTATGAAAAAAAACTGCTACACAGCTGAAAGCTTCCACATCAATCGTCTACATGTACACGCAGATAAAAACAATCAAGCCTCAATGAGTTCCTCTACCCCTCCCTTAGATACTAAAAACTATCACATTTTCTGGCAAGCGTCAGCGCCACTGCTGGAAAACCAAAAGTATGCAAGAATCTTGAGGAAGCTGGCATAGGTCCAGCGAACAAATCATCACCGAGTATGATCTGGCTGAAAAGGCATTTCTCCCCTCTAATGTCATCTGCGGACATCAGGCCAACACTTTGCGTGTGTTTCTATGTACAGTCTGCTCTTCCCCAAGGTGAACAAGGGCAGTGCTAGAGCCTGGTACCGGCACGCAAACAACACGCTTACAGGACCAACCAGCTCAAGGCCCCACGTCAGGCTACTGACGCTACAATGGCTTCAAGGGAATTGAGCATCTCTGACATCTACCCTGAATCCTTGATGCTGGGCAAATCCAGGACATACAAATTCATGAGTTGTTACCCTGGGCCACATTCACGTCCAAAAAAATGACCACTGCCTTTTTAAAAACCCGCAAACCCTTACAATGTTGCCCTACAGCTAGCTTTATAGTGTTTTGTACACATTCGGAATTATTTTTTGTAACATCAATTTTTTTGGGAATGCACAAATAAACCGCTGAAGATGCAGATATGAACCCAGTAAATTTAGGCAAACGTAGTGCTCATTCACTATTATAAGACTGTGTACTTGATGGTTGGCCTACATCTGAGATCAGTCTGGGATATGCATATCATGCATTCACATTGTACAGAGGAATAAAAGAAAAAAAAATCATAAGAGAATAAAAGAAGCAAAGCAACAATTAGAGCGATTTCACACTGAGCAGCGCCGGTAGTAGACAGTAAAGCGCCACTATTTTTAGTAGCGCTTTACCATCGTCTTTGCGGCCCTTTTTTGGCCGCTAGCGGGTCGCTTTTAAACAGCTGTGCTTTGCCGGCGCTGCCCATTGATTTCATGGGCAGGGGCGCCGTAGGAGCGGTGTATATACCGCTCCTACAGCGCCTCAAAGATGCTGCTTGCAGGACTTTGAGTGTCCTGCCAGCGCAAAGCTCCAGTGTGAAAGCCCTCAGGCTTCCACACTGGAGTGAGAGGAGAGGCGCTATTTTTAGCGCTATAGCGCCTGTAAGGCACCTCAGTGTGAGAGGGGTCTTAGGCCTCATGCACACTTGACATTAAAATAACTTTCTAAAAACGCCAGTAGCTTTGCAGTGAGTTTTTCAAAGTTTTTGCAATAGCATTTATGAGCATTTTTTTTTTTTTTTTTCAATGGATCAAAAATGGCAAAAAACGCTGGTGAGCCGCATTATTGAGCATTTATCGGCTGCGTTTATCAGCATTTGACGTTTTTACAACTCAAAACAACTGAAATACTCCTCTCAGAACCCACTAGTTTTTGGGGTTTTTTTTAAAGCCAAAAAACGCCCCAGACAAAAACTGGGGTTGATTTACTAAAACTGGAGAGTGCAAAATCTGGTGCAGCTGTGCACAGAAACAAATCGGCTTCTAACTTCAGCTTGTTCATTTAAACTTTGACAAGAAAGCCTGGAAGCTCATTGGTTACCACGCAGAGCTGCACCAGATTTTGCACTCTCCAGTTTTAGCGAATCAACCCCTGTGCGTGCATGGACACATAGGATAACATGATGGGGAGTTTAGTGACTGTAGAAAAAAAAACGTCTGAAGCCAAAAAAAAAACAGCTGCTGTTAAAATGTCCAAAAACGTCCAGTGTGCATGAGGCCTAAACATGAACGTACATTGCTCCATATAATCATATTCAAATGCTGCGTGCCAGATCAAAACAGTCAGCAGTGAAACAAACACTCATGCATAATATCCCTAAAATATATTGCGTACAATATAATCATGGTCCAACGCCATGTAAAAAGAATGTATGACAGAATAAATATTTGAAAAAAAATACATATTTTTTTTTATCATAATATTATACACTTGATTCCCAGGTTTGGTGGATTTAAATTATTTATTTACCGATTATTCTTTAAATTTTTAACATTTGAATTAGACAATAGAAGCAG
The DNA here is from genome assembly GCA_028564925.1 of Lithobates sylvaticus. Taxonomy (NCBI): domain Eukaryota; kingdom Metazoa; phylum Chordata; class Amphibia; order Anura; family Ranidae; genus Lithobates; species Lithobates sylvaticus. The sequence goes on from CM053026.1 coordinate 106,403,238, forward strand.
AATGAATCTAATATTACACCTATGGTTAAAGTGATGCTAAACACATACTGTTAAATGTACATTGCCCCTTTTATTTCTGTATATGGATGATGACACCAATTATTTTAATTAAAAAAAAAATAAAAAAACGACTTTTTTTACTAATTGATGTCACAGCTGTCACATGACCCCAGCTCGTTCCCAGCCTGTCTACAAGGAAACATAAGCAGGAGGAGCTTCTAGTCCTCTGCTGCTGGTCACGTTAAAAAAAAAAAAAAAAAAACAAAAAAAAAACACAGCCTTCGGGATACAGAGTAAAAAATAAATAATATCATTAAATTGTCATACAAATATAATATACTTGAAATCAAATCTTTATTATTTTTGGCAATGTGTGTGGATGGTTTTCTGCCAATCACAATCTGTGTCACGCCCCTCCACCCTGTGGGAGGGGGGTGAAGCCACCATTAATCTACATGTAGTATTCTGCCCCCATTGTGTTTAGCTGGTTAATGGGCATGGAGGTGCAGGGAGGGAGTGAACTGTCATTTACTAATGTGTACACACCCACATGTGTGACTCTTTAGTCACATGGGCTGCTCATATGTGATACGGAGGAAATGCTCAGCGTTGAAACTCACTGAAAACTGAGCATGTGCAGAGTTGCCACCACAGCTGCAACATCCCTTCCTGAATTGGGGACATGAAAAGAAGGTGGAGAGAGAGCAGCAGGATCAACCAGGTTTTTTGCAGAATACAAATCTCATAATGACTGAGTATGAACAGCATGTAATGCAGCATTTATTGAGTGTTTTGTTAGGATGTGGGTTTAGTGACAGTTTAAAGTGGTGTACACTGGTCTTCATTACAGTAGTGGGGGCTCGCTGTGTGCTCCTATACATTCAGAGTTTTTTTCTGCAGCACCTGGGTGGTCAGTTCCTTTTTTGGACATAATGAAAGCTTTGCTGAATGTGTGTGTGTGTGTTTCCCCATCAGGGTTGCTTGGTTTGGTGATTACTTTGCTGGTTGCCCAATCCAACTTGGGTACAAGAGGCCGTATATTTTTTGCCCATACACATATTTTGGTAAAATCTGAGAGATTAGAACATTGGCCACCAAGGAATCAATGGCAGCTGTGGAGTAACTTGCATACATGTGCAAAGATAGCAGATTAGACTGCCTATTGCAGTTCTCCAGCAAAGGTGTGGATTTTTACCCATTCTGGGATTCAGAATGCATCTTTACATATATATATATATATATATATATATATATATTATATAACTGCCTAAACTGGTAATAGCATGAGCGTGTTTTGATTTGGAAGACTCTTTCCTCCCCCCAGCACAAGAATTTAGACTTGGCTCTTCTTCAGTCACACATCTATAAAATGAACAAACTGTATCACAAATCACAAACTAGTTATATTTAAAGGGACATCATTACAAGCCCATGGTATCCGAAAAATGCTCACAAAGCTATATCAAAAATATCCAGATAATGGAGCTTGGTGCATCTCTGGCAATTTTTTAAAAGGGAGATTTATTACCAAGAATGTTTCTTGGCCACACCAGTCAGCTCAACTTTATGATGCATCCTTGTGGAAGAATCCTTGTTAAATTGCTCAATACATCATCCTCCTATCACACAAGAGACAGGCACATTAAACATTAAAATAAATCTTCCCGATAACACTACAATTTCACAATATTTTAAAACGTGCCCCATAAAACAGCAAAACCAGCCAATAACTGCAAGCTAAACACATCTGCTTACGTTTGAAGCAGCTCTGTGAACATCAGGGTGGATACATTAAATGGCTGTCGATTTGTCAAAAAATATAAAAAAAAAAAAAAGGTAAAAACAATGTGAAAGGGTAAGTCCCTAAAATCTGGTATTTCAGTTAGGGCTTAGTTACCCAATGGCTTCTTACACCTCTGCATTTGCACCAGCTCTGCACTTAAAGAAGAACTATGGTCAAAATGAAAAAAAAAAAAAAAAAGTATGTGACGTAAATCTGTAATCTGTTAAATATGTCACTGGTTGTTTTTCAAATAACAGCATATTAAATAAGGGCATTAGCCAGTGCATCCCAATGGAAAATAAATTTAAAAGAGCTAATAAAAAAGTCCTGGGTGGCTTAACTCCAACGCAAAATTGCAAATAAAAGCAAAGCAGAAGGCCTTAAAAAAATACAAGGCTGAGGGATCATCATCAGCATTCCAACTTTACAAAGAAACAAGAAATTAAGGATGCAATCAGGGTGGCTAAGATAGAACACGAAAGGAAGTGCATAAATAGTAAGAAAGGTAGGTCAAATCATATTGGTCCCATAAAGAATGATGAAGGGAACCTAGTTATTAAGGATGGACAGATGGTGGAGGTATTGAACTTATTCTTCGCCTCAGTCTTCACAAGGGAATTGGGGGGGGGGGTGCAGTAACCAAAACTGTAATGTTTATCCTCATGACATGTCACAGGAAGCACCCTCATGGCCAACAGAGGACATAATTAGAAATAGACTTGAAAAACGTAACATTAATAAGTCACCGGGACCAGATGGCTTGTACCCGAGGGTCCTTAAAAAACTCAGTCAAGTAATTGCCAGACCATTGTTCCTAATTTTTACAAACAGTATACTGACTGGAATGATACTAACTGATTGGAGAAAAGCCAATGCAACACCAATATTTAAAAAAGGGCCAAGATACATCCCTGGGAATTACAGACCAGTTAGCCTAACATCAATTGTATGCAAGCTCTTGGAGGGGATGATAAGGGGCTATATACAAGATTTTAGTAACGCCAACGGTATCATTAGCAGTAATCAGCATGGATTCATAACGAATCATTCTTGGCAAACCAATCTATTAACCTTCTATGAGGAGGTGAGCTGCCATCTAGATAAAGGGAGGCGTGTAGACGTGGTGTAGCTGGATTTTGAAAAAGCATTTGATACAGTTTCCCATAAACTTCTACTGTACAAAGTAAGGTCCATTGGCATGGACCATAGGGCGAGTACATGGATTGAAAACTGGCTACAAGGGCGAGTCCAGAGAGTAGTTCTAAATGGGGAGTACTCGGAATGGTCCGGGGTGGAAAGTGGGGTCCCCCAGGGTTCTATCCTGGGACCAATCCTATTTAATTTATTCATAAACAACCTGGAGGATGGGATAAACAGCTCAATCTCTGTATTTGCGGACGATACTAAGCCAAGCAGGGCAATAACTTCTCAGCGGGATATGGAAAATGTGCAAGAAGATCTGAACAAATTAATGGGTGGGCAACTACATGGTTAAATGTTAATGTAGAAAAATGGAGGGTTAATGTATAAAATTTTAAAATAATGCATTTGGTTGGCAAAAATATGAACGCAATCTACTCACTAGGGGGAGAACCTCTGGAGGAATCTAGGATGCAAAAGGACCTGGGGGGGTCCTAGTAGATGACAGGCTCAGCAATGGCAGGCAATGCCAAGCTGCTGCAAGCAAAGCAAACAGAATATTGGCGTGCATTAAAAAGGGGATTGACTCAAGATAAAACTATAATTTTCCCACTCTACAAGACTCTGGTCCAGCCGCACCTGGCATATTCTGGGCACCAGTCCTCAGAAAGTATTTACTGGAAATGGAGCGAGTACAAAGAAGGGCAACAAGCCTAAAAAGGGTCTGGAGGATATTAGTTATGAGGAAAGGTTGAACTTATTCTCTCTGGAGGAGAAACTTGAGAGGGGGTATGATTTCAATGTACAAATACCGTACTAGTAACCCCACAAAAACTTTTCCGCAAAAGGGAATTTAATAAGACACGTGGCCACGCACTAAGATTAGAAGAAAAGTGGTTTAACCTTAAACTGCGTAGAGGGTTCTTTACTGTAAGTGCGGTTAGAATGTGAAATTCTCTTCCTCAGGTGGTGGTCTCAGTGGGGGGAATCGATAATTTCAAAAAACTATTATATAGGCACCTGAATGACCACAACATACAGGGATATACAATGTAATAATGACATAAAATCACACACATAGGTTGGACTTGATGGACCTCACCTATTATGCAACTATGTAACAGTAAGGATGTTTACATATTTCTGATGTTCATTTCCGGTAATTAGGAGACAACTCTGCCTCTTTCTCTAAATGTTTCCGTTGTCCCCTTTTGCGTGATGCTGCTCTGTATAGACAACAACGTACCTTCCCAACATCATTGGGGGAGTTGCTCTTTCATCTCAGGGATCACAGAAGTTTTGCCAGGGCTCCGCCAGCTCCACCCGCACGATCATCCTTTTATGCCCCGCCCACTCCGAGCTTTTCACCTCTGATCGTGGTGAATGTTTTACATAGCACAAACCTAGCTATTGATTGACAGATAGGCACGTGTTATGTAAAATAGACTGGGCATGAGACAAGACATAAGGACTCATGGGAAATGTAGTTCCCTGTGGGAGATGCAGAAGCTAGCTCAGTGAAAGGAAATTACATGCTTGTTGTGCGGAACTCCTCCCACCATCACTAGAATTATTAAGAAGGAATGATTAGGGGGATAAGAGACCACAATTGCATTTTAAAAATGGTAGGAAAATCCTAAACTTGTTTGTTATATTTATTACCATGTATAACATTGAGGTGTTCATAGAAGGGTTAATTACAACAAGCATGCTGCCTTTGGTTGTGCTTTAAGTTCCAAAGCTGGCAAACTGACACTGTCATTTGGAAGGCTAATGAATCTTCATATCTATGCGTTTTCTGGATTGTTTAAATCTAGGGAAGTAGTATTTTAAGTACTGTTCAGTTTTTTTTTTTAGTACAAGTACAGCATGCAGCAGTTTGGGAGTACTTCACGCAGGGGTACAGTGATTTATGTCTTCCAAGGACTCTTATTACAACATTAAAGTGGAAATAACCTACCAGAGTCACCAAATCAAATGACAAGTGTGAAAGAAACGTTAAATTCCGCATAAAACTATGTTTTGCACAATGCACTCATTGTGCACTGCACGCGGCACTAATAAAGTTTTGCAGATATTAACATTCTTTGAAGTCCTGATAAGAAACTAGCCCGCTGCCTGCCTATGTTATGCCACTTGTTACCTTAAAGGCAACAACTAATATTAATGCGATAACTACATAAGCATGTGTATAAAAAAAAAATGTGAGAATGTGAGCTCTAAAATTGAAGTTCATTCAAAATGTTTAATTCAGATACCATTGATTGTGGTGGGTTCAATACGGTTTTCCTATACATGGACCCCACAGCCTGTATTGGTTTGTTTAATGCCTGCCTTTCAATTTATCATTGTTTTGAAGAAAATTCCCCAATAGAGATACACAGTGAAGTTCAGGCAGTACAGTGGGCAGGGAAGGGAGTGGCAGTTTTGAACTTTCCAAGATCTCTGTACTTGGAATACAGCAGTTTAGAAACTTCCCCCCACATCCAACAACAGCACAGCAGATGTAGAAGATTTCAGCTATCAGACTATCATTTCTTTTGTTTTTTGATTCCATGTTAGACACTCATGATTGGCTATGATTAAGACTAACAGTCAAAATGCGTAAGGCACTGTATTTCCTGTACGCCACCTGCAATAAAAACTACAATATTTGGAAGAATGAGTCTCCGGATTTTGCTTTCTTTTTCTCATGCTGATTGGGTGCTGGGAGGACACCACATGCTAGTGAACTGTCTGCTTGCTTTCTCTGGGAATTGGTCCGGGCCTTGCCCGTCTTTGCCCACTCATGATCCTGCCTCAGTTTTATTAGTGCCAATAAATTACACATTTACTAAGGCTAATTTCACCCAGCAAAGTATTGTATCAGATCCACAATTCTGTCCTCTGTGTTGCTTTTGAAGTACAGACTAACGCAGAGGTTAATAAGTATGGGATAAGAGTCTGCCAAAAGGATTATTATGAAAAATTGGAGATTCTCCAGTGTTTGGCACAACCTCTGCAGTGAATTCAGTATCGGTTAATCTAACAGTAAACATCTCTCAAGCTATACAGAAGGTCAATGCATGTTTGGTGATAACACCATAGACCAGCAGATCATCTAGTGTCCATTCTCTATGATGGCTGCTTCTTCTGTCTATGAGCAGCAAGGGGCTCACCATAAATAGGGCCCGTGTCAAAATTCTTTGTTGAAGTCAACAGTTTAATACCAGTTTGAGATGTTTTTGAAACCATTCAGACATCATTGAAGGGTACCTTCTATGTAGATAAAGTCAATAACCAGGTGAGGATGAACAAAATTTCTCTTTATTTCTTCCGAGGAAACATGTTCCAAACAGAGGCAACAAGAACGTGTTTCATCCTATCAAGGCATTATTCCATTCTACTATGAGTAAGGCCTTGATGGGCTGAAACGTGTTATTATTGTCTGTTTGGAACATGTATCCTGCTTGGTCCAAATAGAGACATTTTACTCATCCTCACCAGGGTGCTGACTTTATCTACATGGGTGGACTCCAGTGTTGCAGGGTGGAGATTGCAAGTCAAGCATGGTGAGTGGAAACAGAGCTCTTGCCAGTCCTGGTTGCATGATTGAGTTGCAGTATCTTGCATGCATCATTGACAGGTACATTTGGCCTGTAATTACCCTCCTCCTGGCCTGAACTAACCAGCTTTAAACAGGTTTTGCATTCTCATAGAATTGAAGTTGTCAAAAGCCCAATGACACAGGCCCATATAAGCAGAGGTTTCATAGACTGCTAAAGGTTGAGAGATATCTGTCCATCCTTACCCTCATTGCTGCAGTAGCAGAACCCACTGCAATATTCTACTAGACCTGAGTGAAGCACATATTCTTTTCTCCATAGAAAAGGGGAGGGACTAATGTTAGATGCCCAGAGGTTTTACAAGATACAAAAAAATCTGTGCCTGACGATAAGGGATATGACGCAAGGAAGTACTCATGCTTGCCATTTAACTCAAAGGCCTAATATGAAAAGTTAGGCTCACATCTGTGGCATGGCTTGCAATTACTGGGCCATGCGCCCAGTCTTAGCCAAAGCAACAGTCAGCATATAGAGCTACCTCACACACAATTATATAAAATAAACTTTAAAGTGGAGTTCCACCCAAAAATGCAACTTCCGCTTTAAGCACTCCTCACCCCCTTACATGCCACATTTGGCATGTCATTTTTTTTGGGGGGGGGGGGGAGTGGGGGCTTCATTAGGAGGGGGACTTCCTGCCCTACTTCCTCCTTCCGCCCAGGAACTGCCTAGGCGACTCCTCCCTCTAGGTGATCTCCTGGGACACGTGACAGGTCCCAGGAGATCGCCTATCCACTCCGGGAGCGCAGCGCGACTCGCGCATGCGCCGTGCGTGCCCGGCCTTGAAGACAAAA